>OZ021706.1:9787571-10387571 GCA_963978555.1 Galerucella nymphaeae | reverse complement strand
TAAAAGAGTACTCACACTTGCAATATGAAGATATTGTCTATTAGTTGAAAAAATAGTAAATAGTCTCCTCAATAAAATGGCACAATTTTACCCACTAAAAAACTCAAATCACACAAAATTCACAACTTAGCACAACAAAACCACAGTATACTATTGGTATACTGTGACAAAACTGTGGTTAACCCTCTCGAGAAACAAAAAGACTGAAATATTAGGCGCGAAAATGGTCACGTATTTTGTTTTCTATGTACGCCTTTACGTAATATTAATGATTACAATCATGGATCTATGAACGGTTTACATTAACTTTCGCGCGCTATTCTGAGTCCATGTAAGCTGTTCGTAATATTAATGTTTTTAGTTATGGATCTATGAACAAGTATCATTGATTTTAGCGCCTTATTAGAAGTTAATGTACAAGTTCGTAATATTAACGTTTAGCAAACATTGAAACAATGAATACCGTTTATGGTGTTTATATGTATTCTGTTCGTAAATCCATAACAAAAATTTATTGTTTTAAAGACGAACAACATCAATTTAATAATTCTCAAACGTTGATTCAATGAACTTTTTCATTGTACCAATGAAAAAAATAATCAATTTTTGATGTTTTTCGTTTATTGCTTAATGTTAGGTAATTCATTGTTTCAGTGTACTAAAACATTAATTCATGATCAGAAATCATTGTAACAATCACCGATTCATAATATTAATGTTCAAAATATTGACGACCGGTGTTCATTAATTTTACGTACAAAATTTCTTTCTGTGATAGAATTAAATTTCTCGTTGGTCATTCTATTCTGGAAATAAGAATTATTCCCCACTTTTTAGTTCGGTTGCCTATAAAGTATGCTTTTTCATCTTTTTTTAATGTAATCCATAGATGGACAATACACATATAGCTTCGTGATTTTTTTATAAAATGGGTTCAACATATTTTTCACTAATACTCACAATGCAAGAAACTAGGGATATTTTCATAAGTAGTCGTGTTTTCACCTTGTAATCTACTTGAAAAAGTAAACAAAATTTATAGTTTGTAGATTGTAGTTTGATATTTCGAAAATGAAATGAGAAAATTGTAGTTTGTGCATTTGGTGTGGATATGGACAATCCACAAGAGTCGAGAAGTATATTTTTTCTACGACCCACTTAGGAAAAAATCCAGAAAATAAACATTTTAATAAACAACTTCAATATAAATTCAACAATTTTATTCATAATTCTACCAATTCAATTTTATGTGTCCACTTATTCTTTGTGATAAACGTACAGTTCTTAAATGTACAATTTGTTAAATGTTACAGTTTCTTTTTTTTTCAATCTGTGATGCTGTTATAAGTAGATACTGCGAGTCACACTCCCGCAAGAGGGGTAACGTAACATTATCCATAATCATGAATATTCTGCTTAATATTTCAAGCGCCTACCTGTTGCCGTGATTAATAACGAGCAGAATTATTATTGAGGCATATTATTATAGACAATAAAAAAATTTCTCGCGGATAATCGAACCCTGGTCTACCGCGCGAGAGTCTGGTATGCTTACTACTCGACTATCATGTTATAATTTATGATCAATAACGTCAGATGTATTACATAATTTCATAGAAACTGACGTCTGTCAGGAGTCCCTTTGAATAGCCATTTAATTCTGTTTTTAGTATTTGTTGTTGATTTATACGAATTATTTTATTTATGTTCATTATTGTAAATCAATATTCTTGATCCAGTGCTTCTGGGAGGAAGTTTTTTTGACAGGTTATTTTGACGTCCCTTTGAAATTGAAAGAAGGAGAGTTGACGAATACTAAACGCGAATGCTGATTTGTGGATTTCATGTATCTAGCATGTACCTATATGAAATCATATCCGTTCAGTTAACCGATATAGCCCACATTTCCATTCTGTAAACTGTGCAGAAAATTGATAATATACATGTGGGTGTAATCATGTTGTGCTTAGTAATAAATTCTGTAGCTTTTCACAATTCCTGTGATAACTTCGGTCCATGCGAAATATGAGTCTCGTGATGAAATATTTGTTGAAACTTACTCCTAATGAAATCAAAACGTTGTCTGAGCATTTCCGTAAACTGCTATGGAATTACAACGAAGTGAATTTTTGCCGCGAAATAATCGGAAGCGAATATTTCATCATGGTCTGGGGGCCATTGATTATTACAGGCCAATATTTCAATAGTATTTACACTGTTGTCAGATCTCCGTTATTCCGGAGATGTAATGAACTTTGTTCACCCTATAAGCTTCTGTAGTTATGAGAAAAACTGATAATTTTTATGTCAAATGGCATTTGCGACACGAAAATATATCGGATTTATACGACATAATGCCTTCTATACAGGGTGATTCATAGGTGGGATAAAGTCCAATTACTTGTGAATGGTTGAAGATATTTGAACAAAACTTTGACCGATTGTAGCCAGCCTAAAGGCTAATATTTTGAAATCAGTCGCAATTGTAGCATATTCCAGAACGCTGTTCCAGGTCAAAGTTATATTTTTTTGAATAGGACACCCTGTATTTTACCTCAAATTTGAATTATGCTTGACTTCGCTATTACAATGATGCAAAATCGTAATGGGTTATACAGCGTATTTGAAAAGTTCTGACCACTTGTTCCTGTAAATCGCAATGACTTCAACGCCCTGTATACTTTAAACTGCACAATTTAAAACTAATCTTTTGAAGCCATACGTCTGTGATAGTCGTCTAGTACTACAATTCAATCGAACTTATTCGATATCTGTATACAGGGTGAACCATAACTCGAATACATTGGTTTTACAATTTTTTAAACGGTATTTTATATCGATGAATGAGGTAACAACTATACTTCAAAATTTATTGAGTATTTCCTATAACCAAACTGAATATTTTTTGTGATATTTCTATTTTATGGTAGAAAGCCAACAATAATGAATTTCCTCATTCTTATTTCTTAACAGCCATACTGATATTTATAAAAAAAATCAACAACAAAGTTATAAAAGATGCTTAAAGTGACCACCCTCCACATTTATACAGGCGTGGAGACGGTCGACTTACATTTCTAATTGCTAAGAATGCTAATGATAGTTTAGTTCTAATTTATCTATTCAGAAGAACTACCTAAGAAACCTGATCCTTCTGCATGTGTGGTGGTACTGTAATCGACCTTTTTAAACCTTCTTGAGTCAACACTTTTCCTTTACATGTTAATTGTTGTTGATTAATGTCTCTGCCTTTTATTGATTTTTTATTGGAGATGAAAATTTTCAATTACAAAATAGGAATATCACAAAAACTATCTAGTTTGGGTGTGGGGAATACTCAATCAATTTTGGAGTATGGTTAAGTAACTTCCATTCACCGATATAAAATAGAGGGTAATCCATTGGATGAAATTGTGAAATCAATTTATTCGAGTTTGGGCTTGCTCTGTATAGGGTTTCTCAGATATCGAATCAGTTCGATTGAATTGCAGTACTAGATTAGATTAGATTAGATTAGAATTGGAGTGGCTCTTTGTCCTATCCCACTGCGACCTTTGCAGATTTATTGTGGTCCTCCCTATATTCACCGCCTCCTTTGCGTAGCTCTCTGCCTTCGGTTTTTCTTCTCCGAATAGGTGAAACCGCAGCCTTGCTAGGCCTTCACACTCACTAAGTACGTGCTCCCTGGCAGAACCTGCATAGGCTGTCTTCTGCTAGTCCAATTGTATGCATATGTTTCCTCAGCCTACAGTGCCCTGTAAGCATTACCACTATTATCCTCGTCGTTCTTCGAGTTTGACGTAGTAGGTCGTGTGACAGTTTGGCCGAAGGGCTTTTGAGGAATAATTTAGCGTGCCTTTGTCCTGGGGTTCCATACCACCAGTGCAACGCCTGGTTGTTTATCCATTTGTGGATGCTTCCTTTACTTAGGCATTTAGCAATTCCACAGGAAGGTTCTGGCCCTATCATGACCTACGCTGCTCCCTGATTCTAATTCATCGGCCTTTTCATTGCCTTTTATTCCTTGGTGGCCTGGTACCCAGGCTAGGGTCACTTTATTATGGCTACCTAGACTGTTGAGGGCCTAGCGACATTCCCACACCAGATTTGATGTTATCTTATATGAGCGTATCGCCTTTAGTGCTCCTTGGCTGTCAGAGTAGATGACGATTCTTTGGTTATTCACCTCCCGTCTTATCAACTCTTCTGCACAGCATTGCACCGCTATTACCTCTGCCTGAAAGACAGTAGCATGTTTCCCTAGGCTTAGAGAGATCGCGATCTTCTCCTGTACCCCGTATATTCCAGCTCCTACTCCAGAGTCTGTTTTAGAGCCATCAGTGTACCAGTCCGTTTTTGTCATAGAAATTTGTTCATTGCTTGAATAATTCGTTCAAGGTGGTTGTTGGTTTGATACCGAATTCCATAATTTTCCTCTCTTCACAATCCGCCTAAATCATGGTGATGTCTATATTGATAATTTTTCAAACACGGTGTGCACCAGCTCACCTGCTAAGATGTGATTTAAATCCAATTCACCTTTATTTAAAACATCCTTCCAACGAAGATGGTTCCCTTTGCAGATGTCGCTGATATCTCAATTTCTTGAGCAATTCACAGAGAAAACCACTGCCGACAAATTTCACACTTGGTACATGCAGTTCTCCACAAAGTCGCGCAAAAAAAATTATCATAAAATAGCATGCTACTGTGGCAACACTGGAATAATATTGTAGCAGCATTAGCAATCAATAATGTTAAGCAAGTGCTACTAGATCAATTCATCAAACAGTGGAACTATCTCGAATAAGACGTAAAAACAGTACGCATAATGAAACACGGAGCAAGGCTATGGTTTATTCCTGAATGTCACTACATGGGTATTTTATGACACTGTCGGACTCATAATCTCCACTCCAGTTCTCAGGAGCTGTCCGTTTACTGCCATAAATATGCTATGGAAATAAAGAACATATAGATGGATATTTAATATTCAGACGGCTTTATGTTGAGATCAAGCATTAAAATTCAAAACTGAAACTATTTTATCCGATCTTTGCGCAAAAGAACTGATAGTCACTGTAATTGTGAAAACAAAAATTCAAAGTGTAGGTAATGTTAGGGTCCGCGGTCGTATAGTCCTACAGGGTGAGTCATCTAACAGTTTGATTTGTGTGTGATTAACGTAAAATATCGCATTACTGAGCACTATTCCAGAAACCTTGAGCTCAGTTAACACAAACCATGAAATTTGGCATTACGAGTGAAATATAGGAATTGAAGATTTCACCACAAATCATATTATACATTGTGATATTCGATGTGAGGCCTACTTATGTAAAATACAAGCACAAATGCCCTGAAACCATAAGAAACTTTTGTAATCTGGTCACTGCTTATTATGCAGTTCAATATTTTCTCCATCAACAATTGATGGTAAAATTGGTGAATATGTATTTAAGTATGGAGAGAAACGAAGAGCAAGAATGATTTAATTTAAGTCCAGAAATGACGTATATTAAGCTGCGGCAGCCTTTTCATAGGGCACGATCCGGACTGGGCCCATAATTTGTTGCGCAAAAAGTAATTTGGTCGCTTATGTCGTTATCGATAAAACGAATTACCCCGTAGCGTAATATTAAGCTGCGGCAGCCACTTTGGATATTCCGGCAAACAAAATAGCTAGACGGCATATTTTGTTGCTAATTTGTTGCTTGAAGATGGCTTGATTTAAAAAATTTTAAATGCAGCTCCTACTCGCCAAACTCACCCCTCGCCTTTGCGTTATCGAGTTGCGGCAGCCATTTTCCATATTTCCGCAACTAAAACAGCTAGAAATACAGGCTCAACGGCATATTTTGTTGCTAATTTGTTGCTTGAAGATGGCATGATCCAAAAATTTTCAAATGCAGATCCTACTCGCCAAACTCACCCCTCGTCTTTGCGTTATCGAGCTGTGTTAGCCATTTTCCATATTTCCGCAACTAAAATAGCTAAAAATATAGGTCTGACTGCATATTTTGTTGCTAATTTGTTGCTTCGAGATGGCCTGATCCCAATTTTTTCAGAGCAGCCCCTACTCGCTAAACTCACCCCTCGCCTTTGCGTCGGACCTTCTGCGTGATTTTTTCAAAAAACTAAATAATTGAGAAATGCACTTTAACTAATTTTAAATACTTCTGAATGATTAAGTTCATCGGATATTAACATTTCCATTACGTAAAAATACCGAGGTACCGCGCATGTTGATATCCGATAAACCTAATCATTGAGAAGTATTTAAAATTAGTTAAAGTGCAGTTTTCAATTATTTAGTTTTTTGAAAAAATCACGCAGGAGGTATGAAAGTGGAAAACGATCAGTGAATGTGTCAATGGCGGATTATTTACTGAAATGCTTATTATATATTATTCATCGAGCCTACAGAATTTCAAGCAACAAATTAGCAGCAAAATATGCCGTCAGGCTTATATTTTTAGCTATTTTGGTTGCCGAAATATCCATAGTGGCTGCCGCAGCTTAATAACCCAAAAGCGAGGGGTGAGTTTAGCAAGTATAGGCTGCTCTGACAAATTTTGGCCATCAGGCCATCTCGAAGCAATAAATTAGCAACAAAATATGCCGTCAGGCCTATATTTTTAGCTATTTCAGTTGCGGAAATATGGAAAATGGCTGCCGCAGCTCGATAACGCGAACGCGAGGGGTGAGTTTGGCGAGTAGGGGCTGCATTTAAAATTTTTTGGATCAGGCCATCTTCAAGCAACAAATTAGCAACAGAATATGCCATTGAGCCTGTACTTCTAGCTATTTTGGTTGCCAAAATATCCAAAGTGGCTGCCGTAGCTTTATATTACGCTACGGGTTCACGCGTTTTATCGATAACGGCATTAGCAACAAAATTACTTTTTGCGCAACAAATTAGCAACAAAATAGCAACAAATTATGGGCCCAGTCCGGATCGTGCCCTATGAAAAGGCTGCCGCAGCTTAATATACGTCCAGAAATGGGACTTGAGTAACCCTTATGTAGTAGAATTCTATCATAATAAAACACGCGCCATTGGTATCTAACAAAGCCTAGGCTGTTATGATTTACTTCTCCGCTAGGAATATAGACAATGGTAATATTGTTGTGTGAAAAATTATGGAGGAGCGTAACCTCATGGTAATGGATTCTCTATACGGTTGGTTGAAATTCTCATGGTTGCTGTGCATAAAAATTGCAGTGATTGTCAAATAACTATGATCATACATCTTTATAATTGATTAACCAAGATGAAATATGTCAATTCATAAACATAAGTTATTTGCTTCTCGTTTCACGGTTATGCTGCAGAACGTGAACTATTACCTCACGTTTACGTTACTGAATCTGTAAATTAGCTGTAACATGGCTATGTATCAAGTATGTAGAAATGAACGTGCGAAGGAATGGCAAAAAAGTGCGAAAATATTAATATTCACTAATGAACGTTATTGATTTGGAGAATAAATTGATATCTGAAGTGCAGTTCCACACAGTTTATTAAGGTAAACAAATAATGTTTTATACAGAACGGAACAGAATGCTAGTGGACACTGGAAGTCACAGTATTCTGGGAATGACCTCTAACATAATGCTATCAACAATAAACTACGACCTGCCTTATACCGTCCTAACTACAAATGGAGATAAATCGGTCCTTCGTAAGAATGGACTAATGAGAGCAGACAGCTGTTGGTATACAGACAATTCAAAAACACCTAGAGGCTCTGGTGCAGGTGTATATGAGCGCAGACCTAGGACAGAAATTTCAACTTCTCTAGTATTTCAGGCAGAAATTCACGCCATTGTTTCGTGCGGATTGGAGCAAGCCAATCTCATACATAGAATCCATCAAAAGTTACTTTCTATCAAGTCCAATGCTATCGGTTTCACATTACTGTGATTCTTTACTGTTGCCCATACTTATATTTTTCCATATCCTACACACATCATAAATTTTTCATTCGTTTATTTAAATCCTCATTGAAACAGTCGACAGTAATACCATTTCCTGAAAAAGACAATCCATTAAACTATATTGATCTCAGACCGATAAGTATTCTTCCCTACTCAGTCAAAGCTCCTTGAAAATCTAGATAAACAGATACGTCTCCACATAACTCAGTTTGACCTATTGCCAGCACATCAATCGGGATTTCGCCAAAAATACAGTTGCACAGTAATAACTCATGTATGATATCTACAGGTCAATTGATGACAATAAACTTTGCGTGTTGATGGCTCTAAAGCTTTTGATGAAATTAATCACGCTCTACTCACTTTTGTGTGCCATCATTAAGGTTTTAATGTATTTTTTATAAAAATGCTGCAATTTTACTTAGAATTAAGATCACAGATAGTTAGTTTAGGTGAGAAATATCTAATGCTCTACAAATTACTAGATAAGTGCCTCAAGGGTCTATTTTGGGTCTTACGTTATAGATTGTCAATTGAAACACTCCCCTTTAGTTGAGTGGTAAGCATACCAGAATCTCGAGCGGTAGATCAGGGATCGATTTCCCGTAAAACTTTTTTGTTATTGGTTATTTTATCTCTGAATGATTATTCTGCTTGATATCGATTACGATAACAGCTAGACGCTTGAAATATCTAGCAGAATATTCATTATTATAGATAATGGTAAGTTACCCTTCTTGCGGGAGTTCGACTCGTGGCATCTACTTATAACAGCATCACATATTTAAAATGAACCGTTACTGTAAAATAATACAAATTGAACATTTAAAAACTGTACGTTTATCACAAAAAAACAATGAACACATAAAATTGAATTGGTAAAATTATGAATAAAATTGTTGAAAATTTCCAATTTGAAGTTATATTAGTCGTTTATTGAAATGTTTATTATGATTTTTTTTTGTGGGTCGTAGGAAAATTATACTGTTCGACTCGTGTGGATTGTCCATATCGATCCCGAACTTCGCCCTCGTGCGATATGGCCATTATATCCACAAACTATTATTTTGCATCGGTTGCTAGGCAAGCTGCTAAGCAACAAATTCGGAATGGAATATTTTGTGTTAGTTCTAGGTTCACTCTAAAATCATGACGACTACGGCTTGTCAGATTATGACGTCCAGCGACAAACTGATGGAATGTCAGCAGATCGTTTATGTCAAAGTTTGAATAGGAAACGAGTGATTTCATAGTTGTCTTCTATAAAAAATATTAATTCAAATGAAAACTGATAGTGATATTGACTTGGATTTGACAACTCAGAACATAATAGAAGCAGCTAAGGTGTATGTATCAATGTGCTTATATCCTTTTTTTGAAAGGAAGGTAGATTAGACAAAATCGTGTATTAAACGTGAATGTATGTTGTTAACTTCCACCATCCAAATCATTAGATTTTTGAAGGATTTCTATTCTTGCGAACATCTACGCCAAAACGTTTTTTTTTTAATTTCAAGATTCACGCTCTGGTAGTGTACAATTTTTTTCAAAAAAGCAATGTAGATGTTTTTAGTGATAAAAGACATTCAAAAACCTTATAATTTGGATGAAAGACACTAATTGTCATTCTTGTCATGAAAACTACTTTGATAATAAAATATTTACTGCAGAGTGATCCATAGAATCAACTTTTCTATTTTTGCACGAACGTATATGGGAAAGTAGGAATGAATGAATAAAATTCTAAAAATATTTGCATCCAATTGTTCTCTATAGTTATAAAAGTCAAAATAGAATGTATCATTATTATATATCAACAAAACCAACCTACTTCTTCTAGTCTGTGCCACACACTTCAGAATATCCGTTAAAATGTCTTACATCAGTATGAAAAACAAACGAAAAAAACTGGAATGAATTCGTCTGAGAGTATAGCTATTTGAATGCAGTGTACATTATATTCAAATGCTGGACCACCGTCTCGCTGACGTCACATATCTATCAAAGTAGACAGAGCGCGAAGCCGAGTAAAAGGTAAGGCGATTATTCTGATTGGAAAGAAATGAATAAATATCTAATTAGATGCATATCGAACTGCATCTAGACTGAGAGATAAATACTCAGGTAAGAAGTACAAAGAGCCTATGGGAAAAAGGATTGTAATATATAGTAGTATTGTAGATACTATCGAGCTAGGTGATTCAACATCAATTTGTCCGAATAACGGTTAATTGTAATTATTTCATAGTCAATATACAGGGTTTTGACGAAAAAGCAATATTTCAGCATTATTTCCCAAGTCTTGACTTGTTGTAGCAGTTTGTACAACTGGGATGGATTTTTATGGTTGGTGATTATTACTGAACATCAAAATGAAACCATTACTTTTCTTTTAACATCAATTGGTAGACGCCAAGCATTCTACTGAAAACCTTTAATAATTGCCTTCTGATACATTTCATGTACTGGAACCAACAAATTGTCAGTCAAACGATGTCAGCCTCCCAGAAAATGTTGTATATACAATATGTCCCTCTGAGTTGAAATCATTATATGGAAAACTTTTTTATTATGAATTCAAGGAAAAAGAGTTATTATTCCTAAAAAGTGCTGCATTATCTAAAATTTACAATACAGTCATTAAATATCCAATTTTTCAGTTGTACACGAGATTTGTCAAAAATATGAGTTTTACTAAAGCGTAAAGTACCTTCAAATTTGACAAATGTTACTTGAAAAAGTTGAAATTAAAAACTACGTTTAAATATTGTAACGTTTATTTTAATTTATATTTACAACTACTTTTATATTTACAGATTTATACGCACACAGTCATAGTCGTCTCATACGGGAATTTCACTGGGGCACTCGCGTAACAATATGTGGTGAAATCAATTGTTTCTAATATTAATGTGATGTTGGTTTCATAAATTAGCATTTGAATGTATTTTATTATTTGCAAAATAAATGAGTATGCAATAGTATATTGCGCAACGATTGTAGAGAATGACATTTTCCACACGAGTGAGACACTCCCAGTCGTGTTAAAAATCACTTTCGTACAAGTACTGTACACTATTTCTCCCACGACTAAGCAATAATTGTAACAAATACTGTTTAATGTGATGGTTTAAAAAAATAATGTTGACATCTGTGAGTGCGGAAATTAAATGAGTGTAATTCCCAACGAGTTGTGTACACTATTTAAAGATCACGTGATACATTTACAAAAAATGATGGTTTTATTTATTTGGAAACATCAATAACTGTACCTACAGCATATGATTATTCTTTAAATAATTAATTCGTAGTTCAAAATAGTTTCGGAATAACGCAGAAGAAATTTTAATTCTTAGATAATAATTTGATCTCAAAAAATTCCTATAGATATACTTTTAATATTATACCTTAAATGAGAACATTTGACAGCTATCTTATAATAGCTCTGTGGTTAACGCAACATGACAATTCGGAGAATGCTGATATGGACCGCGGTTCTATTCCCGTCCCTGTCCAGTTGTTTTTTTTATCACAAAATTTGGCGAATTTTGTTGATTCTAGAACAGATTTTGTGTTTTGTGTTATAATAAGTAATATGTATTATGTATAGCCACCCAAAATTTTTGAGTTCAGCCTTGTCAACTTTTCCATATCAATAAGTCGATTGGATGATTCTCAGGAAAATATGAAACTAATTCACGACTAGAACCAATTGAATTTCTCTACGTGAATGATTACCATAATAGGGTACAGGCATACATTTTGCTATTGGTGGGAATCGACGTTTTATCAAGTCTGCTAACACCTTGAATGCTTATTTTTTCAAAAAAATATCAACTTTACTTTTAAAACGACTTTAAAAATCATAAAATCCGCCAAAACCCGTCTTACGTCACTGTTGACGTCACTCTTTTACACGTACTTGTTTACATTCATATTCGTGTATTGTGTATCGCGCTCTGAGTTTTTGTGACCTAATTTGTTTCTGAAAGCTTTAAAAAGGATAAAGCCAAAAAAAACTTCACATTCCAGCCTTCGCTAGCCATATCTTCACTCAAAAATTATAACGGATCGTCACTGAACTATAAACTAGTAAATAAAATATTTTCTTCTAAAGGTGAATTCATGCAACATCACTTTATTCAACTTATCTTATCTTAATAAGATAAAGTAGGTATACACAAATAACACAAGCATTCAAACAATTATTTAACTCATCTTAATTTAACTTAACATTTTCACTATGTCGAACTTCTTAAGATAAATTATATAATTGTTTGAATGCTTGTGTTATTTGTGTATACCTACTTCATCTTATTAAGATAAGTTAAGTTAAATTAAGTGATGTTGTATGAATCCACCTTAAATGGATATCCTCGGAAATATCGTATATTTATGTCCACTTTACGTTTACTTTTAAAAATTAAAAAAGCACACACAATCACTCAATGGACTCAAACAAACATACAGTGTGTACATAAAGTAACGTAACTTGCTAATATTTCGATTTCCGTTAGGCTTACAAAAAAAATGTTGAATAAAAGTTTTTTCAAATAATCCATACTATCTGCATAAGTCGATTAGAAGTATACAGGGTGCACCGTTGCTCCAGAATAACTTATTAACATAATTTTTTAAATAGTACACCATGTATATATTTTCAGTTTTTGATAATCTTCTAAATTACAAATACATCCGTCAAGACCGCATAATTCTAATCTCAATGGTTCTACAGTTATTGAGAAAAATAGTTGACGGAAACGTTTCTATTACCACCATAATTAACAGCAACAAATAACTAATCTTATTTAATGAGATGTTCAAATTGTCTTCCTTCTTCTATTTGACAGTATCCAAGTCGATTATTATTATTATTATTATCTGAAAAACATTGTGTATAAGACAAAACCCGATAATCTGGATGAACTGAGAAATAGAATACTGTTAACACCCCATCAAATAACAAATCAGCAATTGCGTAATACCATATCAGCTTTTTATAATTAACACGTAAGGTCCATAAACGCTGTTTACCCCTGAAATACATACAATATTTTTTCTACTCCTGTTTTATAATATACTTATTAAGCCAATAGGAATGCGACATTCGCACAATATTTAATGTAGCCATGGATACCTGGTTGACATTTCTGAAATTAATTATATTAGGTCTGTTCCCTGCAATAAAAGTGTAGCACTGAGCTATACGATTTTATTTATTTTAATCATGTTTCAATGCTTCTTGCAGTATACAAATGCAATATACATAGATATTCCCAAATTTAGTAATTTTACACGTATTTTTTCACAGATGGACCTGAATTTTTCAAAATTATATAGCTCAGTGCTACACTTTCATTGCAGGCGAACAGACCTATGAAGTGACACTTAATTTGATAGCTGTCAAATAATTTTGATTTCCAAAAGTAAAAATATTTAAAATTAATTAGTCTAATGATTATTATTGATTAAATAATTTTTATCAATCGGAGTAGAAAAAATATTGTATGCAACTTTTATGTAATGGCCATTAATACACTCGCATATTATATACGAAACTCGCCTGCGGCTCGTTTCGTATCCTACAATATGCTCGTGTCTTAATGGCTATCATTACATGTTCGTTGCATAAAATACTATTATGCACGACCGTTTTGATAGTCATGACCGTATTAATGATGAGTTTATCAATAAATATGTTTTATTTCTATTTTTCACCTTTTGTGGGTAGGTTATTATAAATGTTTCAATATAAATTTTGTACCTCGATATTATTATAACTCACCCTGGATAACAATCTACCAAATCATTTGTATGTTCAATAAAAATAAGTCCTATTGAAACTAATAAGATGATAAAACAATAATCTATATACCTATACGCGTTACCATAGCAACCAACAAGACAATAGGACAAGAATAGGTAGACGCCATTTTTATTTACAGTCGACTTATATATTTTGTTTATGGACAGTAGTGACGATGAAATAGTTTCCGGAATACCACCGGAAATTTTTAAAGCAGCAGAAGATGCAAAATTAGGTTTACTACCCGCCAAATCTAAGAGAATATACAATAAGGTCTACGGGCGGTAGACCTTATTGTATGTAGACGCCCGCTAAACGTATTTATAATCCGAACTTTTTCGCCTGGTCGTGCATAAATGATATTTTCACGTCGAATAGTTAATTAAAATACAATAATAAACACAAAACTACACATAACCTATGCATTCTTCCTCTTCCTTCCTCTTTTGGGCTATATCCTGAGGGATAATCTACCCAAACCTATGCATTACTGGCCATGGCAATTGTAAAAGTGTTACGTCACACGTATTCGGAAATCCTCGGGTGTTGGTCGGAAGGTGCATTGAAATTTGAATTTCATTTTAAAATTTAGAAGTTATTTGAAATGGAAACTGGTTTATTTCCTATTATTAGTTATTTTTGATATCAACTTTACTATTACAAATTAATATCCAAGCAAAATATGAAATATGCGTGTACCCTATTATTCAATAAAATCAATGAATAACAATTTCCACGACAGAAATACAGTATTGCTCGAAATAAACAGTATTGAACTTGTCATTGTTTTATATATTTAGAAAATACATATTATTAACACTATATTATATGTTCTAAATGTGCACCTCCTCGTTCGAGACATACTTCATAACGATGTTCTAAGTTTCTGGTCATTTTATTGAATAAGGGTTGTCTCAGGGATGCGAAGAAGTTTCTAACGGCATCCTAATTCATCGATGGTTTTTTGTGGTGCCCGTTTGAAAACGGAATCTTTAGTCATGCCCCAAATGTATGCGTCTGGAGTTGTGAGGTCTGGAGAATGTGAAGGATAAGGGAAGTCAGTAAATCGTGAAATGAATTTCTTTGGAAAATTTTCTTGAAGAAATTGACGAATTGCGACAGCAGTATTGCAAGTTGCCCCGTCCTGCTGGAAAAATTGGTTTCGAAATGCCAAGCTACGCGCACGACAGAATTGACGTAGACCATGGATAAATCGTGTTAAAATTTGTCTGTACCTCTGTTGATTAAGTGTGACTTGCCTACCATTCTCTTCGATGAAGTACGGACCAATGATTCCGTGACCGGAAACAGCACACCAGACACTCACTATGTAAAGGAACCTCTTGAACCTCATCGGGTCTGGCAAAGCCCAGAAATCGATTTGTGCGACGATTCACATAGCCTGACAAGTGAAAATGTGCTTCGTCTGAAAACCAAAAATTTCTCAAAAATTCAGGATTTTCATACTGTAACGAGAGAATTCTGGCGCAATATTCCACTCTACTGCGATAATCCCGAGGATGTAGTTGTTGATGCTCCTGAATCACATACGAAAATGCACCCAGCTCCTTCAGGATTCTTTGAAAGAAAGTTCTTTTTAAATCAAGTTGTAACGCTGTCCTTTCCTAGCTGGTTTTAGTATTTTCTAGGATTTGCTCAAAAACACGCCCCGAGTTTCCTTTTCGTTGGCACCATACACTACCCGTATTTCTGAACTTTCCTATAACCTACAAAATTACAGCATTATATGGAGAACGTTTATTAAACCGTTGTGTGAATTGATCAGACACGTATAGCAAGCTTGCACCATTATTTCGGCCGATTCCGTATGAGCGAAAATAATGCTCTACCAGAAACGCTTTCTCCTCTACTTGACACCATTTTTAATACTTATGCCATACTAATTACTTGTTTACATTAACTGGACAGGTCTCTACTAGCTAACTTGATTTTGACAGCGCACGCATAAAAACATCTTCAATTTAGTTTCAGTACTGTTTATTTTGGGCAATACTGTATAATACTTTGCTCAAAAGACAAACGTTGGTTAAAAACGAAGCAAACATAGAAAACATAGATGATGTAATTAGTGCATCTTAGCAGGGTTTTGAAAAACGTAATATCTAGGATAGGGCGACATATACAGAGTGTTGTGGATTTATTATCTTTCGTGAATGATGTCAGAACATTGACGGGAAAATACTTTTTCTTCTTGTCGAGATGGGAAACTCATGTTTGAATGGGTCCTAAACAGTACCCTGACAGTGTTGAACTCAACCAACAAGAAATGGCTATACACCCTATACCAACCAAACACACCTTAAACTCGCCGTTACTCCTGCATTAAAATCACTACTGAAGCATACTTCAATGCGGGCAGCGATCCTTCACACACTTCCCGTCATATCCTCCATTTACTCCTCCCTCTCACATATTGACTCCTTATCTCTCCCTAATCATGATCTTCACCAATTTCTCCATCATGTTTTCCCAATACACCACCTACCTCAGTTTATTTTCAAGCTTCTTCAGAACTCTCTCGTTCCTCCAGCATGTCTCACATCATACTCCACTCAACACTTATCGCCTCTCGCATACTCCTTTCCGCGATTTTTGTAGGTAACCCACTCTGGACCCATGTCTTCAAGTGAGCACCTGCGCCAAGAAGTAGTTCACCTTCCCAAATTTCCGGTCCACCTAATCTTTTCTGTTTAGAATAGCTCCTTTCAGTGCTCAATAATTTTTTTACATTTAAATCTATTTTAACTGTATTTTTAGTCACGTACTTGAAAATAGCCAATTGGGAATCAAACACACTGATAAGAACCCCAATGGGTGATTATCATCATCTATGTCGTAGCGTTAAAAAGGTGATTCCAAGATATTTTCTCTGAATGAGTGAATTTGTCGAATAGAGAACAATATGACAATTTTATCCACCAATTAATATTACCGTCAAATTCTGACGTTTATCGAAAATGATGTGTCGATTCGGATTGCAATTAGCACTTGTACATTAATCAATGAATTGTTAAGATTCATTCAACAAATAATCGTTTTGAATGCAATGCGTAGTTCGAAATAAATATGGTTCTCAAACTTCCTGCGAAACCACAAATCGTGTCAGTTTGACAGAATAATCCTCACGCTTCGCGGTCGGAATATTTATACTGACAAACTGATATTCTTCGTAATTATGCAACAAGTTATCGATGTATTACCTGATTATTTTGGATTACTCATAGTATTACTGCTGATTTTTTTCTTAACATTTCCAACCAATCAGAACGGTCAATTTAGTTATGTTACCTCGTAAAATTCAAGGATCAATTGACTTACCTGAAGGAAAGTTAATCCGCATTTTCCGAACTTGTCCGAATATACAATTACAACGTGTAGTTTCTGCTTTAGCGCTTATCAGCACGAATTTTAAAGAATCAAAACATTATTACTACTTCCTTGGCCAGGCCTCTCATCGCATACCGGCTCCTTATCATCGCATACCGGTTCCGTATTCTGTTTTGAGGAATCTACAAAATCGCTAAAATTTGGGTAAGGGTTGGGTGGGTTTGTAATTGTATATTCGGACAAGTTCGGAAAATTCGGATTAACTTTCCTTCACGTAAGTCAATTAATCCTTAAATTTTCCTTCACTTGTCATCTATACAATTACAACGTGTAGATGTTTAGAGTAAAGCGATTTTGTATACATTGTATGATTTATTAAATACCCCACAAAAATACTACAAAACCCTTTCAGTAGGTAGTACTTAAAATTAAGAACAAATTACAAAAAATTTCATGATATGATATTAATATTAAACTTATATAAATAAGGATTGAATCTTTGTTGATTTATTTAATTTCGATAATAGCCCTGGCAAATGCATCGCTTGGATCTAGCAGTGGCCTATTATAAAATTTGAAAAATGTATTAGAAGCAGGTGACCAGCCGGCTGCATTTTTTATTTGATTAACATTTATCCCAGCCCTAAGTGCAGCTGAGGTTGATGCATGTCGTACGCTGTGACTAAAAAATATAGAAGTATCTATTCCACCTAGTTCCATAGTCTTTTTTATCCAACGGCAAATTTTTTCGAGGACGCGGCATGGAAATGTCTCTTAGTTGTAATCATTAGACGTTGTTCATTATTGCGAACAGAAGCTGTTTTCTTTAGATAAAATATTATTGTGTTTGCGACACATAACTCTGGTCTATCCTTGAAAAAAGGGAAAAATAATGTTGGGTTGGGCTTATTTTGACGGGATGATTTTATATTTTCCGAAATTTTAATATCAAGCCTTCCCTCCCTTTCTATGATATTTTTAATTGTAGTATTATTCTTTCTTATTTTTAAATTAAGTTGGCATTGCCATTACCACAGAGCATATTCTGTCTATGGTTTGTGTTCTATGTCTGCGTTGTAACTGACAGGACAAGTGACATTGGACAGAAAGGACAGGACTCAGATATAAGATTGGAGCGAACTGGTTAACACGTGGTTGTTGCCGTTGTTGGTTAGGTTAAGATGTAGTTAAGATTTATGCATTTATTAGAAATAAACTGTTTGTGAAAAATACAACAAAGTGTATCTCTGTGATTATTAAACCCAGACCCATCTTCTATAATATCAGGTGTGGGGTCTGGCCTGTTAAAGTGTTAAAGATGAGTGAAAACGGTAGCCCCTCCCAGATGATTCCCGAAACAGCCGAAAACACGGCTTCCGGTATCAGTATTGATGAACTTGTACAAGCTACTGTAAGAGCCGTTATTCTACACGAACGAGACATGAGGACCCGCCACAAGTCGAGGTTCAAGAGGTTCCACGTGTGCCTACCATTAAATACCCGACTAAAGAGCTGGCAGCACTCCTACCCGAATACACCGGCATCGGAGATGTTAGTTTATGGACTAAGAGGGTAGATGCCATTCAAGAGGCTTATGAGGTCCCTGAAAAAACGATGCAATTAATCGCAGTAAGTAAACTTTCAAATTCTGCTCTATCCTGGTATCACTCGAAACTAGAACTTGTGTCTTTGGGCTGGAATGAACTTAAGCTAGAATTACTGAAAATGTATTCTTGCCGAACAGATAAAGTAGCTCTCATGAAGAAATTTGAAGCCAGAAAATGGAGACGAGGTGAAAAATTCTCAGTGTATTACCATGATAAGGTTATCCTAGGCAATGCTGTTGACCTAAGTGAGAGAGACATGATAGACTATATTATCGATGGATTTACCAATGACACATTACAGACTCAGGCACGAATGCAAGAATTTAAAACCCTTGAAGATTTATTGAGAATTATGACAAACATTACGCCAGCTGAAAGACTAGCTCCACATTCAACCTCCCAATACCCGAGTCATCGTCAACCAATAGTTACCAACACTAATAAAGAAGTTGCCTCAACACGTAAGTGCTACAACTGCTTTGAAAGCGGTCACCTATTGGATGCATGTCCCAAACCCAAGAGAAGTAGAGGATCATGTTTCAATTGTGGGAAAACGGACCACCAAGTAAAGGACTGTCCAAAGAAAAAGGGAAACCGTCCATCCCAGGCAGCAGCGGATTCCACAATGGTTATCGAAGACCATCCCCTGGAAAGTATACATGTAAGGCCCTCTGTATATGAAATACCCGTTAGTTTTGAATTTTTCACAGGAGATTGTTCCAATATGTTAACACTTCCATGTATGTTAGACACAGGTAGTCCTATTAGTTTAGTTAAAAACGTTTGTTTACCTTCAAATTGTATGCTACCTTATAATAATAATTCTAAATATGTTGGTATTAATAACTCTCAGTTAGAAATTCTAGGAATTTTTGGTGGAAATGTTTATGTTAACAAATTATTAATACCTATTAAATTTTATATTGTACCTGACAATACAATGAATGTCCCGGCTATACTTGGTAGAGATTTTACCAACCTTGAGAATTTGAAGCTTACACTGGGCAATGAGATTATTTTAGAAAAACTAGAATACCATAATAATAACTTTTGCCAAGATATTATGTTAATTGACTGCATATCTCATAATACGGAACCAAATATTCACATTAATGAAAAACTTGATTTTCATACTATTAATAAGGTTGAAAACTTATTTAATGATAAATATGTTAATGTAGGAAAACCTGAAAACCCAATTGAAAAATTTGAGATGAAAATTGTCCTTGAGCATGAGCAGCCCATTTCTTGCCGTCCTAGAAAACTTTCTTATTTAGAAAAAACAAAATTGCAGAATATTATTGATGATCTTTTAGCCAAAGGCATTATTCGTGAAAGTTCTCCACCATATTGCTCACCAATAGTACTGGTAAGTAAGAAGCACTCCACAGAGTTAAGATTATGTGTTGATTACCGTGAGATTAATAAAATAACTATTCGTGATCATTATCCAATCCCTCTGATTGATGATCAGTTGGATTTGCTAAAAGGGAAAGTATTTTTCAGTTGCCTCGATTTAAAAAGTGGATTTCACTTTGTCGATATGGAACCAGATTCAATAAAATATACATCTTTCATCACTCCTCTAGGACAATTTGAATATTTGAAAATGCCTTTTGGACTTACTAACTCCCCTTCTGTATTTATGAGATTTGTTAATTTAATTTTTAGAGAGTTGATTAAACAACATAAAATATTAATTTACCTAGATGATATATTGATTGCTACTGAGTCTATCCCTGAACACTTGGAAATTTTATCCGATGTATTTTACTTATTGACACAGAACCGTTTAGAACTTAGATTGAGTAAATGTCACTTTTTGTTAAATGAGATTATTTACTTAGGTTACTCGATAAATAAAGATGGCATCAGTCCTAGTCCAGAGAATGTTGAAGCCCTTGTCAATTACCCATTACCCACTGATGTTAAAAAAGTTCAGAGATTTTTAGGATTGGCTTCCTATTTTCGTAGATTCATAGAATCCTTTTCAATTTCAGCTAAACCTCTTCACGACCTCCTTAGAAAAAACACCCCTTTCGAATTTGGCAAACAGCAATTAGATTCCTTTAACTTATTGAAACAAAAACTAATTGAAGCCCCAATTTTATCGATTTATTCACCCGACTGTGAAACAGAACTACACTGTGACGCAAGTACAATAGGTTTTGGTTCAATTCTACTACAGAAACAAAAAGATGGACTTTTCAGACCAGTATTTTATTTTAGTAAGCGTGCTAGTGAAAGTGAGTCTAAGATGCACAGTTATGAGCTAGAGATGTTAGCTATTGTGTATGCACTAGAGAGATTTCGTATTTATTTACAAGGGTTAAAATTCAAAATTGTCACTGACTGTAATTCCATAAAAATGGCTTTAAATAAAAAGGAAATAAACCAACGTATTAATCGATAGGCACTAAATTTACGAAACTTTGATTATATCTTAGAGCACCGAAGTTCTGAGAGAATGAAACATGTTGATGCACTAAGTCGCGCACATAGTATTTTAATTTTAGAGGAAAACACCTTTGAGCAGAATCTCTCTATTGCTCAAAGCCAAGACCCTGAAATAATAAAAATTAAGGCTGATCTCTTAGAGAGAAGACAAAAAATTTGAACTTAGAAATGGACTTGTTTATAGGAAATTAAAGAACCAGAGGAAATCATTGTTTTATGTCCCCCAGTCAATGGAAAATCATGTTCTTTTCCACTGTCACGATTCCCTTGGTCACCTAGGCATTAACAAAACTTTGGAGTATTTGACCAGAGTGTACTGGTTTCCAAAAGTCCAAGAAAAAGTAAAAACTTATATAGAAAATTGCATTAAGTGTATCACATATTCTTCAGTATCCGGTAAGCCGGAAGGTACCCTTCACAATATTCCTAAAGGAAATAAACCATTTATCACACTTCATATTGACCATTATGGTCCTTTAGAAAAAACCCCTTCAGGTAAAAAATTCATTTTTGAAGTTATAGATAGTTTCACAAAATTTGTTAAGTTTTATGGAGTCAAAACCACTAAAGCAACTGAGGTTATCCATAAATTAGAAGACTACTTTTCACATTATAGTTGTCCCCTTGGAATAATATCAGATAGAGGTAGTTGTTTTAATTATCAAGAGTTTGACAATTTCTTGATCAAACATAATATTGAACATATTAAAATTGCTACAAGTTCCCCTCAATCCAACGGACAAATTGAGAGGATTAACCGTGACTTAACTCCTATTCTTTCTAAATTAAGTGAGCTCAAAAATAAATGGGAAATACATTTACCGACAGCTGAGTTTGCGATAAATAATTCGTTTTGCAGGTCGATTAATAATTCACCCTCTATGCTTCTATTTGGTGTTAGTCAACGAGATAAAGATACCTTACGGTCTTATTTACAGACGGATGAAACACTAGACTTAGAAGAGTTGAGAGACAATGCTCAGATACAAAACGAAAAGGTACAAAACTACAATAAAAAGTATTTTGACAAAAAACATAAACCCCCACATGTTTATCAAGTTAATGACTATATAATGATAAAAAACGTTGACGTAACAGCAGGTGTCAACAAGAAGCTGATACCTAAGTACCGAGGCCCTTATGCAATAAAAAAGGTTTTAGGTAATGACAGATACCTCATTTGCGACGTCGAGAATTTTCAAATAACCCAAAAACCGTATGAAGGCGTTGCAAGCGCTCACAATATGAAGCTTTGGCTTCATTAATATAGATACAATTTCATTTCCCCATGTTCCGGCCAACAATCAATAGCAATTGAGTACATTTTATTCAATCTTGTCAATCAAATTTATTGGTAGGAATTGTTATCTATAATCATTATGAATTATGCAGTTATGTCATTTATGAACCGTTATGTATTATGCTTATGACCTTTATGAACCGTTATACATTATGTTTATGACCTTTATGAACCGTTATACATTATGTTTATGACCTTTAAGAACCGTTATGCCATAAGCCATAAGCATAGGCTTTTATGAATTATGAAGTTATGTTATGTATTTTATGTACTTTTATGAATAGTTATGTTCACAACTTGTTATGTTAATGCACATTAATGTTATGTTTATTGTGATCCCTGTAAATCCAATGATATTGGTGTTATTGATTAATATGTATGAATCACGATTGTAGTTTAGCTGTAAGTGAAGAACATTTATAATGTGAAGATCGAGGCGATCTTGTGTCAGGTTTGGCCGAATTGTAGTATTATTCTTTCTTATTTTTAAATTAAGTTGGCATTGCCATTACCACAGAGCATATTCTGTCTATGGTTTGTGTTCTATGTCTGCGTTGTAACTGACAGGACAAGTGACATTGGACAGAAAGGACAGGACTCAGATATAAGATTGGAGCGAACTGGTTAACACGTGGTTGTTGCCGTTGTTGGTTAGGTTAAGATGTAGTTAAGATTTATGCATTTATTAGAAATAAACTGTTTGTGAAAAATACAACAAAGTGTATCTCTGTGATTATTAAACCCAGACCCATCTTATATATAATATTAATTACTGATAAAGTTTGTACCCTTTGTCCCGTTGTTAGGGCCATTAAAGTAACCAATTTATAGGTAAGATCTTCTATTCCTAAGCTTTCTAAAAGATACCAATTTGATAGGAGGCCCAATAAAGGAGCTGGATCCCAAGTAATATTGTATTTTGGTTGAGGTGGTCGAACCTTACACTCCTTTTAAATACCTGTTTATTGTTAAATTATGGTTTTCTGACGGACTAACAATTAAATTAAGTGCAGACCCATAAGAGTTGATTACCGAATAAGAGTTGCCGTCCTGTAACATTTTCTCTCAAAATTCTAAATAGGCGTTTAAATTGAACTCATATGGGGCTATATTTCTTTCTTGACAAAATGTCCAGTACTTCATATAACACGCCGTGTATTGTTTAATTGTTCCTTCTGTGATGGAAGCCATGAGGGTTGAGATAGCTGATGATGGTATGCCTTTTTTCAAAAACGATGACCTGATAACCTCCCTGCCACCAGGGAAATTTTCTTGTATAGCGGGTGGATCTGTCTGAAAGGAGATAATAGTAAATATTTCTCCGGCTTGAAAACAATAGGTTCGTCAGTTAATAGTCTTTTATACATCGGAAACCAAGGTTGGGATGGCCAGTGAGGAACAATTACTATACCCATAGCCTTTACCTGTATTATTTTTTCTAGTACTTTCGTGATAATCGCGAAAGGGGGGAAAGCGTAGAAATAATAATATTTCCATTCTATTGTAAAGGCATCTATAGATAAAGAGCCTGGATCAGGGAACCAAAAGATATATTTATCACTTTTTTTTTAATGCGGCTTGCAAATAGGTCTATCTCCGGTCTGTTAAATCTTTCAATAATTATTTCGTAGGCTTTATCGCTGATCTCATACTCACTATCTATGGATGTAATTCGCGATTCCTTGTCCGCTTCTTTATTTGAAGTTGGTATATAACTGGCGAATACAAGTATGTTATTGACCTCACAGTACTACCACAATTGTTTTACCGCTTCATTTAGATGTTCATATTTGACGCTTCCACCCCTATTTATACAGGAAATTGCTGATTTGTTATCAATTCTCAATAGTATTCTTGTATTATTTATATTTTTAGAAAAGGATCTTAATGCATAACTTGCAGCTTCAATTTCTAGAAAATTAATATGCATAACCTTCTCCTGGTCATCCCAAAAATCTCGAGTTCTTACTCCATTACAGAACGCACCCCACCCACATCAGAGAAAATTTCTAAGGTGAAATCTGAAGGTTTAATATTGCGACCATTTCAAGGTTATGTTCCCTCCAAGACAATTCTTTATACAGTGATCTAGGAATTAACATTTTTCGGTTATAGTTATTATAGTTTTTCCTCAATTGATTATATTTTACATTTTCAAAATTTTTAATATGCGTAAATCCAAATTTTGTGGCCGGACAGGCAGCCACTAGTTTACCAATCAATTTGGCAAAATCACGGATACTACATTTTTTATTAGAAATAAGGTTTTTTAATAATTTTTTAATTTCAATAATTTTTTCTTCGGGTAACTTTATTTTCATATCTGTTGTATTATATAAAAAACCTAAGAACCGAATGGACTGTTGGGGCACTAAAATGCTTTTTTCCCAATTTATAATAAAACCTAATTCAAATAATAATTCTACCACACTTTTAATATGTTTTTGACACTCTTCTTTGGTGGGAGCCATTACTAAAATGTCATCTAGGTAGATGACACAAATAATATTCAACAGTCGGAGCTTTGTTGCAACCGGTTTAAGCAATTTTGTGAATATATAGGGGGCCACATTTAAACCAAAAGGCAAACAGTTATCTTTAAGGTCTATGTTGGATAAGTAGAAATTCTGATTTAGTAATTTCAAGACTGTTCTATAGTCTTCCATTTTAAAATGTGATACTTCTATAAATTTATTAAGTTTTCTCAAGTTAAGCTTAAAGCGATATTTGCCATTCGGTTTTTTAACCAAAAAGTATGAGGATATATTGTTATGATATCAAAATAAGTTAAAAGAATTTAATATAATTATATAATATAAATCAATAATTACCTCATTGTAAGAATTAAAAGAATATTAATATTGAATAATCAATAATAATAAAAAATTGGAAAGAAACAACAATTTGAATGATTGTCATATTATAAGATTGTTAAATTAGCATAGAAAAGTGTTCGTATATCATTAACGCGAGTGAATGTTATTTCAACAAAAGAGGTGACAGTGACAAGCGCTAATAAGCAAAAAAACATATCAAGCAACTATCTGGAGACAGGTAACTAAGGAAAGGACAATTGAAGAACAGAGTTTGTTGATTGGTAACGGGAAGAAACTGAAAGTAAAAAAGTAAAGATTATTATTTTGGAAAAATTTCTAAATTCAAAAGTTTAATAGATTATATTAAAAGTGCCAGAAGAAAGAAATCGGTACATACAAACCATGGTAAAAGAAAATTAACACTTACCTGCTCAGAATAATTTAGAACTCATCCCTGGTAAGACAAATTTATTACCATACATAAAATCCATAAGGAATAGATTATTACCAGCCCAGGACAAGAATTATGACATTTTCATAATTATAGCCGTATTTAATTGTTGAAGATTTCAAAATTTTAAACCTATATGAATTTGCAGTGAACTTTCTTGAATTTTTTGTGGTTATAACCTAGAAAATCAAACAATTTCGTTTAAACACTTTATCTATTGGACAAATTGTATGTTCAACTTGTGTTTAGGATAAGAAAATTCATAATTACTTTCATATATATACTATTTGACTATCAAAATTATTTAATAATAGTACGTTATAATACATGATGGACAACATGTGCATCATAATATTCATAATTTAGAAATTTAGAGGTTAAAATTGACCTGGTCGATATATTGAACTTCGATGTTTCAAATAGTATCGATTCTAAATAGAATTGGACAGTACCGTATTTATGTTTAGTGTAAACAATTTATTTATGATAGGTATAGAATTGAAAATAGCATAAAAAATATATATATATATTTTATTCATGAATAATTAGAAGTAATTTGATATTAAGATTCTTTAATTAAAAAAAATAATAAAAATAATAATTTAATTATAAAATAAAATAATAATAAGATTATTTATGAATGAAAAGTAAGGTTGAGGAAGCTTCCGATTAAAATTAAAATATATATAAATTTTGATTATTTTCTACTTTTCAATACATTTCTTTTCAATTTTTTTTAAAATGGTTTCTTTTCATTCCTTCGTTTCGTTTCAATTATTATATATGAGAATAAAAACAAAATAATATTCTGTATTAGTTTATAAAACAAAGTTTTGAGTTGACTAGTTGGCTCCGAAATTTAGCAGAATTTTACGCAATTCCGCGAAAAATCTGAACATAACTAAAGTGATACATTAGTAAGTGATTGTTCCAAAAACCACTATAGAGAAATTACTGTGAGTAGATTTTTTTATTACCAATTAATCTGCAAAAGTGGAAATATCAAAAGTAAGGTTACACTGGTAATTAGTAACCTGAATTCATCCGACAACAGTGTCGGACTCAGATATATTCCAAATAATGTGAAAAATGAACGAGCCAAATCCACCGGGAGATAATTTCTCCAATAGTAACATGACAACTACCACCTACTCAAGCATAGTAAATACGTACAAATACCCAACAAAAGATCAAGCTGTAGTTCTCTCAGCAATCGATGGAGTGAAGATACACGACTACATAATAGCAATTGGATCACTTATACAACCCAAAAACGTGTTGTTTGCTTCAAGAATTGCTAATAACCGAATTTGCATCTATCTTTCATCAAAAAATATCGTAGATAATTTTCTTAGTACTCACAACACCATCAAAGTTAATGGAACTCAAGTAGAAATAAGAAGATTAATAACTCCAGCTCAAAGATTAGTTATATCTAATATTTGCCCAATTCATAACTCTCTTTTGGAAGAAGAACTGAAAAACATGGGGATATCAGCAGTATCTAAAATAACCTTCTTGAAAATTGGTATGCCAGAATCTGAATACAGCCACGTACTCAGCTTTAGAAGACAAATTTATATCAAACCACTCCAACACGCAAACATACCAGACTCTTTCAACATCTCCCATGACAATACTACTTACCGATTATACCTATATATTGATGGCTCTAATTGCCGAAAATGCAAAACAATAGGCCATCAAGAATCCGACTGCCCATCTTACCTGGCTCAACAAGACACTCTCGAACATATGGAAGACAAAGAAATACAATCCAACCCAACTACAGACAAAAATTCTAACTGCACATCATCATCAACAGAAATTTCCATCACCACAATACCATCAAATACTTCTACCTCAACAGTAACCTCACCATCAATTCATATTCCCTCATCCACATCTCTTCCAATAGCAAAAACTACCCAAATATCTGATCCTCCACTACCAAGCACCTCAATGCTTCAATCCTCAAGCTCTTCTACAATAGACATAATACAAACATCTAAGCCCACTCTACCAAATCATCCATCAGAAATAAACACACAAAAAACAAAAAGACAAATTTTCACATCACCAGATATCCAGGAAAATTCATCCAGCCCCACCTTTGCTACTCCACTAAAACCCTCGAAACAAAGAAAAAGAGCGGAAATGTCTTCGGAAGACATAGAAAATATACTAAACCCTATGAAAGAACAAATTGAAAATAGAACCCCACCTTTCATCTTAAACTTCACTCAAATATGTGACTTTCTCGAAAATACAATCAACTCGAAACACCCAAAGGAGATAGCACAGCAGTATTCCAACGAAGACTCCGAAATAAAAGAAATTTTAAATTTCATATATAAACATACTACGACAAAGGGCATAAAAAATAACATTACAAGACCTAAGAAAAAGTTAAGTCTCTCCAGCCTCTCCACCACTGAAGAATCTGACAGCGAAGCTCTCTCGCAAGAAAATTAATATAATGAATAATACGTTCATACTTCAGTGGAACCTCAATGGTTACTATACTCAAATTGACTACTTGAAACTGTTAATCAATAAACAATCACCAGCGATAATATGCTTAGAAGAAACTCACTTCAAACAGCAACAAATAAAGTTGAAAAATTATCAATGCTTCCTCAAAAACCGATCGGATCCACAACAAGCCAGTGGCGGAGTAGCAATTTTTATAAAACAGAATATTCAAGCAAATGAAATTCCTATAAACTCAAATCTTGAAGCTATCGCAGTATCTATAACTTTTCGTAAGAAAATACATATATGTAACGTATATTTACCACACCCAAATGAACTTGATATAAATGAGTTAAATAATTTGATTGAGCAAATTCCGTCGCCCAAAATAATTGTAGGAGACCTGAATTGCCACAACGCAGCATGGGGTAGCTATAAAACTGACAAATGTGGAAATCTACTTCTTCAAACCATTAATAGTTGTAACCTAATCTTAATGAATACAGGGAAATCCACAAGATTTAATTCATACAATGGCACACTATCTGCTATCGATCTCTCCCTCTGCAGTCAATCCCTGGCACCCGATCTTCAGTGGGATACCCTCAACCATCTATATAACAGTGACCACTTCCCCATATCAATAGAATGGAAAAAAAATGAACCTCCTTCACATAATATATATCAGCACTGGAAGCAACAATCGGCAAATTGGGAACTATACAGGAAGGAAATAGAAAACAAAGTCACCAATTTCACAGTTGAAGGAAATATAAACGAAAATATTATAAAACTGAGCAATATCATCATATCAGCTGCAAATACCAGTATCGGAAAAACTAAAATGTGCAAAAGACAACCAGTCCCTTGGTGGAATAAGGAGATTGCGCAAGCACTAGGTTTAAGCAAACACGCCTATAATGTGTGGAAAAGACATAAAAATGATGAAAATCGCCTTGAATTCAAAAAACTCAATGCCAAAACCCGTTTCCTAATTAAAAAAAGTAAAAAAGAAAGCTGGTGTAACTATATTTCCTCCATAAATCCCTCTACCCCACTGGACTCGATATGGAATAAAATTTGAAAAATAAGAGGACAAAATTCTTTCCTTCACATAAATACTTTATCCTATAATAATCAGCTGATATCCGATAAAAAAGATGTATGTGAGGCTATAGCAGATGTATTCCAATATAATTCCAGTGATCGAAGCTTAAACCAATCCTTTGTACAATACAAGAAATTGATTGAGACTTCCGAAATTCAAATTGATGACTATGACTCTCATCTAAACGTTCCCATAACTCTGCAGGAACTTGAATTTTCTCTCGAAAACACCAAAAACTCTGCTCCTGGACCAGATGACATTCCCACAATATTTCTGCAAAATCTTCCTTTCAATACAAAGTTAATACTCCTAGATCTATTCAACACTATGTTCTTAAAACATCAGTTTCCAGAAACTTGGTCAAATGCAACATTTATCCCCATATGTAAATTCAACAAACCAAAAGACGACCCAGCTTCATATAGACCGATATCCCTAACCTGCAGTATGTGTAAAATTTTAGAGAAAATCTTAAACAACAGACTAGCATGGCACCTTGAAAACAAAAATTTTTTAACACCCTATCAGAGTGGATTCAGATAATGCAGATCGACAATTGATAATCTAATATCTTTTGGAAGTGAAGTACACAATGCATTTTTGAATGACCAAAAACTAATCGCCATATTCTTCGATTTAAATAAGGCTTTTGATACAACCTGGAAATATAATATTTTAAAAACTCTGCAGACATGGGAAGTACAAGGAAACATGCTAGCGTTCATAAATAATTTTCTCAAGAACAGAACTATGCAAGTTAGATCAAATGGCCTCATCTCAACTACAAGACCTCTCGAAAATGGCATTCCACAAGGATCTATTTTGAGTCCCACTCTTTTTCTCACTGCAATTAACAGCATCACCGAAACGATAAAACCTCCCATCAAAATTTGCCTTTATGCAGATGACCTTATCATATATACAAGAAGTAGAAGCACAAAATTCGCCTACTCTTTACTTCAAGATTGCCTCCATCAAATTGAAAAATGGTCACAAAAAACAGGATTCCAATTTTCAAGCGAAAAGACACACTATGTGATTTTTGACAAACGAAAAGATACCCATAATTTTAATCTGTTTTTATATAGAACTCCACTAACACGGGTAGAAGAAGTAAATTTTCTTGGTCTTACTTTAGATTGTTCTCTCAAATGGAAAACACATATAGAAGTCCTTCAACAGGCATGCCAATCCCGAATAAATTTGTTAAAAATTTTATCATACCGAACGTGGGGAGCAAGTACCATCACCTTACTGAACCTATACAAATCACTGATAAGAAGTAAATTAGATTATGGTTCCATTTGCTACGATACCGCTAAGAAAACATTATTAAAAAAATTAGATGTCATTCAAACTTCTTCACTTAGATGTGTACTAGGCGCTTTCAGAACCAGCTCAACCAGCAGTCTCCTAGTCATTGCAAACGAACCTCCACTGTACTTACGTCGACAACTCCTTTCCTTAAACTATACTGCAAAAATTTCTGCTTATCCCAACAATAATGCATACCAAGTCATTTTCCCAAAAATCGCCCCACCCGACGAAATATACCACTCCAAACCAACAAAAAATCTCCCTTTTAGAGAAAGAGTGAGACGAGCTAACTATGAATTTGAGCAATTTAAATTATCACTCAAACAAAACTCTAACTTTCCCCCCTGGATGTCCCAGAAGCCAGATATTAATACGTCCCTCACTCAAAATCCAAAAAATTCCACCAACCAATGTCTCTTACAAAACCTCTATAAGGAAATTTTATCAAAATATCCCCATACCCTGCAAATCTATACAGATGCTTCAAAAAATATCAATGGAATTGCAGCAGCTTACATCTGTGGAAATAAAAAATCTGCCATCCGACTACCAAATCAATGTAGTATATTCACGGGAGAAACAACTGCAATTCTGGAAGCCATAAAAATGTGCAACGACTCTACAGCAACCAAGTTTCTTATCATAACAGATTCACTGAGTGCGTTACTTGGCTTGAAACAACTTTACCCTTCACATCCTATTCTCATACGAATCAAAAGCGAAATAGAAATAATACGTCTTACCCAAAAGAACATCTCATTTCTGTGGGTTCCATCTCACTCTGGCATTGAAGGAAACGAAGAAGTCGATAAATTAGCAGTAGATACAACATCTAATCAAGAAACACCTTACATAAAAGAATACCCTACACTGACCTCATAAATCAAATAAAAAAACATATATTTAATTCCTGGCAAAGGATATGGAATCGTACGACATCCAAACTGAAAGAAGTTAAGCCACAAGTCGAATCAACTCTTTCAATTCCAGAAAAACGAAGAGATCAAGTTGTCTTAACCCGCCTGCGAATAGGTCACACACTCCTTACACATCAACATCTCCTCAACAAAGAACCAGCACCAGACTGTATACATTGCCATGTTTCTCTTTCCATAAAACATTTCATCCTAGAATGTCCCGAATATTCCCGATATAGAAGACTGAATAATTTAAGTACGGTATTCAAAAATGTGCTGACCAAAGACACAAGTGCTTTAATTAAATATTTCAAAGACATTAATTTGTATAACAAAATTTAAGAAATTATTTATAACACATATTATACAACACATACTACTTGTGTAAGTCCTCCTGCTAATAACTCTTAGTAGTTGATGCGGGCATGTTTGTATTAAATAAAAAAAAAAAAAAAGTTTTGAGTTATTTAATAAAATTTTATAAAAAAAATCATTATAACAATTATTTGTCTATTTCTATAATATTCAATTAGGAACCGCCCCAAAAGATAGAGTGAGTATAAATTTTCAGAGAGCCTTTCTTTTATTTTAAATATTCTAATAAGAAGAATATTACAATTTATTGGTTTTTTGATGGCTTACATTTACTTACAGCTCCAATTTTTTGCAATTCACCTAAGGCCGTTTTATACAAATTTAATTGTCTAGGAGGTATGGAAACCCTAGGTCCTCCTAATTGAAAAGGCCTTTGTTTAAAATTCAGTTCAAGTCCCTTCACCCACTGTGAAACCGCCTGGTTTTTGGTAATGTTTTCCCAATTTGAAATAAATCTATTTAATATACCAGCATATGCATCTACCTGAGGTGTTGGGGATATCAGTATTTCCGGCGATAGTGTTGCCTGTTCATCTCTGGTTTCTTGTACCTGTATGGGTCTCTGTACGATTCCGCTTCCCCCCTAATTTTCTTGAATTTTACTTTGCTTGAGGCACGCTGGTAGTTTAAAGGCGCCTCACTGTATTGTAAACCTGACGTGCCAGGTTCTGGAATTGCAATCCCTCTGCGGCTTTTTTGCAATCCTGGTTTAAATGAGAAAATAACTTGAATCTTCTGTGTACAGATAATGCATGATGGACATTGGTGAATAACTGAGAAGCCTCTGCTAAAATCTTTGTATTTCCAACCTGATTTTCTTCTGGTAGCATTCGGTCAAGAACGGTAGCGACAGCTGTCAGCCCTTGACCTAATTGCTTCTGTAACGCTGCTATGAATTTATCGTGTTTTAAAGAACCTTCATGTAAACATGGAATAATTTCACTGTTTATCTGGGGTGGTAGAAGGGATTTACAATTTACCGGAATCTTGTATTTTTCCATAATTTCATTCCTTTCTGACGTCTGTGAGCCTTTGCGCAAATATATCCCAACGAACAACCAGTTCTTCATTTATGGGGTCTCACGTCTCTGCATTATCAGTCGGCTTTGTCCACAGGTTTGTATGTATGTATGTATGTATGTATATTTGGGGTAACATTCACTGAGACCTAAAAGATCTATTGTGCCCCCTTACTTCTACTTAGTTTCTGAGGAGAGTCTCTGAAACTAGTAGCTCCTTTAGTCCTATTTTCCGGAGGAATTTTAGGATATCCGCAGGCTTCAACTTAGGTAAATGTTCCTCTTCTATCCAGTAATCTCCCAGGTACAGTGCTCTAGGATTCTGGAGTGCTGTGCAGTTGGAAAGTATGTGGATGGAGGTCTCTTCTTCCATGCCACAGTATCTGCATTCTTCTCTCTCCACTAATTTGAGCTTTTTCAGGTGCCCATTCAGGCGACAATGTCCCGTTAGGATCCCTGTTAAAACTCTTAGCGCAGTCTTGCTTTGACTTATGCATTCATTTGATCTCCGTAGGTTGTAGTCACCCAGGAGAATCTTTGATTGTCTAAGCCCTACTAGATCTTTCCAGTGGTCAGATCTTCTCTTTCTTTCCACTGGTTTCATTTAGTTCTTGTTCCTGTTCATTGTCTCTGACCTCCGAGTCGGAACTTGAGCTTTCAGAATCTAAAAAAAATGTTATTTCTCACCAATTGTCTTTTTCTTCTTCTTATTAAACAGTTTATTTTAACTTTTGGCATATACTATTTGGATCAACACCTGTTGCCGAACTATTTAAGGTTGTAACGCATGTTACATAATTCCTCCTACCTTATTTTTTAAGCGCTAAAAGCAGAAACTACACGTTGTAATTGTATAGAGCAGGGCTTCTTAAACTGTGGGTCGCGATCCCCAGGGGGGTCGCGAGACTACTGAAAGGGAAAGGTGGTCGCAAAGATCTGATACTTTTCAATCATTATAAATAAAATTTTAAAATTAGTATACACACTAAGTACAAATATAAATACAAATAAAAATCATACAAAATACTATTGTAGTTTCATTATAACTATTTTTTGAAAAAAGTGGCAATGCGAAACTGTTATGTAGGGCCTATAAATGAAAATATGGAGGAGGAGGGAATCGTTTAAAATTTCCTAGGCTTGAAGGGGGTCGCTATATAAAAAAATTTAAGAAGCCCTGGTATAGAGGACAAGTGAAGGAAAATTTTGATAACCTGATTATACATACAGAAGCTCTACCAATCAAAAATTTTACAATTGATTATACATAAAGTAGCTCTACTTATCGAAAATTTTGCAAAGCCCTAATTTCCATAGTAACCACTTATCTATGGTAACCACATCGACACCAACATACAACAACACACAAACTAACATTACCGTCTAATTCTGACAATCATCAAATCGAGTCGATTGGAGTCTAATTTCCATTGTACCAATTTAATTGGTTACTTGTTTATATTTACTCAACAAATAATCGTATCAAATACAATTCGTACTTCAAAGTAAATACAGTTATACACATCAAACTCTACATCATTACAAATCGTGTCAGTTTGATAGAATGACTATCCCACTTTGTGGTCGTATTATTATATAATAACCTGATTATTTTGAAGAACTTATTCAACAATCAGTATTACTACTGATTGTTTCCTTCCTATCCATTTTGACCAATCGCTATCAAGAATTGGTTTGTCAAAAATAAATTTTAAATAAGAAAATTACTAAACAACTCCCTGATCAGAAGTCAGCAGTTTTTCCGGAAAAAAAAAGAAAAAATTCAATGCAAGTTTGACGAATTGTCAGCTTGAAAGTTATATTGCTTATTTAACTCAGGAAATAATCCCACCAAACATCCCTCGTACATCTAATTTTTCCGGAAAAATTAAATGCACTAGGGATATTACCCAAGAAAACTTTTTGAACCAGTCAAATTTCCTAATTTTTTATCAGTTTTATGCGTGGCAACGTGGCAGTAATATGGTGATCAGAATTTTCGTGTGCAATGATCTCGAATATAATAGTTTCGCATAGTAAAATAATAAACTTAGAAGGTACCCACAGGTAAATTAGAGTGTCTGAATTGCGTTGTGGAAAAAACTGGGAGGGAAAACAGTTTTGAAGTGAAAGTATATTATATCCAAGCAGCTGAGGTTAACAGATAAGAACGGATAAATACAAAAAGAGCCCAGTAGGAATATCCTACAGGGTTGCCGAATTGTAAAAAAAGTCTAAACAAAAGAGATTATAATGAATAGCAGCTACAATCCTCCGAACCGTTGGGGTGGGATAGCTAGCTGCTTACCGCGGAAAATGAACGATACAATTACAGATATGGAAAAAATTCAGAATATGTTTAAAGATATGGGCAACAATTTAAAATTAATGGATGATAAATTGGGAGTTGTAATAAATGAATTGAAAGAAGTCAAATTGGAAAATGAAAAACTGAAAGGGAAAATGAGAAAACAAGATGAAAAAATAGAAAAACAAGATGGAAAAATTGCAGCTCTAGAAAGAGAAATACGGAAAAAAAACCTAGTAATGAAAGGTATAGAAGACAAAGATATGGAAAATACCAAGGAAACAATCGAAAAAGAAGCAAAAGTGATGGAGGCAATTGGAATAAAAATTAATCCAGAATCCGATATCGACGAAATCAGAAGAATGGGGAAACCTAGAAATGGATTGGTTAGACCTATGATATTGAAATTAACAACTGGAAGCCAAAAAATTGAAATAATTAAGAAGAGCAAAAAACTAAAAGGCACTAAGATCTGGATATATGAGGACTACCCTAAAGAAATTGTTGAGGAGAGAAAAAAATTGTACCCTCAGCTAAAAAAGGCAAGGAGCAAAGGGTATCAAGCTGTCATTAAATATAAGCTGATTGTGAATAATGAGATGCACGCAGCGATAGATATGGACACTGAACTAGAAGAGGAACAAGAAATTTCCAAGGATCGAAAAAGAAAGGTAAATGAAAGGTCACCAGAAATAAGCAATCTAAATGAACAAATAAGAAAAATAAAGGAGCATGAATCAAAAAACTAACATCGTACTATGAGAGAAAAAATGGAAACGTACATGGCAATGAAAAAGGACTTAAAGGAAAGATAACCGAATACAAAAAAAACAGATAAAACCGATAAGCAAAAACAGACAAATAAAAAAAGTACAAAAAGAAAAAGAAGGAGATGGATTTTAAAATAGGAACATGGAATATTAAAACGATGCTCAAACCAGGAAAAATGGAACTTATTGCAAAAGAAATGAAGAAATACAAATTGAAAATACTCGCACTACAAGAAATACGATGGAAAGGAGAGGGTACGATCGACAAAAAGGACTATACATTTCTCTATGGAGAGGAACAAAAACAGGGACATAAAGGAACGGGATTTATAATCGACAAGATGATCAGAAACGAGTTGTTAGAATTTAAGAGCCTCGGAGGACGATTATCTTATATTAAAATGAAAGGAGATAAAGCAAATGTCTCCTTAGTAAATACATATGCCCCAACTGAAGAAGCTGGAGAAGAAGGAAAGCAGGAGTTTTACGATAAACTAGAGGAAGTATGCAAAAAATTCCTAGGCACGATACACTTATTATACTTGGAGACTTTAATGCTCAAATAGGAAAGGAAGAATCCGTTAGTGGTGTGGTAGGCAAGCATTCGATTCATGAAATCACAAATGACAATGGTATAAGCCAAGGCTATGCAACCTATCAGAAGAACAAAATATGTACATTGTAAGTACAAGACACAAACATAGGAAAGAACACAAAATTACATGGATGATACCAGGAAGAAACAGGGGAAACCAAATAGATCACGTACTAATCTCCAAAAAGAAGAATAAATATTATAAAAGACGTCAGATCATTTAGAGGAGCAGATGCCGATACTGACCACTTCTTGGTCTTGGCGAAACTGAATTTAAAAATAAAATATAACAAGCTAAAAAGAGGTAGGAAAAAGTGGAACCTGAAAAAACTGAAAAATGAAAAGATTAGGAGAAATATGAGGGGGAACTGAATGGAGGAATTAGAGGAATAATAGAAGGAGAGAATATAGAAGAAAATTGGGACTGCAGCACAAAAAACGGTTGGACAACGAGAAAATACAAAGACAAATGACTGGTTTGACGTAGATTGTGGAAATATAATTAATAGGAAAACAAAAGCCCGACAACGATGGATAGGATCAGGGACTGAGCAAGATTATGAAATATACATAGAATTAAGGAAGGAGGCAGCAAAGATAATAAAAAGGAGAAAAAATCAATAGATCATGCAAAAAATGGAAGAAATTGAGCTAAATAACAAAGACAATTCTAAGTTATTCACAAATATAAAAAGTAGAAGGAAGACAGCCAATGTAGCAAAAAAAGAGCTGGAAAAATGGGAGATTCATTTCAAAAACTCACTGACTGCAGAGATCCAGACTATTTGCATCAAAAATAGAGAAGACATGGAGCTGGATGAGGTAGATGTAGATGAAGAGCTATGATATGAGGAATTCAACGAAGCAATAAAAAAGTTGAAAGATAATAAAGCGGCTGGAGACGATGAAATTAATGGGGAATTGATTGAAAAAGGAGGAACCATGCTCAAGCAAATTTTATTCAAATTAGTAAACGAAATATGGAAAAAGGAGTAGATGGCAGCAGAATGGAGTAATTATACCGATATATAAGAAAGGGGACACGCTGGAATGCTTCAACTACAGAGGAATAACACTATTAAACTCAGCCTATAAAATTTTCACAACAATTTCAAACGAAAGACTAAGAGACAAGATAGAAGAAAAAATACGAGGTTATCAATATGGATTCAGGAAAGGAAAGTCAACTATGGACCCAATTCACATAATGACACAAATTATGGAAAAAAGTTATGAATTTAACATTGATCAGAATATACTGTTTATGGACTTTAAACAGGCTTCCGATAGTATAAACAGAGAGACTCTTAAAGAAGATCTGAAAAACATCGGAATAACGAATAAAATGAGAAGACTAATAAATATGACTATGGAACGATCGACAGCAAGAGTGAGGATAGAAAAAGGGCGAACAAAAGAATTTGAATTTAATAGTGGTGTGAAGCAAGGAGATGGAAACATTAAAGCTGTTGGTTTAAGAGGTACCATGATATCAAAATTGACACAAATCTTAGCGTATGCAGATGACATAGCTATAATATCAAGAAATTTGAAAGAACTTAAGGAAAGCTTTATAAAATTGATGATAGAAGCTGAAAAGAGAGGACTGAAGGTAAATCAAGGAAAAACTAAAGCAATGTTCATATCCAGAAATAGATTCCAAAAGGAGTCAATAAGGATAAGAGAATACTAATTCGAAGTAGTGACTAGTTTCAAACATTTGGGAGTCTACTTGAAAGGAGATAACGATAGAACATCAGAAATAGATCAGCGGATACAAGCTGGACATAGAGCTTCCTTCAAATACAAACGATACCTTCAAAATAAGAAAGTGAGTGAAAAATTATAATGAAAATCTACAGACTAGTTGAAACTGTTGGTTTTTCATGTTATTTTATAAAGAATTCACAGTTTTATTTTAGAACTGACTTTTTTATATTTTATACTTTGACATTGACAAAATACAATTATCAATTTTTTTTATAAAGTATTACCTACTTTCTCAACAAAAACGGGAGAAGGAGAATGTGGAATTTTAATGAATTATGAAATTGTACAAAAAAATGATGGGGATAGTAAAATTTATAAAAGCACGCAGACTGGGATGGTACGGACAGATTTATAGGAAAAGTGGAGATGAAACACTGAGAAAAATAACAGAATGGATACCAGTTGTAGACAGAGCTGGGGGAAGACCTAAAACAAGATGGGAAGACCAAGTAAACGCGGATTTAAATATCATGAATGTGAAGGAAGCGAAACATGAAGTTAAAGATAGATAGTTGTGGCGTACAATCGTAGAAAAAACTAAGTCACATCACAATATCTAGGAAAAAAAAATACTACAATGGGCTGATCCCCCATGTTAAATGGATCGACAAGACACCCACTTAGGTGTGACTACTACAATTCCCATGGGAATGTATAGTCGTATATATATATATATATATATTATGTGGACAACAAGCTTTCGAAATTTGTCATGGGTCATGAAATTTTTTCAAGCAATTATATATGTCCTTGGGTTATTACTAATGATAATTTTATTTTTGACGTTATTAAAACTGTATATTTTCAGTAACGTGTTCAAAAAAAGTCGATTAGCAATAAATTAATTTGAATAATATTGCCATAACTTCCTTAAGCATGTTGCTTTGAGGTAACAACGCAACGCGCTTTCAAAATATGTGACAAAATTATGCCGAATTATCAATGTCCTCGGTGTATTATAGCAAAATTGTGTATTTTCAGTCACGTGTTCAGGAATGGCCAATTAGCAATCACTTACACTGAAAAAAACCATGGGTTTTGAAATATTTTTTTCGCGATCTTGGGAAAAGCTACACTTTTTTGACCTGTTTTCTATGCGCAAAGCTAAACATTTCAGAATAGTGGGCAGTTGCCAAGCAATTAGAAAATGCGGTAATGTTACAAATGGATTATCACAATGAAATGGAACAAAGTAAGATTTTAACTTTTATATTGATAGAGTTGTTTCAAAATAAATAGAAGAAACTTCTAATTTAAAACGATATTCTTGAACACAAATTAATTGTTGTTGATATTTACATTTATTGTACAGTATGTACAATTTGTACTGGAGGGCAACGAGAATTAATAGATGTTGAAGCAGCAAGGTAGCAAGGTTAATTATTTCGAATTCACCGCTGAATTCACCTATCAAAATTAAAATATAGATTGGAGAAATTTGTTAATTTTTCTTTCTTTGCTTATTTCTAATAGGTACACATAAATATAAATCTTTGTATTCCTATAGAAAACAACTATGAAATTACTCGTAACCTACTGGAACTTTGACAAAAACGATCTGCTGCCATTTCATCAATTTGTCGCTGGACGTCGTCATGATCTGACAAGCCGTATTTGTTGTGATTTAAGAGTGAACTTAGAACTAACACAGAATATTCCATTTCACATTTGCTGCTTAGCAGCTTGCCTAGTAACCGATGCAAAAATGAAATTCTTCACAAAATGTGCTCGTTTATGATTGAAGTTACGATTATAGAATGAACATATATCGAGGTTGTCGTAGAAAAATGATTATTCCACCGACTAACATACCCCTCAGAGTATTTATTTGCTTAAAAAAATACAGCTGGAACAATCCTTCCATTATTACCTTTATCAGGGCACAAGAGATCTTTCAGGTCTCAGTGAATGTTACCTCAAAAATACTTACATACATTACCTTCATCGAGATACAATACATTTCCATATAAATGTGGAACTAATGGTTGAATTTTAGTAGGGTCTCAAGTATTTCAGCTCATCTTCCAGTTTTAAAAATATTAAGTCAACCACACTTAAAATCACATTATACATAATAACAGTTACATATAAGGCCAATACTTGTTTTTAATGACATAAAAAGCCATCGATGAACTATCAATTGCAGTCAATCATTATTTATCGATAATCAAAAAATGTAGTTATAGACACAACTCATTACTTATCCGAAATAATTATTACAATGCTTTGACGGAGTGGTCAGAAGCGAGATAAGCATACCTAGAACTATCTACTCCTGTGTATGCAATTCAAGTCGAAGATACTAAAAAAAACAAAACACAAACTAGTTCGATACCGGTAGCGGCCTTGTTTTTCTAGAAATCATTAGTTCGGAGGCTAGATGTACCTGGAGATTGTTGATAAAAAATTTCAAACAAGTTATTACTATTTACTAAGCTATAAATGCCAAATTTTTAGATAAAACGAGCAGAATGGAAGCTCATACCCTGGTAATAAAATCATAAAAGCCTTGAATGACTTTAAATTATTTATATTAAATTTGGAGAGAATGGAATGGAAGCGTCACGAATATCTACAATTATGCTGTGTATAATATGTTTCTATTTACTACAAAAAGCTTTCTTACTATTGTATTTTTTGTTAGTTCAAATTTCGAAACATTATCTCTTTGCTATTCGCAACACTTTTATTATGGATAAAGATCAGTCTTGCAATTTGTAGCTGGTAACATCGACATTATTGATTGAGTAGGATGTAGATGGCGTCACATAAATTCCCCTTAATAGTTAGGAACCTGTTTTCCCACCTCAGATCTACTTTCAACAAGTGCCACTATATAGCACCACAAACCGATCCACCGCAATATGGAAACCATCAATTTAATTTGAACCCCTATAATGTGTCTCACCTTGATAAAAATGGTGGAGAAAAAGAAATTGTGTAACCTGATGTTCTAACTCTTTAAATTAGAGAATATTAACCTATTTCATTGAAAATAAAAATATGCTAATGCAATGTTTTCAATAATTTCGATAGTTGGATTGACATATTGGTAAATATTGTCATTTAGGTTGTCTGCTGTCATTAGGTCTTTATACTAAGCGGAAACTTCTCTGATTCCATAGCCTACTGATTATACCAGACTTAAAAGTTCTAATTGGGACCATCGTTGTTGTTTGAAGAACATTGATCTGTTTGAATTTTGTGCTATGCTACTGCTATGTTAAAGTTCAAAAATGTTCATGAAAATATGTGAAAAGTTGGTTTCCTGATTGAAAGTTATATCAACTCACACAAGTGTGATGGCACTCACTGCAACTTATATACACCGTGGTTTCCGATGGAGAGTGTATCTCCCACTGATCTTACTGATTTTTGTGCTGGTGGCAAGATGATTTTGACACTCGCGGAGTTGGAAAAAAGTGATGTAAATTGGAAATGAGATAGTAATATGTGTGTGGTGGCAACCCCACTGTAAAATAAGCAAATAGGCAGAGAGGCAGACATATAGTGTTTGATAATAGAGGGATTTGCGTAATTTAATATATGTTTTCAGTATAGATAATGTCTTGGTAGTGGGTATATGAGGAAACAGATAGATAACATACTATGATAATTGCCCGAAGAATTTGAGCTAAATGTTCTGGCTAGTTTCTTGGTTGGGAAGTAATGAGCACTACAATCAGTCACGTTATACAATAATTGAGCCTGTGAATATAAATGAAAGAATATAGAGTCTTGGGTCTTGTGATGATTGGATAAATTCATCTCATCACGTTTTGTTTTTCGTCTTATCACTTCTCTTTTTATTCCAGCTCAAGCTGAAAGTTAATGCTATCTTACCTGGCACTCAATGGATTTTTTCACTATTATTCCATGTTATGCCTTGAACAAGTGCGTTTGAACATTGTTGTCGACGATCACACCTGAAAAAATAAACAATTAATTTCAAGACATACAAAAATTGTTAAGGAAATTATTGCTGTAATTTTGATCAGCTGCAGAATGTCAACATACATATTATATGCTCACTATTTAGAAGGGTGACTATGTTGCGCGAAAGAGATGGAAATAACCAAAAGGCTTTATGAAATACTAAATAGCAAAAGACCAAAAATGAAAACTATATTGAAGAAGACGAGGCGGAGTTTAAGTTGGAAGTGTAATGTAATTAAATATTGTCAACAAGTTTTCGTGTTTTCCATGTTTGCTAATTAGATATTTCCATGCAGATGTGAGCAACAAAAATTTAACACCCTGTTTACATCTGCATATTTTTTGAGTAAGAAACATGACCTATGGTACCACACTATATTGAGAAGATATTCATCTGCTTGATTGTTTGAAAAGTAATCATCCTGTGTATAGGTGAGCTATATTTTACATCTTCTATCTATTTATGGCCTCGAGAGTGGACCATATGAATAATCGATAGCTTTTGCATTTATTTAATGTTACCGAGTGGTTTCCACATCTGCACTCTTATTATACAGAACTAATAAAGCCACTGGACTGGATCTGCAGCAATTAGTGAGTTTATTATATGAAATTATCATATACTCGTATCTCAAGTAATTTTGTTGTTGATTGATTCCATAGGAATTTTTTCGTTTTCCTTTGTCTTTCCAGGTACCTACTGGCGCTGTATTTGCGTGCATTGGATAAAGAAATCCAGAGAAACAAGAAAAATAGTGGATACTTATGTCAATCATGAATATTCTTTCCCAAAATTTTGGATACACATTTCTTTTCACGTTCTTATTTATATAAAATTACATATATATGCCTGGAATAATATGGTTTTTTCCTATAAAATTCAATTTATAGTTGTATTCGTCCTTCATACTTTAAAAATTGATTCTACTAATTTTATTCAACCTAGAGACATCACTCCAAAGAATATAATATTTCAAATTGGCATTCAATATATTTACATATTTATCTTATCTTCTTTAGCTAGTAAACTAGTCTACAATGTCCTGTAAGTAGTTTCTACAGAATGCGTAGGATTGTTTTACTACAGGTTCTGCTTATTTGTACTCGAAGGGTAGTGTACCTTAGAGGGCTTGTCAACGTAAAGTTTTGTGACAGAAATATCAAAAGGCATTTCAAAAATGTGGTGATTTTGTATTTCACTTAACGATTCTGAGTGATCCATTGGAGTCACTCCATATATCCATTTATTTGCCTCTCCACTGATAGCATCCTATGAGTCGCTCCTCTGGCTTCCTGCTCCAAGTGAATGTGGAAAGGAACTAGTTGCAGGAGGGCTTTTATAGCCGCAGTTGGTTTGTATGACATTGCTCCGGTATTGACAGGCTTGCTGATGGCTGCAAGCCCTGCAGCTTTGCTCTATCTGTCTTTTGCAGACCTTTGGTCTATCAGACTGCTGAACCATACGTGACCATTGGCTTGACCATTGTTTGGTAAATCTAGTAAACCTATTTTAGGTTCGTACCCCAAGATTTTCCACATATCCCTCCAAGATTCCAGTGGTATAATCTGGCTTTGTTTATAACTGGGCGTTCCAGGTAAATTGTTTATCTATTACACCTAGATATTCCACATCCTTCGCAAAAGGAATGCTAAAGTTGCCTTATATTGGCTGGCGCAGACGATGTGATTTTTTCATCCCTGTAAAGGGAATAATTACGGTTTTGAGGGGGTTCAGAGACATCTGCTCCCTCTCGCATTAGGTTTAAAGCCGTTTGAAGTATATCAAATATCTGATATACTACCATATCAAATTGGTGTCTGATAATAATTTTTATGTCATTAGCATATCCCTGAACATAAATCCTTCGACTAGATAATTCACTTAGGAGATCGTCAACCAGTAGTGACCATAAAAGGGTACCCCCTGGCCACCATGCCCCTTACCGTGACTCCATTCAGTGAGTTAGTGATCTAACGGTTGGATAATGTTTTTTTGATCCAGTAACGGATTGGTTTGCAGAACACTTTTAACAAGAATTTGAAAACATATGTTTGGTTGTTATTGATGGTAAAATTACTACACTGTCCATTATATGATAATTTAAATATACCAATATTTTTTCGCACAACTGTCAGACATTTCATGAATCGTCAAACTATAATTATTATTTCCATAGCAACCAACCAGGAAAAATAAAGAGATTGTGAGAATTGTAATAATTTGCAAATACAATATCCTCCTATATCATTATGAACAATCGGAGAAAAAATTATATGTTCAGGTCGGCAGCAAAGTAGATTGACTGTCTTAGCTAGATTCCTAACCTCGCTACGGCTATGAATTCAGCCTCGGTAGTTAATCTACTACTTTGCTGCCTAGTTAAACAAATTACTATTCTTTAGAGCAATAAATCTTTATTAGTGCTCAAAAAAAGCTGTAACTATTTCCATGCAGATCCATATTTCCGATTAAGACATTGGCAATTATAAGTTAATGGAACAAACAACAAAACATTAGCATTAAATTAATAATTCTGTCTTGCTACTTGTACTAGATTTTAATTTCGATAGTAATCTCGTTGATTCAAGATCATGGACTGGTTACGTTTAATAACTTCTCCAGAAAGTGATTCAATGCTGATTTTATCTAGTAACAACTTTTCAGTTTCACCATATTTTGTAAGCGGTCATGGGAGGAATCAAACCGAAAAATCGGTTGAATTATTCAATTATCATAGTCACGATCAAAATTGGAACAATTTATAATATTTGAGTTTGTGAATACCTATCTTTTGACTTCTATCCAACTATGTAGGGCTGCAAAAGGTGGGTTGAAAAGAATACGGGTCACTACACTTGTAATATGGATTTTGTTTTGAAAAAACTGATCGTTTCCAATATTTTATGGTGCCAAGCATTATTGGAATTCAGTCTTTCAACGAATAAGAAATATTGATGAACTCTATCCTTGAGATCACTTACGACGGAAAAGCAATAGTAATTGTGAAATGTCCAGATTGCATGAATGGGAATGGATGACAAATGAAAATGATAAACGACATAGACATCTCTAGTCACTTCCATTTATCGCCAATCAATTTCCATTCCATCGTTTTTTCACTGTTACCTTCTCTATCTCTCTGGTTTTATAAATGCGTGGTCCCGTCCCATGACTTCACAGCTTTATAAGGAGTACGCAGATTTAGATGAGTATCGAATACAATACGACTATTAGAAAAGAAATATTGAGACCATAAAATAGTACGGAACCTTATTCTTTCCAACCAACCTTTTCCTCTTCTTGATATTGGCTCCAAATGAAACGTTAACTTTGTAAGTTTACATTTCAGGTATTAATAATTGCTGAAATCAATTAAGAATTTTGATTTTTGGTGGAATAGTTTATAAATATTTCCTAAAAATATTTCATTCAAATAATTAAGAAATTATTTCTCTTGTCTAATTCGTGGTGGAATAAACTAGTAAACCAAAAATCAATATTCTTAAAGTATTTTACCGCGAAATTCAAGATTTGGAATTGTCTTTAAATAAGAATGAAGAAGGTTCCAGCGAGGTCTTCTTTCATCGTTTGTAGACGATACAACAACTGTGCAGTAATCCACGTGTAGCTTAGTTTGTTAATAATAAAATAATTGCTGCCGTTGTTATTTGTTTATCTGGATTACTGGTATGTTTTTTTTTTACTTGTTAATTTCAAATATTCCTCCATATATCACCATTATTCTATAAGTATTTTTTTTTACAAAATTGCTACCCATTTTGGAAGCCAGTGAGCCACATTTCCTCTTTCTTTCTTTCTTTCTTTCTTTCTTTCTTTTCTTACTATAAAATTTAGATATTTGTCCAGGATGAATCCTTAAGTTAAATTTATAAATTGTATTTATTGATCTGGACAGATATCCTTGAAAGCTTCAAGTTTTTTTCAACATTTTTTTATATACCGGTATGTTTTCATAGCACAGTTTCTGGGGGACAATAATCCCAACCTGAAAAACAGTTCCTGGGAAATAATGATCCCAGCCAGCAAAACAGTTCCTGGGAGACCATAATACCTGTCTGAGAAACAGTTCATGTGAGACCAATATTTCCATGGAGTTACTACTACAGTTCCTGGAAAACAGTTCCTGATTTTTATAAAGTTCCTGGTAGAAAACCAACCCAGGATAAGCAACAGCTCCTGATTTCTTATTGAATTACTTTCTGATAATCCGAAAGTTCCTGAGACTCACAGCTGCTACTCAACATCTTCATTTAGATTTTTTTGTAATTGCTAGTGAATATATACATTTTTTTTACTCCGTTAGTTTTATTTACTATACAGAAACCAGAAACGTTAAGTCCTTTTTTATTATTTCTTCCAACAGATTAAAGTTAGCTAGCCATTAAATTTGATTTTGTTTTTAATTTTCTTTTAGGGAAGAAAATTACTGGCGCCCTAACATTCCTTATCTTTTTTTTAGTTTTGCAAATTTTTTTCCTGAGATCAATAAAGTAGTCCCGCGAACTGGCTAAGTTACTACCAAATTTAAGTGGTTAGTTAGGTAGGAACCTACAGTTTATTTTAAAATCATTTTTCTCACGTCAATCTAAAAATCTAGAGTTCCATTTTTGCTCAACACTTAATTATCCGTTCCCTGTATTAGCTCATACAGGTTCTTGGCTGGTTGATTGTAGAAGTCTTCTGGAGTCATTTGGGTTCTACCATAAAGTTTCTGCCTTCTGTGGTCCAGCGACTCACAGTTGCATAGTATATGCAGAGCTGTTTCGGTATCCTTTTTGCATCTTCTGCATGTAAGGTCTCCGTTGTACAGCCCTATTTTGTTTAGGTGCTCCTTTGTGGGAAAGTGTCCCGTAAGTAGCCCCGTAGTGGTGCGCAGTTTGTTCCTGCTCATTGAGAGCAGTTCTTTCGCTACTTTTTCTGATGGTTCTTTTATGAATTTCTTCCCATGTATTTGCCCAGTCGTATTCTTCCAGTATTTCTTGTGTTGTTCTTTCAACCACCCTTTTAACCATGACCTCGTTAAGCATCTGGGGATGCCCACAGCAGGTTCGGGTCACTCATTATTTAGTTAATTATCAATTTATCGTTATCTTTCAGTGACCTTCAGTCGAAACATACTTTTGAATAGTTTGCTGTGAGTTTGCTTTGAAATTTTTTTCGGTAATTAGAGTTTAAATTACTTTCTATTCATTTTTCTATTTAAAATTTTTTTTAAATGATTGTTCAAGATATCTTTGCCTTACAAATTGAAGGTCGAATATTTATTAAGCCATGAGAACATGAATTAGCTTATCGTAATGTCAAAGTATTACCGACAGTGGCGGAGCGTAGAAAATTATTAAGGGGAATTTTAGCTTAAGAAACATCCGGCCGTAGTTCTATTTTATTGGGAGATGGTCATTTAAATTTTGATGAAGAAGTAGATGGTATCGAATTAACTTTAGCGGACTTGAACAAAAAATTTTCTGAATTTGTTGGATCAGTTAGGGATCATGAATATCTTGGTTAACTTGTAGGTTGGCTCATGTAAGTAATAGGGTGTCGCGTTTATGATGTAATAATGAAATCGAGGACCATAAGAAAAAACAATTTTCTATCCAGATTTTGTTGTTAGAGGGCGAACTTGAAGATAGATTACCAGGTAATAGTCAAGCTCATTCAACTCCGGTGGGCCAAAATCCAAGTTTTACTTTCGCAAAAACAGTACCTATTTATAAATGGGGTATACATTTTTCAGGAATTTCCGAAAATGAGTCTCTGGCAGGATTTTTAGAACGTGTTGAGTGTTTAAAGATTTCTCGAGGTGTAACAGATATGGAATTGTTTTCACAGATCAAGCATTTTATTGGTTTTCAAATAATAGAAGTCAATTTCAAAACTGGTCTGATTTAGTCACTAAATTGAAATCAGATTTCTTGCCTTACAATTATCAAGAAGATTTATTGGATGAAATTAAAAATAGAAAACAAAATCAAAATGAAAAAGTTACTTTATTTATCAATTCAATGTGTAGCCTCTTCAATCTGTTAAAAATAAAACAGGATGAATCTTCTGAAATCAAGATAATTAAGAGAAGCTTACTTTCAAATTATGTTCAACCTTTGGCTTTATTAGATATTAATAGTATCGATAAATTAACTAATAAATGTAAAAAGTTGGAAGAATCTTTTGCATAATCACACTTAAACTTTGGCTCCAGAAATCTAAAATTTACCTAGAACCTCAATTAAGTAATGCCTTTACCTCTCCTTATCGACCTAGAAATTACAATAATTCTAGACAAGTTTCTGCTATAACTTCACATGAAGCTTGCTGGAATTGTGGTGAACAAAATCATTCCTATCCACAATGTAGAAATGCATTAAAAGTGTTTTGTTATGGATGTGGGAATCCAGGATATGTAAAATCAAAATGTCCTGAGTGTTCAAAAAACGCACATGGCGGTCAGGTCCATGCTTTGGTAACTCAAACCGCTACTCAAAATTCTGGAGGAAACACAAATCCAAAGCAAAACAAGTCAAAAAAGCGAATAAATTCAGTTTTAGAAACACCACCGTCCACAAGCAATCAATAAATAAAACTCATCCTTCTCAAAATAGCTTATCTTTTTTTAATACACATGATTGGATAACGTGGTTAAAAGTAGTAAGATCTTTTTATAAACAGAATAATGCACTTATATGCCAGGATTTCTGGATTTCTAGGAATTTATTTGTAGACTCGTTATATCGGAGGGATAATGACAATAGACCAAATGTGGATGTTATTATTTTTAAGGAAACATTTTCTTGTCTGATTGATACAGGTAGTAACTTGAGTGTTTTTGGTGCTCTAGGTCTTGAATTTGTAAAAAAATTATCTATACCAATTTCTAATACCGAACAACAATTCCAAATATCTCCTGCTGATGGTACTTACCATGAAGTAGGTGGGTTTGTAGAAACTTACGTAACAGTAGATAAAATATCTCGCGCTTTGAAATTATATCTTTTACCTCCAGTTACTCAAACTGTTATCTTAGAAATGGATTTCTTAATCAATATTTCAATATTGAAATAGATTTTTCTAAATTTACAATGAATTTGAATGCTTACCTCAAGCTATGGAAATTCATGAAAATGATGAAATTGATAACTTATTGGAATTAGGGGTCATAGAACCAAGTAAATATCCCTATTGTTCTCCTATCTGTTTAACTCATAAACCAGATGGCAGTATATGTTAAGTTTTGTCAAGCAAATAGACGTCAAGCCGACGTGACAAGATGCACCGAATGAAGAAAATCAAGTCGGGTGCTCCGTTTCCAACGTGACCGTTAGTTAGCGTGCATTCTTTAACAAGCGAATTTGCGATAACACTAAACTGCTTGATAGTACCTAAAATCACAAGTGCTTTACCTAACTTTAGAATCAACCAAAACAATTTAGAAATTCCTCAAAATATCAAACTGGCCGATCCCAACTTTCATATTCCTGACAAAATTGATATTCTGATTGGATCAGACTGTTTCTACGAAATACTTTGCACCGGCCAATTGAAGCTTCCAAAAAATGGACCCATTTTACAAAAAACCAAATTTGGTTGGGTAGTAGGAGGACATATACAAAGCTTCCCAAATAACTCATTGTAATCTTTCGAAATATGAAACTTTAGAGAAACAGGTAACTCGATTTTGGGAAATCAAAGAATTTCCTGAAAGCAAACCCTGGTCAAACGAGGAGAAAATAGTTAAAAAACATTTTTTAGAACATACAAAACGCGATGAAAACGGTAGATTCATAGTAACGATTCCTTTAAAGGCCAGTTTATGAAACTCAATTGGAACTGCGAAAAAACGATTTATGCATTTAGAACGAAAACTTGATCAAAACCGTGATTTCAAGCGATTATATCAACATTTTATTGATGAATATAAAAGTTTGGGTCACATGACAAAAATAGATAACCCAAATTTAGCTCATCATACGTATTATATGCCTCACCACGGAGTTTGGAAAGAAACTAGTATCTCAAATAAACTTCGGGTCGTTTTCGACTCGTCATACACCTCCAGTAGCGGTTATTCATTTAACGATTTACAAAGAGTAGGACCTACTATCCAGTTAGATTTATTTTCCATTTTGTTACTTTTCCGCAAACATAATTTGTGGTGATATTGAAAAAATGTATAGAATGTGTCTCGTCACCCCAGAACAAAGATCCTTACAGAGAATTTTTTGGAGGGATAGCCCCAATGAACCTTTAGACATTTATCAGTTAAACACTGTCACATATGGAACTTCTGCCGCAGCATTTTTAGCAATTCGTTGTTTATACCAGCTTGGTTTGGACTGTGATGACAGTACCATATCCGATGTTATAAAAACACAGTTTTACGTAGACGCGTCTACCGGCGCATCTACCATTGAAGAAACTATGCGTATCGCCAGAGGTGTAACAAATGTTTTGAAAAGTGGAGGCTTCCGTTTGTGTAAATTTATTTCAAATAATGCGGAGGTTTTGCGAAATCTAGAGTCGCGTAATGAAACAAATTTGATGGACTTAACTGGCATTAAAGAAAACGCTAGAACATTGGCCCGAGTGAATAAAAACTTAGCTTTTGCTTTTAGTATAAAGTATAAGCTTTAGCTTTTACTAGGTAGATTTAGCTTTTGCTAATAGCATTTGCTTAAATTGAAGTGAATAACCTTTTGCTTTTACTTACTAGCAAAAGCTGGATATTTTAAGTACTTACTTAAAGTACTTATGATTAAGTGATTTTTTGACGGAGGAAGTTCCTGCTAAAATTTCGTCCAACTTGAAATTGATGGAAATTTTGGAAAACTATAATATTATATTTAATAAATCGCAAGTTCCTAAAATAAAAGAGGAAAAAGAACAAGCATACAAAGAAATCCACCAAAAATATATTTTGCAAAGTGGAAGGAATTTAACTGAAAAACAACTAAAAAAGAAAATCCAGAATATGAAGACCGAGTTGAAGAAAAAGACGGACAAAACTGCAACGGGAAATAAGAAAATTGTTTTGAACGCGTGGGAAAAACAACTTTTGGCGATAATGGAAGGACAAGAAAACCCTGTTTTTCAAAAAGTACCAGGTAGGTGATGAAGTATGGCTATAAAAACAAATGAATGGTATGGAGATGAGAAATCAAAATTTAGTATTTTTTCGCCGAATAGTAAAAATAAGTGTTTTGCTGCCATTTCATCCAAAAAATTATTTCAGGAGCAATGTCGATAGGATCTGTGATGGAACAACCTCAGCCATCAACGTCCAAAACTGAAGGATTTATTCCACCTCCACCTCATGTTCGGTCTTTACCTGATAAGTCTCCAGTTAACAGAAGAACCAAATTTAAGGAAACAGACGAAACCTCAAATTTGTCCAATGCAGAGCTCCAACGACTGGTATTGTTGGAACAGCTGGAACTAATAAGGGTTCAAAAGGAAAAGGAAAAATTATTGTTGGAAAAAATACAAAAAGAAAATGGAAACCAATTTGCAGAAATGAATAATTTGGTTTTCAGAAAGTTGTAAGTGAATAAATAAATTGTTTTCGTTCAAGTAACTTGTTTATTTTACTTATTACGTATTAATATTCATGTCTTATGATATTATATGGTATCGTACTTAGTAGTATATTTACAACTGCAATTGAAAAATTATATTTTTTATTTCTTCTCGTCTCTGTTGACCACGCTGACGATCGTTATTCAGCTCATCATTACCTTCCACAACTTCTTCACCAACGTGATCCTCGGCGGCTACTTCTTCTTCGTCATTTGGTGATTGGTCATTTAAATACTTAGCAACATTATGCAGAACCACAGCGCTGACGATTACCGACGGAATTTTGTCAATGTTCAATCGTATCTGATGTTGCAAAACAGGAAATCGACGTTTCAGTTGTCCGAAACAGCGTTCTATAATAACGCGCTCTCTTTTATGTACATTATTATACGCTATTTCTTGAAGTGTTGTGGGGTTTCTATACGGTGTTAATAGCCATGGTGTTATGCCGTACCCTTCATCGCCTAAAATAAGTCCATAGTTCTGTTGACGTCTTCTTATCATAACAAAAATATTTGATCTTCTTAAAATACGACTGCCGTGCACCGAGCCAGGCCATTGAGCATCTACGGATGTGAAAATTTCTTTTCCGTTACAAGTTGCTTGCACATTTATACTACACCAGCCTTTCCTATTGATATACTCGTCACCATGTAGCGATGGCTTTATTATTGGTACATGAGTGCAATCAATTGCACCAAAAGCACAGGGAAATCTATACAACTATGCCCATTCGTTGATTGCCTGGTCAGTCGAGTTTTCTGTAGGAAATTTAATCCAAATTCCTGCCTTTTCAACTATTTTTGGTAAAACGTGAGATATCGTTTTGCATATTGTTGTTCTATGAACTCCTTCTTCTTTTTCGATCCCTATTTGAAATCCAGGATCACTTAGAAATCGCAAAAATATTTGCATTTGTTTTTTTGGACTCAATGCACCACCTCTAGTCTCCACTTTTGGCTCCAAAAAATGGTTAGCTATCCACTCAACATTTTCTTCACTAAATCTATACAGACCGTGGTATTCTTCGGCACGACTTTCTTTTCTTTCGGGATAAAATTTTACAGATCTTATATTCATAAATGAAGCCATTTCTGCCAAACTGTTTAACAATACTAAATTTTTAAGCCAGGGTCTCACAAGCTTGCAAGAATGTAAGCTTTTCCTTAATATTCTTAGTAATTGCTTACTTTAATTCACACCATTTTTAGACAATACTAAAAACTTTAGCATTTGCTAATTGCATTTTTAGTAAAAGCTACTACTTATTGGGTGGTATGAATAAAAACGAAGTATATGCTAACACTAGAAGTATTAGCATTTTCTATAAAGTGGATACTTCAATACTAAGAAGAAACTACATTTCAAAGTAGATACTTTAAATTTTTCCGGAAGTTACTATACTAAGTAGCACTCTAGTGGAAACGACTAAAGTATTTACTGCAATTTGGAGTAGCGACTTCTTACAGCAAATACTTCGATTTCAAGAAGAAATTGTAGTATTTGCTTAATGTTAGCGAAGTTGGTATAATAGCAGCTTCTTGAGAATTCTTCGGTTAATTTTGTTTGAGAATGGATGGATGGAATATACAGTGCAACGACACGTTAATGATATTTTGTATCATAAAATGTTCCGGTAACAGAAAATGAGGTGGCAGCTGTCATTTTTTTTATCCCAGTATATTGAAATCTTCTAGCATTATAACAAATGCCAATTGTATATCTTCATTTTGGGACTCTTCTTGATGGGGCATTTCTTCATCTGAAGACATTCTACTCAATCACGAAATTTTAAAGATTCAATTGACAAGAAAAATAGCAAATAATATTTCGGGTAGTCTTGAAATTTTTTTTTTGTAACAACAATGATGGAAAAGAAAATCTAATAAACTTGTCATGACCTGCTCCCCTAGCAGAAGGAGTGGAAGATACTGCACGTGTCGAAGCATGTACTACGGGCTAAAAAGTAGATACTACAAGCAGTTTAGTAAATACTTCAACGTTCAGCAGATTCTACCGGAACTAACCAGATGCTTCATGATGGAGCATATACTTTGAAGTAGATCTTTAAATTTGTAGTATTAGCATGTACTTCGTTTTTATTCATACCACCCATTTTTATTCACTGCAAACTAAGCATTTGCTAGGAAAATGTAAGTTTTAGCTTTTACTGAATTTTTATTCACACTGCCCATTGGGATGATTTGGATTGATTGTTTTTTGTACCACATTAATTCAGATTTTCATAGACAAATAACAAAGAGAGTAGTATTATCGGATAGTTCTCAAATTTTCGATCCTTTAGGACTTTTAAGCCCTAGTATAATCTTGGCTAAAATTCTTCTTAGATATATTTGGTTGGAAAAATTGATTGGGATGAGTCACTTCCTTTAAACTTAAATACTCGGTGGTTAGAGTTTCGCAATGAATTGAATTATTTAAAAAATCTCAGGATTTGTAGGCAAATAGTTATCCGCGACCCAATACTGACAGAACTTCACGCGTTTTCGGACGCATCAATTCAAGCTTATGGAGCCTGTATCTACTTGAAATCTAGTAATAAATTTGGAGAAAGCTCTGTTCGTTTGGTATGCGCTAAGTTTGTCCTACGAAAATTAAAACTATCCCTAGATTAGAATTGATAGCAGCTGTATTGATGTGTAAACTAGCAAATAAGGTATATTCTTCATTGAAACTTAAATCTGTTAGGATAGTATTTATTTTGGACTGATTCGAGTATAGTACTTGGATGGATTAAGACTTCTCCAAATCTACTTCAAGTATTCGTGGCAAATCGGGTTTCTTTAATTCAAGAGTTTTCAGATATAGAAAGCTGGCGTCATGTTCCTACTAAGGACAATCCAGCCGATTTTGTATATAGAAGAGTTAGACCTAGTCTTTTAGAATCTACTGACGTTTATTGGAACGGTCGATCGTGGCTTCATTACGAAGAAAATAAATGGCCGTTATATGTACAATGTAAGGAACCATTACCCGAAATAAAAAGAGTCGTTTTGGCGAACAAATCAACAATTCAGAAAATAATCTTTTTCGAAAATTATTCTAATCTATCTAAGTTAGAACGAATTATTGCATATTGTCTAAGATTTAGTAAAAACTGTTTGCTTAAAGCGAAAAATAGAATTTTAGTGCCTCTAGCTCGCAAAGAAATTGATAAAGCTAGATTTATATTAGCCCGCATGTCTCAAGCAGATTAATTTGAAGCTGAAATTGGTTTACTCAATGAGGGTAAACAATCAAAAATAGCAGAATTAAATCCATTTCTAGATAACGAAAAAATTCTCCAAGTAGGTGGTAGAATTTCTTATTCTTCATTTTCTTATAACAAACGATTCCCCATTCTTTTGTGTTCTAAGAGTCACTTTGCCAGTTTGTTATTCTCAAGAGAGCACAAAGCTCTACTACATGCAGGACCTTCACTGTTGTTAGCACATACCAGAAACAAATTTTGGACCCTTTCGGGTAGAAACCTTGCAAGAAAAACGGTTCGTAATTGCGTTACATGTTTGAAGGCGCGACCGGTATCCACTATTCCCATCATGGGAAATCTACCTATATCTAGACTTAATCCTGCACCTCCATTTTATACTACAGGAGTTGACTACGCTGGACCTTTCAAGGTCAAAGATAGACAGGAAGGGGTTGCAAAATAAGTAAAGCCTATATCTACTTTTTGTATGTTTCGTGACGCGTGCATTACATGTCGAACTAGTGTCAGATCTTACTACCGAGGGTTTTATAGCATCATTTAGACATTTTGTCTCGAGGCGAGGAAAACCTTCTCAAGTATTTTCTGACAATGGCACTAATTTTGTAGGAGCCAATAATGAGCCTAGGACACTTGGACACTTTTTACACAACAACTCTCGACAATTGACTGAAATTTTGGAAAATGAAGGCGTTTCCTGGTCGTTTATCCCTCCTCATTCTCCCCATTTCGGAGGCCTTTGGGAAGCCGGAATAAAATCCCCAAAGTCACATTTATTGCGCGTTGCAGGAAATGCTATATTAACTTTTGAGCAATTATACAGTGTGTAAAAGCCAAATGGAATAAATTCATTATTTCGGTTACTGTACATATTTATAAAAAATCCCGAGACACGTCAAATTTAAATTATAACTTGACATTCTTTAACGTGAAAATGCAACCCCTACCTTCAACCCCCTTAGAATGACAGGTACAACCCCCAATTTTTTAAATGGGAAGTATAGGCTTGTGATATATCATTTGAAAGGTCTCTTCATTCTCTATTCAAAAATGTTATTGTTTTTAAATTTAATGCAAAAATTAACATAAAAAAAATTAATATCACTAAAATGTAATGCAAAACGTAATAAAATGTAGAACACGAAAAAGAACTATGAATGTTAATGAAGTAGATGTTCAAAATGTTCTCCGCGAACGTCTTGGCAACATCCTAATCTCAAATAAAACTGTCTTCTAACATTATTTAACATATCAGGCGTGATCGACCTAATCGCAAGCGTTATTCGTTCTTTTAAGTCATTTAAATCAGAAGGTTTAGTTTTGTACACATGGCTCTTCACATATCCCCATAAAAAGAAATCTAATAATGTAAGATCAGGTGATCGCGCTGGCCATTCAATCGATCCTCGCCTCCCTATCCACCGATTGGGAAATATTGTATCGAGGTACTGCCGGACATTAAGTTGGTAATGTGGTGGTGCTCCATCCTGCTGAAACCATATCGTATTCGCTGGAACTTGAGGATTACCTGGATCAGGATATAAATTTGCCAACGTTGGAATGACATCATTTTGAAGTAGTGCCAAATAATTGTTGCCATTCAAGTTGCCCTCAATAAAAAAGGGACCAATTATATTGTTCCCTACAATCCCTGCCCAAACATTAACCTTTTGAGGGTATTGAGTGTGTTCTTCTCTCATCCAGTGAGGATTTTCCGTGGACCAGTAGCGGCAATTTTGCCGATTAGCATGACCGTTAAGTAAAAAAGTACACTCATCAGAAAACATAACGTCTTCTAATTGGATAATATTGTTATCCAACATGTCCATCATTTGCTCACAAAAAAAAGTTCTCCTATCAAAATCGTCTTCCATGAGCTCCTGAGTAGGTATCATCTTATACGGATGCAATTTATTTTCTTTTAATATGTTTGCTATCGATGTATGGCTAGCATTGAATGTAGTGGATGCCTGTCTACTCGATGTATGTGGGTTTTCCTGAAACTCAAGCAACACATCTAATTTGAGTTCATCACTCAGTGCATTAGCAGCTGCTTTTTTTATCTGCCTTACATGACCAAACTCGCGAAACTGCTTTTCTATTTTACTTATTGTTCCTTGGGATATAGGCGGTAAATTAGGAAATTTCTCATGAAATAGGCGAGTTACTTCCTGTTGTGTTCGGATGTTATCTCCGTAACCAATCATTTGTAAAACTGTTATTTTATGCATTTCCGTTAATCTAACCATTTTTCAGAATTGAATTGAACAAACTTTATACTTAAATTACAACAATGACAACTTAAATAAAACAATTTACTACTGCTTGTTAAAATAGCGTTGCCACGGAAATTCTTTAAAGTTTTTTAATGGTTACCATCTAAAAACCACATTGCTACGGTTTTTGTTCACTTTCTCATTATCAAGACCTAAACGGGAAATAAGTTTTAAGTAATATTGTAATAAGTTCCGGGTATATTTTAGCGAATTTCGGTAACAACATGATATTAATTTTTTTTATGTTAATTTTTGCATTAAATTTAAAAACAATAACATTTTTGAATAGAGAATGAAGAGACCTTTCAAATGATATATCACAAGCCTATACTTCCCATTTAAAAAATTGGGGGTTGTACCTGTCATTCTAAGAGGGTTGAAGGTAGGGGTTGCATTTTCACGTTAAAGAATGTCAAGTTATAATTTAAATTTGACGTGTTTCGGGATTTTTTATAAATATGTACAGTAACCGAAATAATGAATTTATTCCATTTGGCTTTTACACACTGTATACACTGCTGGTTCAAATCGAGGGTATTCTTAATTCACGTCCTATGCACCCATTATCATCCGATCCTTCTGACTTACAACCTCTCACACCCTCTCATTTTCTAATTGGACGTGCCTTGACTACTTTACCAAATTTATTGGAAATACCTGAAAATCGACTTGAGCTATACCAGAGAATTCAGCAGCTTCAACAACATTTTTGGATTAGATGGTCGTTAGAATACATATCAGAACTTCAACAAAGAACGAAATGGAGGTTTACACAAGGTTCCCTTCAAAAGAATGACTTGGTTCTTATCAAAGAGGACAATCTTCCTCCTTGTAGATGGTCTTTGGGACGCGTTCTTCAAATACACCCTGGAAAGGATGGAGTGACTAGAGTAGTTACTTTAAAAACTAACTCTGGTTCAGTAAAGCGATCTTTGACCAAACTGTGCCGGTTGCCGTTAGGTGTTGAAGACTAAGAAGGTGTTGAAAGTATTCGTTATTCCTTCTAAGGCGGGGACTATGTTAAGTTTTGTCAAGCAAATAGACGTCAAGCCGACGTGACAAGACGCACCGAATGAAGAAAATCAAGTCGGGTGCTCAGTTTCCAACGTGACCGTTGTTAAACTAATATAGACATTATAATTGAATTTGATTATCGTTACCTATTTCATGTTAGTATTTTAGAACATAAACAGAAAAGAAAAGAAAAGAAGTGATTTGTTTTCAAATACAAGTTTTTACAGCCCACTATTGAAGGGAAAACAAAATAAAACAGTATAAGATTACTTCTTGACGCCAGATATTTAAATGAACAAACTAAAGCAGATTCATTTATGATTCCAAATATTGAGGTAATATTAAGTCAACTTAGGGATACGCAATATATGTACGTATGATGCAAAAGTATGGAATAAATTCATTATTTCAGAAACAGACGACTTTTAAAAAAAATCTTAAAACACGTCAATTTTAATTTTTGAATGGCCATCAACTGCTATAGATGTGTTGGACATTACGTCATTAGTGATGGCGTAATGACGTCATCGACGATTTTTTTAAATACAAACCGAGGTCACGTGACAGCTCATTTGAAAGGTCTCCTTATCGCCTTTGCAACAATGTAATCATTTAAATATTTATTTCTACAGGGTTAACCAAAACTGTTGGTTTATTAATACAATTAACTTGGAATAAATGTTTACTTACATACAATTAAATTACAACAAATGTTCAAATTGCCGACCTTCAGCAATGATACAATGAGAAAGGCGAGCAGTAAATTCTTTCGTAACGTTTTCGAGGACTTCAGGTGTTATTTGTGCAATTTCCGTTCGGATTCGCTCCCTCAACTCTTCTACATTATTCGGTCGACTTTGATATACTCTGCTCTTTAAATATCCCCACAAAAAAAAGTCTAACGGTGTCAAATCTGGAGACCTTGGTGGCCATTCGATAGGCCCCCTTCTTCCTATCCACCTTCCTGGGAAAACGTTATTAAGGTAATTTCGTACCTCAACGCCATAGTGTGGGGGAGCCCCATCCTGTTGGTACCATAAATCATTTCTATTTGGAAATAGCTGATTCAGCTGTGGCAACAGATAATTTTGAAGAAATTCCAGATAACTAGCAGCAGTTAGGTTTTCCTCAAAAAAATATGGCCCTACAATTTGATTGTTTATAATGCCGGCCCAAACATTCACCTTCTCGGGATATTGTGTCCTATACTCTTCCATCCAATGTGGATTTTCACTTGCCCAATATCGACATGTCTGGCGATTTACGTGACCGTTCAGCATAAAAGACGCTTCATCTGAAAAAAGTACCTTTTGTATGAAACCCGGATCTCTGTTACATTGTTCCATAACGATTTCGCAGAATTCGATTCTTCTATCAAAGTCATCTTCTAATAGCTCCTGGACCAGATGTACTTTGTATGGATGCCACTTCTCCTTTTTTAGCACTCTAACAACAGTTGATTGGTGGACATTCATATCTAGTGCGACCTGCCTAGAACTTGTATGAGGATTTTCTTGAAACGCCAGTACAACGTCCAGTTTTTTGGCTTCGGATATTGAAGTTCTACCGCTTCTGGGAAGATCTTTAACATGGCCCGTTTCTCTAAATTTTTTTTCAATTTTACTTACTGCTGATTGAGTAATTGGATCGCGATTGGGGTTTTAGCATTAAATAAATTACGAACTTCTGCTTGAGTCCTCACTCTATCTCCATAACCAATCATGGTTGAAATCTCGATTCGTTCTGTTTCTGTTAGTTTCATTTTTGTAAATGCTGTTATTAATGTCGCAAAAAATTCGATGAGTAAAAATTTGACGTCTATTATTTGACAGATTCACAGATCATTGACGAATAAAGACGAGTCAATGACAATATTGATTTAAATATTTTTGTAAAAATAATTCCGAGCACTTACTACAATAATTAATTTCAAATTATAATGTAGCATTGTTTTTATCAATGTATTTTTTTTCGGAACCAACAATAAACACTATTTTGTTTTATTCCCAGTGGCGGTCCTTAGTGTATTATAGTTCAGTGAATGAATATTTATTGTAATTCCATGTTACTTAACAAAGTTCATAATTTTGGTTAACACTGTAGAAATAAATATTTAAATGATTACATTGTTGCAAAGGCGATAAAGAGACCTTTCAAATGAGCTGTCACGCGACCTCGGTTTGTATTTAAAAAAATCGTCGATGACGTCATTACGCCATCACTAATGACGTAATGTCCAACACATCTATAGCAGTTGATGGCCATTCAAAAATTAAAATTGACGTGTTTTAAGATTTTTTTTAAAAGTCGTCTGTTTCTGAAATAATGAATTTATTCCATACTTTTGCATCATACTGTATATCTAGTATCGATTTGAAACATGCTTTCTATCAAATTCCTTTAGAAATGTCATCTCGGCCAAAAACTGCTTTTGCTATTCGTTCTAGAGGTTTGTTTCAGTTCACTAGCACACCCTTTGGTTTAATTTCAAGTCCAGCTTCCATGTCACATTGAATGGATCTCGTAATAAGTCCATCTTCAGAGCCTCACTGTTTTTATTACCCTGATGATATTATAATTTGCACATCACAGTTTGATAAGCATGTAGAAATTTCAACTTAAGTGTATGAGAAATTGGAGGAAGCAAATTTGACGATTAATATAGATAAATGTCATTTTTGTCGTACTTCTCTACGTTATTTAGGTCATACCTTAGATGAAAATGGCTAAAGTATAGATGGAGAAAAAACGAAAGCTATCAGTAACTATCCTGTACTAAAAACAACAACAGAAGTACGTAGATCTTTAGGGGTGGTATCGTATCGTATCGTATTCTATTTTTGAAATAATTTCATTATCGGCTCCCATTTCTGATCTTTTATCTAATCGAAAAACACATCAACCAATAAGTTGGACATCAGAAGCTCAAAAAGCTTTTGATGACATTAAAACTGTTTCAACTACCGCTCCTGTACTTTGTAGTCCTGATTTCAAAAAATCATTGTATCTTATGTGTGATGCAAGTGATGTAGGTATTGAAAGTGTTCTTTGTCAGTTAGAGGATGGATTGGAACATATATATATATATACACGACTATACATTCCCATGGGAATTGTAGTCACACCCAAGTGGGTGTCCTGTCGATCCATTTAACATGGGGATCAGCCCATTGTAGTACTTTTTTTTATTCCTAGATATTGTGATGTGACTTAGTTTTTTCTACGATTTTACGCCACAAATGTCTATCTTTAACTTTATGTTTAGCTTCCTTGACATTCATGATATTTAAATCTGCGTTAACTTGGTCTTCCCATCTTGTTTTAGGTCTTCCCCTAGCTCTGTCTACAACTGGTATCCATTCTGTTATTTTTCTCAGTGTTTCATCTCCACTTTTTCTATAAATGTGTCCGTACCATCCAAGTCTGCGTGCTTTTATAAATTTTACAATGTCTTCCCCATTATTTTTTTTTACAATTTCATAATTCATTAGTATTCTATATTCTCCTTCTCCCGTTTTAACAAGTCCGTAGATTTTCCTCATAATTTTTCTCTCGAATATCCTTAATTTATTTTCTTGTTTTTTTGTCAGGTTCGCTATTTCAGCGCCATAGGTCACCACTGGTCGGATCGCTGCTTTGTATATTTTAATTTTTGTGTTTTCACTAATTTTCTTATTTTGAAGGTACCGTTTGTATTTAAAGAAAGCTCTATGTCCAGCTTGTATCCGCTGATCTATTTCTAATGTTCTGTCGTTATCTCTTCTTAAGTAGACTCCTAAATACTTGAAACTAGTCACTACTTCGTATTCGTATTCTCTTATCCTAATTGACTGCTGTTGAAATCTATTTCTGGATATGAACATTGCTTTAGTTTTTTCTTGATTTACCTTCAGTCCTCTCTTTTTAGCTTCTATCATCAGTTTTATAAAGCTTTCTTTAAGTTCTTTCAGATTTCTTGATATTATAGCTATGTCATCTGCATACGCTAAGATTTGTGTCGATTTTGATATTATGGTACCTCTTAAACCAACAGCTTTAATGACTCCATCCAATGCAATATTAAAAAGCGTTGTAGACATTGTATCCCCTTGCCTCACACCACTATTAAACTCAAATTCCTGTGTTTGCCCTTTTTCTGTCCGTACTCTTGCTGTCGATCGTTCCATAGTCATATTTATTAGTCTTCTCATTTTACTCGTTACTCCGATGTTTTTCAGATCTTCTTTAAGAGTCTCTCTGTTTATATTATCGAAAGCCTGTTTAAAGTCTATAAACAGTATATTTTGATCAATGTTGAATTCATAACTTTTTTCAATAATTTGTGTCATTATGTGAATCGGGTCCATAGTTGACTTTCCTTTCCTGAATCCATATTGATAATCTCCTATTTTTCCTTATATCTTTTCTCTTAGTCTTTCGTTTAAAATTTTAAAATTTTATAGGCTGAGTTTAATAGTGTTATTCCTCTGTAGTTGGAGCATTCCAGCGTGTCCCCTTTCTTATATATCGGTATAATTACTCCTGTTTTCCATTCTGCTGGCATCTTCTCTTTTTTCCATATTTCGTTCACTAATTTGAATAAAATTTCCTTGAGCATGGTTCCTCCTTTTTTAATTAATTCCCCATTAATTTTATCATCTCCAGCCGCTTTATTATCTTTCAAGTTTTCTATTGCTCCGTTGAATTCCTCATATCGTAGCTCTTCATCTACATCTTCCTCCTCCAGCTCCGTGTCTTCTCTATTTTCGATGCAAATAGTCTGGAGCTCTGCAGTCAGTAAGTTTTTAAAATGACTTTCCCATTTTTCCAGCTCTATTTTTGCTACATTGGCTGTTTTCCTTCTACTTTTTATATTTGTAAATAACTTAGAATTGTCTTTGTTATTTAACTCAATTTCTTCCATCTTTTGCATGAGCCATTGATTTTTTCTCCTTTTTATCATCTTTGCTGCCTCCTTCCTTAATTCTTTATATATTTCATAATCTTGCTCATCCCCTGATCCTATCCATCGTTGTCGGGCTTTTGTTTTCCTATTAATTATATTTCCACAATCTTCGTCAAACCATTCATTTGTCTTTGTATTTTCTCGTTGTCCAATCGTTTTTTGTGCTGCATTTTTAATACTGTTTTTTATACAGTCCGGATTGGAACATCCAGTTGCTTATTTTAGTGAAAAATTGAATAAATGTCAAAAGAAATACACAACTACTGAGAAAGAGGCTCTTGCAGTCCTACTATCTATTTATCATTGATCACTTCTTGGACGACATTTCACTGTCATCACTCCTCTCTTATTTGGTTAAATAATATGAAAAAACCATCACCGCGATTAGCTAGGTGGATTCTTCAATTATCTCAATGTAATTTCTCCATTGTTTATCGTACAGCAACGGGTACTGTTCTTGCAGATTTTTTATCTAGATTACCTGAAATTAATGCTTCAAATTTATCTTTATTATAACCCGATGCTTGGTATCGTGACATGATCATCAAAGTTAAATCAAATCCGGATAATTATCCAACTTTCAAAGTGGAAAATAATATCCTATATAAACATATATTCAATAAGTGTGCCAATATTTGTAATCTAACTGATTGGAAAATTGTAGTTCCCACAGAAAATAGATTAGAATTATTATCTAAATTTTATGACGATCCAACAGCAGCTCATTCCGGAGTTTATAAAACTTTGGAAAGAATCTCAGAATTTTATCATTGGCCTAGAATGAGACAGAGTGTTCAAAAATATGTAAGGGGTTGTGAAGTTTGTGCTGCTTGTAAGCCTACAAATTTACCTCAAGCTGGTCTCATGGGTAAATATAGAAATAATGAGTTTCCTTTTCAGTTAATTTCTTGTGATTTAATAGGTCCATATCCTAGATCCCGTCAGGGAAATACTTGTGCCTCAGTCATTGTAGATTTCTTCACTAAATTTGTTTAAATACAACCTTTGAAACAAGCTACCTCTTCTGCCATTGTTAAATTTATCGAAAACAATGTATTTCTGATTTTTGGAATCCCTCAAATAATAGCAGTAGATAATGGGAAACAGTTTACTAGTCAGTTTTAAAAAAAATTTAATGTCTAAATATGGTGATCAAAGCATTTGGTCCACTTCAAATTACACTCCTCAAGCTAATCATACTGAGCGAGTAAACAAATCCATGGTTACTACAATTCGTTCTTATTGTTTTAATGATCATAGATCTTGGGATGTAGAGTTACAGAAAATTGCTCCAGCAATTCGCTTATCTAAACATGAGGCTACAGAATTTCCGCCATCTTTTTTGGTGTTTGCTAGAAATGTGCCTGTTTCGGGTCGGGATCATTTTATTGGAAGATTGCAGATAATGCGAATAATCAGTCTGCAATTTCTGATACAGTACACTGATTACAGGATACGCAAGGAATGTCGAAAATTTTTCAAGATGCTAGGAAAAGATTACACAAAGCTAGACTATTTTCCATTCTATTTCAGTCAAATTTCCACCAAATCGCGAGAAATCGTTGGAAACAGTTTAAAAGCCTCAAAAAGACTAAATAATTAACAAATATGCTGTAGAACAAAAGTAAGCTCGGAATTGGACTATTTTCCATTCTATGTCAGTCAGATCTTGACCAAATCGCAAGAAATCGTTGAAAACAGCTCAAAAGCTTTCAAGGAGACTGAATAATGCACGAATACACTTCAATATGCTGTAGAACAAAAGTTAGCTCGAAATTAGCTCAGTTTTCATTCTATTCCAGTCAGATCTTGACCAAATCGCGAGAAATCGTTGAAAACAGTTTAGAAGCACTCAAGAAGACTAAATAATGCACGAATACACTCCAATATGCTGTATAACAAAAGTTAGCTCGAAATTAGCTCAGTTTCTATTCTATGTCAGTCAGATCTTGACCAAATCGCGAGAAATCGTTAAAAACAGTTTAAAAGCACTCGAGAAGACTGAATAATGCAACAAATACACATTAATATGCTGTAGAACAAAAGTTAGCTTGAAATTAGCTCAGTTTCTATTCTATTTCAGTCAGATCTTGACCAAATCGCGGGAAATCGATGAAAACCCTGTATTTAATTAATTCACCATGTTCAAAAAAATGTCCTCTTTCGAATGGTATACGGGTGTCCTATACCTAGGTATTATACTTTTCGTGCAATTTACAATTTCCTTAAATTGTATGGTAAATTGATTTCAAAACATCTGCAATTCTCTCTAAATTTTATACTAATTATCTTGACAAAGTTTTTGTAAAATAAAACAGTAAAACTGCCACACTTATTGTTCCTGAGTTACACTAACTCTTTTTTTACCGATAAGTATTTTAGTACATAATGAAACAAAAACACATTATTAATAAAGCAAATACATAAATACTTCGAAACGAACAACAAATTATTAAAAGCAAAAATTGGGAAATAACAATAATGGATGCTCGAAATGCTTGTCATCTTATGCAATGCAGCACGTGTTTCTGGCTTCAAACTATGTACTTACATTATTCATACATATCGGGTGTTATAGACGCGAAAGCGTCCGAAATTATTAATTTCATATTGTAGGATATTTTTATCATAACCCCATTCGAAGAAATCCATCTTGGTCAGTTCTGGCGACCTAGCTGGCCAATTACAAGGACTTCCCCTACCTATCCATTAAGGTCTTAATTTTCTATTAAGGTAATTCCTAACAGCACGAGAAAAGTGATCTGAAGCTAAGTCTTATTGTAACCATATTACATTTTCTTTCTGATGGTTGGATGAAGTGGTAGGTTTTCGAAAAGGATCTAAAATATATTTTCCGAAAAACTTAAAAATTTTCTTCTGTCCAGGTGTCTGTCAAAAACATACGGACCGATAACATATTAGCCCACAATCCCTTCCCAAACGTTTATACTTATCCGTGTTAGGGCTATTATAATAATTTTTCATTTACTGCTTTTAATAATTTGTTGTTCGTTTCGTAGTATTTATGTATTCACTTTATGAGTTTTTGTTTTATTATGTACCGGTAACAAAAGAGTTAGTGTACCACAGGAACTACAAGCGTGCATATTTATGAGCAGCTTCACTGTTTTTCTTCACAATCACTTTGTCAATATAATTAGTATGAAATTAAGATAAAAATGCAGATGTTTTAAAATCGACTTAGCATACAATTTTAAGAAAATTGTGAATTGCGCGAAAAGTATAATACCTAGGTATAAGACACCCTTATATCATCCGAAAGAGGACATTTTTTTGAATATGGTGAATTATTAAAATACAGGGTGTTCCATTTAAAATAAGCCCGATATTACAAATTGAATGATCTAATAGTTCAACCGAAAATTATGAACACCCTGTAAAGAGATGTTCAGTACTCAATCGTGGAATACATTCAACAAATGTCCGACTATTGAGCTGTGAGAGAAAATTCGCTAGAATTCATTATATCAATGAGTTATTAATATTTTTGGAAATGTTCACATTTTTAAAAAAGTCAACATAACTCGGAACCCTCTGTATTTAGGTATAGGGAACCATTATGGAACAGTATTTCATTTTTTGGGGGCAATCAGAAAATGCGATCAAATATAGGGTGCTCCATAAGAAAAAATATAGCTTTGATTTGCCACACTTCATTGGAACACTGTATATTTCAAAATAATTTTAATATGTAGCCTATATGAATGTACAAACTAGTAAAGTGATAATAATTTCAAAATTTCCACCGTTTCGCCATAAACCTCCGTCCCGTTAGTCGTGATTCACCCTGTATATTTTTTCTACTCCGTTAGTTTTATTTTCTATACAGAAACCAGAAACGTTATTTTTTTTTTTATTTCTTTCAACAGATTAAAATTAGCTAGCCATTAAATTTGATTTTGTTCCTAATTTTCTTTAGGAAAGAAAATTAGTTGCGCCCCAAAATTGCCTTATCTTTTTTCTTTTTTTTTAGTCTTGCGAATTTTTTTCATAAGATCAATGAAGTAACCAAGTCCCGCGAACTGGCTAAGTTACTACCGAATTTAATTGGTTAGTTAGGCAGGAACCTACAATTCATCTCAAAATCATTTTTTTCACGTCAATCTAAAAATCTAGAGTTTCATTTTCGCTCAACACTTAATCAGTGTTTCACGAAGAAGTGGTAGTCAATACATCGAGAATATATTTTCTTGAAGGGCAGTTTATCCATAAAACTTGATAGGCATACTCCTGACCTAAACGTATCGTTTCGCTTAAATATTTCCTGCTTAGATCAGAGATGTTGCGAATGGAATACCACTCTGGGGTGCTGCGGTACTTTTCAATTGGTGGAGTGGTACAGTAACTTTCTCCTTTCCCAAGGCTAGACCTGAGAAAAAAACAGCTTAAAAGTAGCTTGAAAATAGTCAATGAAAGCAAAGTTTTATCACAATTACTCACTGAAAGGAGAGAAAAGTCCGAATATTATTTTTCTTCTCATTATTTGTTGGTGAATCAAACTACAATAATTTTCTGTACTTTTATTTCAACGTTCAAGTAGCGTTCCAGCGTTCCAGCTATCGTTATCAAGATTGATTGAGTTTTCCACAAACTGGTCACTATCTGACACAAAGAAAAAATTGAAATAATATGTTGAAGCTTAAGACTGCAAGAAACTTTTGATTGTTTGTGTACCCGCACATACTACCCAGTTATACTAGGAATAATAATAAGTACTCTCATAGGCTCCGCCCAACTGAGAATAGAATTTTGATTATATACATTATTTGCAAGTTTTCAATGAATCTCATTAAACCCAATACACTGCATTGTCATGGAAAATTCATCACTTATAAATATATTTCAATGGTGATGGTATCAAGGTTTTATTGCCCTTGCTACCTGCGCTTCACTATACAGGAAGAATCTAGCAAAAGCTGCTGGCTGAACACTTATTTACATGAAGAAGCACTCACAACTATGTTCAAATCTTTGAATAACCCTGGAGTGACACGTTTTTGAAATTATAATGAGTTCTCCAGTTGTCAATATTGTGCAAATACACTATACATGCTCTTTATAATGTACTTCCACAGACCTTCAAGTCTGCCCAACATATTTCATATCTCAAAAATTACAACTAATTTCATAAATACCACTATTCTTCAAATCCATTATTTGATCTTTTAGGTTACATAACAGTTGTTTTAAGGTATGGTTAGATTTGTGAACTGAATTTAATCCCACCCTAGTGAAAATGTTTTCCTAACCTTGTGTATAACAAGGGTAAGAATGTATTTATAAATGAATTTTCATATTCTACAGTTTTGATGAGAAAAGTGCTATTATGGAGAGATTTGTTTAACCTATGACATACCATTGTTATTTTCTTACGAAGAGCAGCATATTTTTCCCTGCATTTTCAAATTCTACAACAGCACATGATAATAAAAATGTATAATACTTATAGTACAAAAAATTGGTTTGTCCAATACTTTCAATAAAATTTTATCATTAAAAATTTCTGATACAACATTCGTAACTAATCCACAAATTCGAAATCGTCTGTTGTGGGATAAAACAATTTAGAGAAAAAAATAACAATGATGTTATGTACGCAAAAGTGGTGATATCAACCTACTCGAATACTCAAAAGCAACGAAAATCATTTTTTCTTCTGGATTGCATCAGGCAAACCTAGTTTATAAGTTCTTTTGTGAAACGTCAAACCCAAGCTACATTTCATATATAACATTAGTGTTATTGAGAATCACATCGGTGTGCATCACCGTTACTGTATAATCCATTTCTCAATAAATTACCCTCGACAACAGGCTCATACAACATTCTTCAAAAATATTATCAATTTGCAAGTTTATTACGATTAAACGTTAAAAATCACCAATTTATATATTTTAAATTGATTAAAAATGAATTAACAGAATACTACAACAGTAAACGGAACTGTGTCAATGAGAATTGAAAATATAAAATCCTGCTTATTCAACAAACTTTGCCAAAAAAAAAAGCATAGAAAAGTCAAGCAAGCATGACATTACTGATGGTGGTGGGGTGATGATTTGAAGCTTTAAAGCGAGCTAACTTCATAATATACAGAAATGAGGTACAAAAACTTCCAAATGAATCTCAACTGCAATACTTAGTTAATGGAACTATAAGGGTTGCTGGATAATGACATATGGGCGAGGAGACATTCGATAGCAGTAAAAATGTCGACCAGATTTGCTCCATGTGAGTCATTTGAGATAGCTTTAGAACAAGAGGTAGGACTGGCCAAGAAAAACTACCACACAATATCACAAAAAAAAACTTGGAAATGTTAATCAGACAGGAAAATTGAGTACCTACCTGGTATTGTTAGTAGGCCAGCTTGTTAAGAAGTTGGTTTTTGTTGATTCGCTGCTTGTCATAGCGACATTATAAAACACAGTCTTAAAAATGTTGAAATAATTGAACATGGCACAGTTATATCAGCTTTGGAAAAATCGATTAATGGAAACGTAGCCAAACGTTTCCGGCAATTTAAGAAATTAATAGAAATCGGCAACTAAAGCCAATAAGAAGTGTACCTTGAAAAATTTGCTGATGTCGAATGGCTTAGGACCCTATGGAGCTATTCCAAAAATTAAAAGTTTAGGAAAAAACTGTTGGATGGAGTCATTGCTCACCAAACTAGAGTGAAGCAATTAATCATTTATATTTTCATGACGAGAACAGCATAAAGGTGATCATCTCGAAAAATTGTAAGCGGATTTAAAATATCAAGTTGAATCTTGTGGCTCACGAAATATTACTACGTGTTTATCCCAATCTTGACAAAACACTTAAAATTTGTAAAGCCAATAAACTATTTGCTCGAAACTCAAAATCTTGAAGATCTCTGGTAATAATTGCCAAATTGATAATACTTATTCACTACATGGAATGGTATAATTTGGTTACATATCAAATGCGTCAAATTAGGGTAATATTTAATCAAAATTTGAAAACTGTCTTGTCAGTTCAATCAAGTTCAATTGACTGTAGAAACAAATCGTCTTCAAAAAGTCTTGCTTTGCAGTTGTGTTGTTTTCAATGTTGACAACAGCATATCCTTTCCTTATATTGAAAAATAAGTAGTGTTATCGTGCATGTCTGAAGCTAGGCCAAAAAAAGTGCAATACATTGTAGCGCACTAAAATATGAAGATGAATACTAATTTACAAACAGAAAAGCCCAAGGAGATGTGAATAGTCGGTATTTATGGACGCAACGAGACTAACATATTATGTTGTTTATAATAGAATAAGAACTATCGTAACAACAACTCATCACTGGCGTTTGCATGTTACATTCTGCCAAACTTCACTAGCTCGAATTATGGCCATCCAAATTTTGCATATACCTTGTTTTTAAACTGGGAGAAGCATTTAAAGAAACCTCAAACACACCACTAAAAGTGATTAGATTGGAAGAGTGTTCCGAAAGGGTCGTGTGCAGACTTATTGAACTAACTGACACCTATGTGAGATATATATATATTGTGCTGAGACTAGACAATTGGGAACATAGCTACCAACTGACATATTATTGTGAAAATATTGTGGTTATGTATGTATGAATGACCCCAATGAGTATTCAATAATTTGAGTATAAATTGATATAGTATGTACCTATGGAATGCAATTAAATGTTCATATATGTTGAAATATCCCCTATTTACATTGGAAGTTTATGTATCGCACAAAATAAAACTGAACAAGTTTTAATATCGAAGAATACGATAATATTGTAGGTATCGTAATGTGTGTGAAACTTGATGTGAAAATATTAATAAAAATATGATTTCACTTGCAAACTTATAAACTTTGCTCCTCTGTCTGCAATAAATGATCCAAACTCAATCAATTCCTTCGTTCCGGAGGCGAAGAAAGTCGACTGGTACTTGGAGTACTATCTTGGTCCATATTCAAATAGTTTATTATAACGTGACAAAGCAATACAACACCATAATAAGATGTAAAAAACACAAAAACAGTGATAAGAGGTAATAAGCCCAAACACGGAGTATCAAACGCAAGCGCGAAAAAAGTGGTAATGAAAATTGGAATATTTTTATGTAAATTTACACAGAACTGACAAATGTCGTTGTTAGTTATATCAAAAGAGTTATGTGAAACGGGCGGCAATCTGACCAATAACTAGTCAGCAGATATGCTTATTAAAATTCAAATCGCTCCTCTTAGTTTGAAAACATGGTATATTCAATGTGGATGCATTGCCAGGTTTCTTCCGGTGCTTCTCAAAGATGTGTCAAACATTAAAGAAAAATAATATAATAAAAATACATAACCTGAAATTTTAAACGTACTTTTACCAGATGGTTTTTTTGATATAGTTATCATAGACAACACTATGATATTTCCCAGCTTTGATGGATGCAATCACTTGGCAGATTCAGATACTGCTCAAAAAAGGCTACAGAAAAAAATACAAAATATTGTAGAGGATACGTATACAGCATCTACATTAACCACGCCATGTTTTTCAATGATTATTTATTTCCATTTTTTGGGTTGATTCTGTATTTGCTGAGTAATCTTTTCGTTCACGTCTGTTTTTATTTATTACCAATTTTATGACCTATCATGTTGTTTATATCTGCTTATATGAAAATATTGCAAACTGGTCCATTTATAGTTGCATGCATTGCTAGCAGGCTAGCCCTCTCGTTTCCAGTTTTGTTGCTATATCCCTTAACTCGAATTAACGTAACATTTAATCCTAAAAGCAAAGATTTGATCATGCTTAGTACAAGACATCCGATACCTCTGATGGAAATGGATCCCAATTGATCAATAGAAGGTCTAAATTTAGAGAGAATAACAGCAAAACATAATTGGCTTGCAATCAACAAATTAAGGCTTTTCTGTATAGCTTCAAGTTCTGTTGTATAAATGCTACATATACCGGGTAATTTGTAACGGAATGATAATTTTGGGGTTAAATATTCTGCTGCAATCCTACAAACTTGTATGGGCAGGCATTCTGAGCGATTCGCATTTTATTGAATATTTTTGAGACAGATACTTCCGTCTCAATAACAGAGGAGACGCATGAACGTAACATTTATTCTATATGCTTTGCTCTACTGCTTTCTCTTCCTTTTCTCCTTCTTCCTTTTCTCCCCCCTGGCCGTTTCATATTACATCTCCCTTGTCATACTGCCCTTACTTTCTCCTTTTGTTCTGCCTTTAACATGTGTATTTTGAAGGATAGTTGGCTATCCAACCACAGTTTCCTCCGCACAAGTTTTTTAACTCATCACCATCACCCTCATTTTCCCCGTCTTCGACCGTCCTATCACTAGCAATCCTACAGTGGTATCTTGCGTCACTTCCAGTCCGCTCCGCTTCATCTCCTATATCTATTTATCATGGTCCGAACAAGAATACTAATTATGGGTACTCAACCCTAGTGAGCTTATCAGTTGTTATGATTTGCCCTAGCTTTGGCTAATTTTTTGTATGTGGGTACTCATCTCTTCTGCTCAGTTGTGTTCCTTGGTATAAACTATATACAGAGAGTGAATGATAAAAGTTATGGCTTTTTACATGAAACACACTATATTTTACTTCGAAACTGAAATCCACTCCAATTTGTTATACAGGGTATTTTGAGAGTCATAACCAGTTTTCCGTGTTAATTACACGACTTTTAAGTTTACCAGAACCAAACATTATATCGTCATATATTTACTTATATCTATGAACATTCAGTCGCTATGTATTATGGGTAATCAACGCATTGTGAATTATCAAGCAGAACGAACATTCACTTATGTATCAATGAAGTTTTCCATACTGATGAGAACTGATAAACTACTTCCCAATACATGACATTACGAACGAAAAGAGAATGTAAACCTTCTATTACTACTACTTTCGAATGACATGACACCACAACTTCGATAGGTTGGGATAATGAGCCTGGAAGTCATAAAAAGTGACTAATCATTGACAATGGATAGCATTTGATTATATATCTTGATTGGAATCGATAAGCTCGACAAAATTGAGTTTATGTGACGTGAAAGTGAACCTTGGGACCTAACCAATTAGTCAAACTTTATCTAATGCTACAGTTTATTCAAGTGACTCCAATGAGTTTTACCACACTCTCTGTTTGTACAATAATTTTCTTTGGTTATATTATCTGGTAATTTGCTTGAACGTTTTTTTTCCTTTAAATCCTGGAACCACTTCATAAAATGCCCTTGTATGCATGAGGAGTCGAATTAGTTTAAGCTTCTGGTTGAATGGAGAACTATCCACTTTTTTTGTCCATCAATGTCCATAAAACCTGATCCTCAAGGCTTCTTCCAATTAATATTAACATGAAAAACATAGTTTGTCCACGACTATTTGATAATTTAAACATTTACGTGTGCTTCTTCAAGTATAATGACGTACATAATTTACCCGTGGATAATAGGTGTGTATAAAGAGGTCACATGACGTATAATTATATTGAAGATTATTCCTACAAACGACACAATATATTAATTAAAAATTTTCATCAAGAGCAAGACCCGGATTTGAACCTGCGACCTCGCCATCCCAAGCTAGAGCACCAAACCATCAGGCCATAGAGACATATGTACGATATTATCAAGGTGTGTATGATGTATTTTAAAACAGAAGTGACGCTTTAAATAATTTATTGCTAATTGCAAAAATTCAAATAACTATACTAGTGTTTGATTGATTTTACTAAAAAATATAATATGGAAAGTGAATTACTCGTAGATAATGAATTGAATACGTATTCAATATATAATTTGTTCAATAACGTGAGAAGTTATAAGCTATATAAATGTGAAAACTATATTGTTTCAGTTTGACAAAAAATGCATACCTAAACAGGTAATTCATAGTAGTGGACTTATTCATTTGAAATAATTTCTATTGATCTCCATAGAGCTCCACAGCGGCTGACGTGATTTAGTATAATGCCCAGCTGTGTACTCGTGTTTCGATTGCAGTATACAACAGTGATGCCAATTCGAGGGATTTTTTGAAACTGAATTATAAAATAATTATCACTTATATGTGTTATTCGGAATCAATTACATCAATGTTATGAAAAATATATCAATTATAACTAAATTTCTCAAGATATATATCACTCACAGACCGGTTAAGGTGTAGTTGATAGCCATACAAAATAATTTAACAGAATCCTGTTTTCCAATTAATGATGTGACATTTTTTTCCACAAATGTAATCACATACTGTTCAAAATGGTCCTCTGGAAATTGTACAAGAATTGTATATTTTTGTCTCCAAATTATACAAGAAACAGAAAGAGTATCTAAATTTAAAAAAATAAGCATTACTTATCTCGGAACATTGGTTCTGTAATACCTACTAGCTTGATACGAGAATTCCATTAATACCACATTTCATTGATTTGAAACAAGCAGATTCAGAATATTCGCCCCTACATAATATAACTCCACAACAATACATATAAATGCAAAATTCAATTGAACGAACTGATTCTAATTAATTCCACTTTGTTGAAAAATATATGAAAATTCCGAATTGATGATTATCTCGATATTTTGAATATTGAAGTAGAATTAATTAAATGCAGTAAGTTTCATTTCAAATAGTGATAAATATTCAGTTGAACCCATTTCCACGCCTCTGTTCTGTCGATTCTATTTTTAATTTGTCGATCTTCTCATTAGGCCCCCGGTAGCTTCATTTCTTAATTAACATCTCTTGCGTGTTATCAAGAAGAAATAAATGTCTGTCCATCGAGAGTCGGGAAAGGAACTTTTACCACTACACATTCAAGATAGTCTCTTTTAGTGAATTTTGTGTAGGTCTACGTCTTTCATATCTTCACGAAAACACGCACAGTTTATAGAGGGAGAAAAATATTATTGCTACTACATACTCTATATGCATATGAGACTTTGAAATATAAATGAATTGACAATAAATGGATGTTGTTTTTTTAATTTGTTATATTAATTTTGGATATAAATTATTTTTCCTAGTGTGGCATTGACCAATATTCTTTTTCACTCTTTGGCTATTATGAAATAATACATGTCAACTCATTTGATCTCACATTCCTTACTTACTACGGATTCTGATATATTTTAAAGGTGATGACGGATGAACAATATCGCCTTTTCATATATCCTGAATACCCTATCCTACTGCCCAAAAAAAAAACTAAATAATCTTCTACTTTTGTATCGTGAGGAGAAAGTTATTGGAATATATTTTTTTAACACTTTTGGATAGTTCCCAATTACCTGACCTGACATAATCGATAAGTTAGGAACTCCATATATTATGTACTGAACCTGACCAAACATAAATCGTTCAGTGTCTTCAGATCAGGGCATTACCACACCAATATGAAATTTTGGTGATACTAGTTACTTACTTAAAGGAATGCGCTACTGAAAGCAGTTCAACCTGTTCTTTAGAAGTATTCATTGAATGTTGCTAGAATGAATTTTAATTTCCTGTAATTACCATCAGTATATCAACTCCAGAGGTAAGTTTATTTATAGATATATAATTAAAAAAGATTTAACAATCCTCAACAAAGGCACGGGCCGACATTTATTAACCGTATCCAAACACTTATAGATTTTACGCTACCGACAGCAAAAATATCAAACAAAATTCAGGACTCACTCAGGATCGTATTTCTATATCAGACCACCGCTAACTGACATCTACGGTAAGCCAGGATCTCCGGACCACTGAAAAATCTCGTGACCCGAAAAGGACGGATGTAGCTCTATACAATCGACTCTTGAAATGTGCTTTGGAAAGTCTATTGTGAGTCATTCGAAGATTTTCCACATATTTCTAGGCTACAGAAGGCGCTATCAAACGACCAGCATAAGAGTGTCGGCATCCTTACAAGAGAAAATGGCGACAAGGCCGCCATCCTCCAAGAGAGCGCTGAGATTCTTATGGAATCTCACTTTCCAGGTTCTGTCTTTCGTGGAACGACGAACTAGACCAACAACACCCTCACAATATGTCTGGCAATATGCTTGTGTAGTAATTGATGAAGGCAAGATAGGGTGGGCCATATAACGCTTTTTCTTGCTGACGGAATAAGACCAGCCATTCTTTAATGGGGAATGAATATTCTCATGCCGCACCTAGTTGGAATTTTCAGAGCCTCTTTAGCTCTGAGGTTTATTCCCTGTAAGTCGTTCTTTTTAAAAACGACATTAGACATTACACTAAGAGGACTCTTATTGGGGGATGTCCACAAGGAGAAGTCTTATCACCCCTTCTGTCGAATATAGTCCTGGATACCCTAATCAATCACCTCAACAATGATGGATTCTACACAATGGCATACGCAGATGAGATTATTATCTTACAGACTGGCAAATTTATGATGTGAACACACTGTGTACAGGAAGACTGAGATGGTCCTCTTCACCAAGAAAACAAGTTTATCGAGTTCAAAACCTTCCGAAATCTTCAAAAGCAAACTAAAATTTTCGGAAAAGTTGAAATACCTTGATATTATCCTCGATAGGAACTCTCATCTACACACCAGAGCAAAAAGGGCATTATGCGGCTTATGAGCAGTGTCAGAGGACTTTAGGACGCACATGGAATCTATTACCCGTGTGGCCACCTGGATCTACACTGCAATAATAAGACCCATGTTAACGTATGTAGCAATTGCATGGGGACCAAAGACTCTACAAACAACAGCCATCTAAAAACTATATCAAATACAGCGAATGACTTGTTTAAACATTACAGGAGCCATGAGAACAGCACCAACCGCGAATTAGTTCCATCTATAGAAGACCATAGAAGCCCTCCTGCAATTCGAAGCAACTAAAATTGGAACAAGAATCGTCCAACCTTGAGAGGATCAACCTTTTTTATTCTCATAGTTAAGTGGATATGCTCAAATTTATCATCATTTTAATGTAAGTCGGAGTTATTATCAAGTATACAGGGATAAATAGAAACAGATAATACACGGTTAGCAAAAATTTTATTTTGATTAATTGAAATAATTGAATGGAGATACATAGATAAGTTTATTGAAACATAATATGTGTCCATCGAATTTTTAGTTAGCGAACCTGAAAACCTGAAAGTTTAAAAATAAATTCAAATATTCCCAATTTGACAAGACCGATAATGGCAGAATTTAAACCTGAGTTTCTCAACTGTGTTCCAGAATTTGATGCTAACCCGAACGAGTTCAATCGTTATGTATCCGTTTGTAAATCAATTATTGGTACATTTTATTTAAGAGAGAAGCCACATCATTTTCAAAACACTTACTAAACTCATTAATTTCAAAACTACGTGTTAATGCCAAACTAGTTGTAAATATTCAGAATGTCGCTACTTGAAATTCCTTAAAAGATACACTTACAAGAAATTTCGCAGACCAAAGAGACGAAGCATGTTAAAATCATGATCTCGTAATGATGAGACAAAATTTTAGCGAACGACCTCAACAATTTTATGATAAAGTTCTGAATATCCTTGATCTAATCTGTAGTCATGTAAATTTGCATGAAGCCATTCAAGCTAATAAGTTATTAGAAAGAGACTTACATAATAACCTAGCTTTCAAAACATTTCTATCTGGTCTAAAAAAACCCTTAGGAACAACAACTCGTTGCATGAGACAAAATGACTAGCTGGTTTTCGCCTTGACCATTTGAATTTTAAATAATTAAGGATTTTTGCAATAATTGTAACTCGTTGAGACTAAGTAGTGAGATATACATATATTATTGTTGTATTAAAGCAGGATCAGACACTTGCTCTGGATTTTTATTTAATTTAAATGTTTATGTTTGTCATGAATCATCACAAAACTGACAGATGAGTGCAACGAAAATTTTGTTGCATTAGTGCAAAAAAGAAACACTTTTTCCATTAAATATGTATGTTTCACAAAAGTGTTGTTTTTTGCATGAATGTAGAAAAAATATTTTAGGCCATACTTAAACGGAAATGAATTCAATATAGTAATCGACTACAAACCACTCAAATGGATTATTTCCTCAAAAGACGAAAATAGCAAATTCACTCGCTGGAAACTAGGACTGTCTGAGTACACCTACAATATTATTTACAAAAAAGGATTAGATTAGATTAGAATTGGAGTGGCTCTTTGTCCTATCCCACTGCGACCTTTGCAGATCTATTGTGGTCCTTCCTATATTAGAGCTCGATATCCAGCTTTATTCTTTTTATTAGACTTAATAGCCTGGCTACCGCCTCCTTTGCATAGCTCTCTGCCTTCGGTTTTTCTTCTCCAAATAAGTGAAACCGCAACCTTGCTAGGCCTTCACACTCACAAAGTACGTGGTCCACAGCGTACAGGAAAACATGTCTTCTTTATTTGTGATTATCCAGGCAGCAACAAATCAGTTGATTGTTATGTACAAGGAGTGGTGATGAATTTTGATTTGCTAGTACTTTCCTCGCTGAATTTCTCCCTTATGCATGGGGTTTCTCAATCATCTGTTAGTCATGCTGTTTATGGAGTGACCAATGAACTTAACCGACCTGAGATGTTGAATTCATATGTTAGACTTCCACGTAATGCCCAAGAATTACAACAAACAAAAGTCCGGTATTATTGGATTATTTTCAAAAATAATTTTTAATAATTGAGATTTTCAGGAAAATTTGATTTTCCTGAGATAATAGGTTGCATTGATTGCACTCATGTAGCAATTTTTCCTTCACAAAATCACACTCTATGAACACACAGTTGGTGAGTGCTCAGGATCCCAATTATTATTACACATCACGGAACTATAAGACACACCCAATCATATTTATCGAAGTTTTCTCACAATTGCATGCTAAAAGTGGTAATAATTATTTCATTGTTCTCATTCAGAATAGGTACTTGTGTGCGAGGTTGTGAAATTGACTGCTGATCCTCACGGTTCCATGAGTCTAACCAACAGCATAGGAACTTAACCCTACGTTAGGCGCGTTGCCAACATATGTAGCCCGGCCCCGGCCCGGCCCCATTGGATGATGTAGAACAAGGATCTCCTGGGGAAAGATATAACAATTGTTACAAACGAGCAGGTCTTTTATTAATTTATCATACTCTCGTGTGGTATTCGATATATTATTTTTTGTTAACAAAATTCATTTTATGAATTTCTTGGAAATCTATGACAGACGCGTCAGTATATTATTCTCACTATAATAGTGTTTTGATTGGCTCGAACGTGAATGAATTAGTGGAATTGAAAATTTCCATTGGTCTTAAGGAACGTCAAAAATTGAAGTTTTAAAAATTTTACTACGTAAATAAGGAAAGGGTGAGAATTAAATACGATTCAATATAAATGTTGTGAATGCCAGCCAGAACACATAAACCTATTCTACGTCTCATCGAATGTCGAATACGTCTAAATATTCAAGGCCCATTTCCTATGGTATTATATGCATTTAACTTTAGGAATCGAGAAGGCCAGTGTACTGGCCCTTCTCGACCAATCAAACGGTTGGTATACTACTATTACTACTGAATGTGCAGGCGAGCCTTGTCCTAAGCAAACTCAAGCCAAGGTTCCGGCACTGATGCAACTGGAGGGCACATAATGCCATTCCTGCTATCTAGACATCCATGAAGACGAGCCCTCCAATAAAGGTCACAACCTTTTCAAGTGGATGCCTGCTTGTGTCTCCAGGGGACATAACAGGGACTCTGAAAATCCACCTGCGTAGTACAACCCAATGTGGACACTCTAAGAGAACATGGTCAGACAGTTAGTCATGCCGCAACCCCCACATAGGGAACTTCCCTCTACTTTCTTACAGCAGTGCCCCGTAAGAAGTCCTGCTATATTTCTCAGCTCACCCCTTGATAGTTCAATAGCTGCCCTAGCGTGTCCATCAGTCCATCCTTTCAGTAGAAATTAGCGAGATGCTGGTTACACAGCCACTTCCTCGTCTCCTTGCGTATTGTTTGTTATGTTAGGCTCAGGGTCGGGCCCGGGCCGCAGAAAGGAGTTGCTATCCCTTCCGCAACCGTTCTAACCGCACTTCGTTTAGACTTGCAGTTTTAGCAAGTCGCTCTCGACATTCGTCAGCAAGTCCTGAGTTGATGGTATATTATCCACTGCACACATTCCAAGATCGCATATATCTTGGCAGTCCCCACATCGGCTCCTCCTATCGGCTCAATACGTGTTCGTCACCTTGCTTAGGCGACTATCAAGATGAGCCTTTCATGTTAGTAATTTATCAAGGATCTCTCCTAGATACTTCACCTGTTCAACCACCGGCAGTGGTACTTCATCAAGATGGTCCTATACCTCTTTCCTTGGTGAAAGCTACTATCTCAGCCTTGGCAGTATTTTCTGCAAATCTGTGTGCCCATATGCCCTATTCAGAGCTATTTGCATGAGGTCCCCGAGAACGGTAATAATATCCAATCGTTAGAAGGCCCTCACCGTTCAAAAGGGTTATCAGCTCGTCAATAACTAAGTTCCACAATGTGGGCGAGAGAACACGCCTTTGTGGACATCCTCTAGCGACGATCACTTTCGCCATATGGTCTTTCCATGTGGCCTTTACTGTACGGTTGCACAACATGGTGAAACGTGAAATTTGCGTTCATCGTTTCAGTTCATATTTTTATTCTTCACCTGTTAATTTTATATTTCAATATTTCTTTGCATATGCATATCACTGATATTCTATAAGTATTTTTTGTACAAAATGGCTAACCATTTTGGAAGACACATTTCCTCTCCTATCCAGCCAAGGATATTTTTAGTTTCATGAAATTGTTCCTTTTTTTCCTATAAAATTCAGATATTTGTCCAGGATGAATCCTTAAGTTGAATTAGTAAATTGTATTTATTGAACTGGACAGATATCCCTGTGAGCTGAAAATTTTTTTTTAACATTTTTTTGATACCGGCATATTTTATAGCACAGTTCCTGGGAAACATTTTTAGTCATAGTTCGATTTAAATTCAGATTTCTTCGAACACATTAATTACTATAAACGGTTTGTATAGTTTTTGTTGAACAGATATGAAAAGTAATTAAATAATTACCAGTAGCGTAGATTAAAGGGCGATGGAGTTCAAAAAATTTAAATGTTGCAAAAACTTGGAGTTTATATATTACCGTTGTATTAGATGTTGTGGAATTTATCACAACAGTTGTGTTGAAAAGAGAAAAAATGTAATTTACTCTGGATATGACATCTACTGTTCTAAGGAATGTCAAGAAGCAGATAAAAGAAAGTGTGAAGATTGTGATAAACTATTCAATAAAATAAAAGAACTTAAAGATCAAATAATCGAAAAGGATATGTTATAATGAAAAATTAGAAGCGAACTTTAATGAGGAAAAGGAGGAACTTAATGCACAAATTGAAAATTTTTCGAAAGAAATTAAAGAAAAAGATAGATACACAGAACACTTAAAAAGAAATACCCAGAGCTTTGAAGACGAAGTGCTTGAGCAAGAGAAAACTTTTACAACATTACTAAAAGGTAAAAGTGAAACAATCAAAGATTTAAATAACGAAATTACCCATATACAATGTTTAAAGGATAAGCTTCATAAAGAAAAAGATGAACAACTGGAAGAAGTGAATAACAAATTAGCGGAATATATCAACATCAATCAACAAATGATTGTAGCAATTGAGACTCTAGAAGCAGAGAATAAAAGCAACGAACAGAAAATGGAGAGACTTAAATTAGAAATTGACGCAATCTATAAAATAAAAATTATTCAATGTGAAGACAATAAGGAAGTGCCCGGCAAAGTAAACATTTCAGAATGTGGTTATATTGGTAATCTAGGGGAACCAACAACAAACATTAAAAATATTGGAAAACCTGCAAGAAAAATATTAATTTTAGGTGATAAACTGCTTTTTCTATAGGTAATATGCTAAGAAATAAGTTAAAGTGCAATGTTCTATCGTTCATTGAACCGGGTGGAAAATTTGAAGCTGTTATAGAGAGTATAGATAAATTGGCAGAAACTTTTACAGATAATGATTATGTAATAGTATTCGGTGGTTCAAACACAACTGTGAAACGGCCATTCAATGTGTGTTAGATGATTGGAAACATCAATTAGATAAAAACTGTATCACTTTGGCTGTTTTTATAGACTTGGAAAGAGCATTTGAGACTGTAGACCAAACACTCTTAATAAAAAAACTGCGAAGTATAGGTATAGTAGGGAGGGCATTAGATTGGTGCATTGACTACTTAACTAATAGGAAACAAAAAGTGAAATTGAATAAAATAATATCGGATGAAATAAATTGTAATCGGGGTGTACCACAGGGTAGTGTATTGGGCCCACTTCTATTTTTGATATATATCAACGATATTACGGATGTAAAGGGACAATGTATACTGCATTTGTTTGCCGATGACTGTTTGATATACTTTTCCAGCAAAATTTTAGATTATTATTATTATTATTATTATTATTATTATATTTAGACAAGGGCAGAGGGACAAATCCCTATTATGCCCAAAAACAGATAATTACACAAGAAAATTAGGTACTAGTAGGTAAAGAGACAGAAAATAAGTACAATATACACAATATACCAAATAAATTATAAGTGCTCTAGCAGCGCACGATCAAGTCTGTTTTTGAACGAGTTAGTCGATGGTGCAGAAACTGTGGATACATCAAGATTATTCCAGCTGTCGAATACCCTGTTTGGTAAGAAGTTCTGTCTTGATCTGACGGTAAAGTTTTCTTTTTTGAGTTTGAAAAGGTGTCCTCTAAGGCGGTCATCTGGATTTAAGGTAAACATCATATCAAGATTACCAAAATTAAATTTTAATATTTTAAAAGTGGTAATGAGGTCTCCGCGGTGTCTGCGAAGTTCAAAGGAAGTTAGGTTGGCCATGGAGAGTCTTTCCTCGTAGGAAGGTCGAGTGGCTCTTCTTTGAACATTTTCCAAAAGATTTCTATCGCGAACTAGGTCTGGACACCACGTTGGACCGGCGTACTCGAGAATTGGTCGGACATAGATAGTATACAGTTTGCAAAACGACTGGAACGAAACACTCGAAAAGCACTTACGAATGAGATAGAGTCTGATATATTGGTTAATGTGATGAATCAAACCTCACAAAATCTTTACCAATGCTGTTGCAAAAATCTCTTGAAAATTAATATTAACAAAGCAAAATATATGGTAATATGTAACAACTACCAATATTCACACTTTTTAAATCAAAACTACAACATTTTACGTCGCTGGAAATACTATAGAAGCAGTAGATACAATAAAATATTTAGGACTTGTCATTGATAAGCAATTGAAATTCAAAGAGCATGCTAATTCTGTAGATTAATTTCATATAAGTTGAGCTATCTTTTCAGGTGCTCCTTTGGATTATCCCGATGGACCAAAATATTATATATAGTACAATTATTCTGCCCCACTTAAATTATTGTTCCACAATTCTCTATCTTCTAAATCAAAATGAACTAAATCGCTTGCAAAAACTGCAAAACAGGGCTATGAGAATAATCATGTCAAGCTCAAAATACACTCCTATCAAAGACATGTTATGTGCACTGAAATGGTTGCCAATAAAATATTTTTTGTTATATAATGCATTAATCTTCATTTACAAAATTAAAAATAATTTACTCCCAAATTATCTGAACGAAAAAATGTGCTATAATTTTAATATTCATGACTACTCAACTAGAAGCAGGCAAAATTTTGTTGTTACCCCAGTAGCTAAAAGTGCTACTCAAAATTCGATATTTTTTAAGGGACTGAACCGTTACAATGACCTACCGGAGTCCATTAAATCCATTAACACATTAAATTCTTTTAAAAACAAACTCAAAGATTATTTAATGAGTCAATATTTGAGTAGCAGCAATGGCTGTTGAGTTATGTCTATAAATTTGGCCTGCAAATCACTTAATTCTGTAATCTTGTTTGATTTTATTTCTGGTTTTCGACTATACAAATTTTGTATTATATTTATTTATGTTTGTATTTGTGTTTTATATAAATGTGTTATTATTGTCGATTTATTATCATAATTTTGACAGACGTTTACTGTAATATAATTTGTATTGATATTATTGTCATATATTATGTAATGTTGTTTCACTTGGATGTAATATTGTTACTGTATTGTATTCTAAGTTTATATTAGCTGACCGTTTTGCTAAATGAAGGATTTAATAATAATAACAGTTCCTAGGTAAGACCGATAGTCCTTGGGAGACAATAATCCCAGTCTGAAAGCACAGTTCTTGTAAGACTTCACTACTTCATCAATAATAAAATTTGCCTGCTAACTAATACCTATGTTCAAAAACAAATCATATTATATCTAAATTATTTATTAGTAGTTCTATTACTCCGGGACTTTCGTCAACATTTAATCTGGGAAGGGTGAAATGTTATACTCCAGTACCTGTCAGAATGGAATTACGAAAACAAATTTTATCCACGACCACCTGTTAAATTAGGCATTTACAAACCAAAAAACGAGCGTGAAATCATTCATCAACATGAACAGCGCTTTCTATAAATGAGTTCCATGGAATTTTCCCAGCATTGCTCCAGCAAGCTCAAGACGAAATTCTACCGCATCTGGTTAGAATTAGTCGAAGTAGCTTAGAACTGGGTTAAATACCAGAAGTTTGGAGAAGGGCAATAGTAACCTTCCTTCCAAAAACTGGGGAAAGGGACACAACAAACCCCAAATCCTTTAGACCAATTAGCCTAATATCGTTTGTACTCAAAACGATGGAAAAAGCAATTGACAACTACATTCGAACGGAAATCCTAGAGAGACTACCTCTCCACCCATGTCAGCACGCTATCCGAGCAGGCAGATCTACGGAGACTGCACTGGTACAACTGACGGAGGATATCCGAGGTGCTCTAGACAACCAAGAAACTGTAGTATGTGCATTTTTGGACATAGAAGGAGCTTTTGACAACACTCCACATGAGGCTGTCAAAAGAGCATTAAGCAGAAGAGGTGTTGACAGCACATCCAAATGGATGTCGGAACTGCTCACCACAAGAGTAGCAGAGACAAGGACAAGCAAAGACATCGTCTCTATCTGCACTACCAGAGGATGCCCACAGGGAGGAGTAGCATCTCCTTTAATGTGGAGTCTGACGGTTGACGAACAGCCAGGGGGAAATTCGAAAACACCCTTTGAGATATTGTACAACAGGGTCTGAACTATACGAATAGCTGGTGTAGGCAAGTGGGACTTAGCATCAACCCCACTAAAACCATCTTGATTGCCTTCACTAAGAAAAGAAAACTCAACCTCAAAACCATAAAACTTAATGGAAACGAGATTGAACGGAGACAAGAAGTCAAGTATCTAGGTTTGATTTTAGATAGTAAGCTCCTGTGGAACAAACACGAAAAGGAGATTACTCACAAGGCGAAAATGGCTCTAATGGTCTGTAGGAATCTGGCAGGGAGAAATTGGGGTTGCAACCCAAAAATCCTAAGTTGGATGTACACTGCCATACTGAGACCAATTATCACTTATGGAGCCATTGCATGGAGCAGCAGAACTAGTCTATTGACAACGAGAGAAAACCTCTCCAAAATTCAAAGACTAGCTTGTATATGCATTACAGCAGCAATGAGAACATGCCCAACGGGACCCATGGAAGTAATTTTCATCCTCACCCCTCTACATATGGTGGTGGAAAGTGTTGCAAAAAAAACAAGATACATACTAAGTAGAGAGGGATCATTAAAAGAGAAATCACCTCTTCACTTCTTAGAAATCAGACAACCTGGGATATGCCACAAAACGGTATGATGAGAAAATACAACTTTTCGAAAAAATTCGTAACAGAATTCAGCAACAAGAAGGAATGGGATCCGAATACCATTACTAGAATTGGAAAGAATACCATTCAATGGTAAACAGATGGCTCAAAAGCAATAGGAGGAACTGGAATAGGAGTGCTCGGGCCAGGAACCAAACACTCCGAAAGCTTGGGAAAAACCCAAGTATCTTTCAAGCGGAAATCCACGCCATAAGAAAGTGCGCCCACTTCAATATTGATAGAGGATACAGAGGACAAAGGATTATCATAATGACAGATAGTCAAGCAGCCATCAAAGCACTGAGCTCTTGCGTAATCAGTTCTAAAATGGTTTGGGAATGCCTAGACAAACTAAATGAATTAGGCGAGAACAATATAGTTACCTTACTATAGGTTCCAGGACACACTGGAATAGAAGGAAATGAAATAGCAGATGAACTAGCAAAGAGAGCGTCTGAAACACCCTTCTGGGGGCCTGAACCTTTTTGCGGAATCAGCTCCAATGTTATACTGGAAGAAATAGGTGGAGCCGAAAGGAAGCGAAGATCTGACCATTGGAAAGATCTAGTAGGGCTTAGACAATCAAAGATTCTCCTGGGTGACTACAACCTACGGAGATCAAATGAATGCATAAGTCAAAACAAGACTGCGCTACGAGTCCCTAACGGGACATTGTCGCCTGAATGGGCACCTGAAAAAGCTCAAATTAGTGGAGGAAGAAGAACGCAGATACTGTGGCATGGAAGAAGAAACCTCCATCCACATACTTTCCAGCTGCACAGCACTCCAGAATCCTAGAGCACAGTACCTGGGAGATTACTGGATAGAAGAGGAACATTTACCTAAGTTGAAGCCTGCAGATATCCTAAAATTCCTCCGGGAAATAGGACTAAAGGAGCTACTAGTTTCAGAGACTCTCCTCAGAAACTAAGTAGAAGTAAGGGGGCACAATAGATCTTTTGGGTCTTAGTGAATGTTACTCCAAATATACATACATACATACAAGGGAGTTCCATCATAACACCCGAAAAGTGTGCGTAAATGACCAATGCTCCTTAAATGGGGTCTGCATTTTAACACTCTTCTTAGTTACGTAATAATCCAGTTACCTACAATTTAGTAGTTTGTTGTATAAACTTTTGTGCAGTCAGTCAATGTGATAGAATTGTCAGACATAGTGGAACATATTTTCTGTCATACTTCAAATTTTAATAACACAATAATTAAATGGAAAGACCTCGAGAAGAATGCATTTTTTCGAATTGTACACCACCTGAAATTAGAATTGCGTATATATTTGTTTATAGAAAATTCATTTTCATATTTTTCAACCCATTTAGAGCACATTTTTCTTATTTTTTCTTCATGTGGTGGTACATAGAACTTTGTTTGACACTTATGAGTGAAGTACTTTTGCGCACTCGTTGCGAAAAAGTATAGCTGCCTGCACTTGTATACTAAATAACCAGATTATAAGAAATCGATTTTCATTTTGAAAACATCAATACATTGCAGAATAAATTTTGAAATTAATTTTCTATATAGATATACAGTTATTAGACAGCTGGTAGAATTATTGAACATTGGAGTAGTGGGGTTATTTTGTTGAATATATTGCGCTGTCAAAATTGTGGTAGCCAACTCAACCTTTTTGCTAAGAGATTTTTCGATATATCCATCAGCAGCGTCTGATGGCTTCTATCCGCTATACCTCTTCAAACTAGTTAAGTCGAAACCATAATCAGAAGAGCGACGGAGGCAGTGACCAGTATTGACCAGTATATTCACCTTTAATGCTAAGCAATACTTCAATACGCTATGTAATTAACTCGCATCAATTTCAGGTGACCAGCAAATGTGATTGCTTTGTGTTTATTCACATCCAAGCGTGCATTTGTGTAAGGGATTATGGTTGTTTGATAGTGATAAATAGCATGTTAAAATTGAAAATGACCAGAGCAAATTGTTGTGTACCTGGATGTAACTCTGTATAACACAACCGAATTGACCTCCCATCATTTATCAAATGATGGTCGGAGAGTCGAGAATATCGGAGAATCTGGAATGATGACTATGGTTGAAAGGAAGAAACTATAAGAGACCAAATTGGAAATGGTAAAAAGAGTTACCGAAAACATGAGAGTTTGTTCTAAACATTTTGTCGAGTATGACTTCATAGCTCCTAGTGATTGTAGCTATTTTGTTGTTTATATTATGTGGTTGAAACAATTAACTATCAATCTTTCAGGGGGCAATTGACAACGGTACCTGAAAAAGACTGCTGTACCAAATAAAAACTTACCTCGTGTCCAGTGTTACAACAAAATCGAAAAGTCTGAAGATAGGAGAGAAAAAGGGAAGATATGTGAAACATATCGGAAGAAGACAGACAAGTTCTCTTGTTGGTTATTTTTATTGAAGTAAAAACCGAATAACTCTACTCACTAACTATAAGTCATTAACCAACTTCCTTCCAACTCCAAGGATGACCTTATATCAAACTCGTTTAGTGACTTCGACGTAGCTAAGGTACTACTGGAGCTTCCAAAGAAACTTTACATACTATGAAGATATTTGTTGATGTTGCCACTTAAACAGATCTCAATAATTACAAAAAAGTATGCAATGAGAAGATTCAAGTGAACACAAGCTGGTCTTCAATTTCCGATTTTATCCAAACTGCAAAAGCTTTTAACATTTTAACATGACTTCCATCATTCAGTTTATTATTCACATTGGTTAATTTATTCACATCTTTTGAAAGACTTAAGATGTCAAAGATTATCAGTGAAAGAAAGAGTTATTTTAGTGTTTTCAAAATTTAAACTTGATTTGACATACTCTGCTTTGGGAGTTTTGTTTTGGGGTTTCAGTATTCCAACATGTAAAAGAATTTTTCAAGACACTATTGAAGTGCTTTCGGGTATTCTAGCCAATTTTGTTTATCTGCCATCTAAGAAAGATGTGTTGAAGAATATGCCAATATGTTTTAGGAAGTTCCACACTGTGAAAATTGTTTTAGATTGCAGTGAAATGGAAGTGCAAGTACCAAAGAAACTATGTTACCAAATTGAACTGTACTCCCATTATAAAAAAAATCATACTCTCAAACTAATGACAGCAGTCACTCCTGCTGGCTTAATAGCGTATGCCAGTCCATCCTATGGGGGCAGAGCTTCGGATAAAAGTATTTTTGAACAGTCCCAAATGAAAGAACATTTAATTCTTTATGTTGATAAACTATAAATTCACACATTCTCATATTCAGTACCTAACTTGATTTTTTCTGGAAAAAAAAGAAATAAGAGTAAGGAAAGTCTTATCCACAATAAGCCCAAGAGGCTGAGGTGGTGCCGGCCAAGGGACGACTTTTTTTCAAGGAAAAAAAGAAAAGCCTTGAATCATTATTGATATTACCCAAATATGGGCTTTCCATCTTCAAATGCTATTCCATCAGGAGAAAAAGCTAACCATGGATATTTTTGGCATGTAATAATTTCCATTTTTGTAATCTGGAAATTAGGATTCATTTTTTGGAATGCTTCAATTGCGAAAGATTCCTGTTCAGATCTATATCTCATTACCTCTGTTATTAATGACTTGGGGTCAAAAAAGTTACCCAACATTTTTGTCCAATCCTGATTGTGGAAGATATAAATTTAATAACAAGTACATCTTGTAAAATTAACATAATTACTGGGAGTGAATCAAGAGAACTTCATAGTAAATCAAGAGCAGTAGAACATGATGAATGGTAAATACAACTGATTAATAAAGAGATATATGTCAATTATATATTGATATCAAGTTTTTCTCTACAAACTTTGCTGTTTGTTAAAAAAAATAGAGAATTATTATTCAATACCTGTTATTTTATTCTTGCGCCTTCTCTTCCAATGTATCTTGCTGGCAGCACATGCTTTCTAAAACATCTTTATTCCTCAATGATTCCAACACCATCAAACAACAATCTGATAGGGATGGAATAGTAATATTGAAATTGTCTATAAATGGGGAATCTTTATGATTGTCAAAAATCACCGTTATATGTGGAGGCATTTCTTTGGTTAATTTGGGATTCTTGGCATTTTTTTTTGCACTTACCTGTAACAATCAGACTTAAATATCCATGATATATTTTAATTGTTTATTAATAGTATGCAGATGAATTTCACCTATTCAATGCAAAGGAAGAATTTGGGAATGCTAATGAGGCCAACTGAAACATTTCTTCAAATTCCTCTTTAAAAATGATCTTTTTCTGGCCAACATATTTAATGGCCTTGGACATTGAGTTTTGTTCAGTAGCTGTGGCAAATATTTATCTATTGCTCTGGTTTCCCGAACTTTCCATATATATTTAGTGTCTGTAGAAGACAACCCTTCCAATGGTTTTCTGAAACAAAAGCACAAGCACATAGGAAGAAAAGTTGAAGTAAAAAAAGATTGCAGTAACCTTATAAATTACAATGGGCACGATAAGCCATCAAATAAATCAGTCATAATACTACCTTGAGCAAAACCGTAGTGTTGCTGCGACATGTTTGCAAGATTCTGACGTATCTGCCTCACAGCTGCAAGTAAATATCTGTATTTCTACCTTGCAATTTGGAATGGCTGAAAATATTTCATTGCTTTTATGGGGATCACTTTTAACTGCACTAGTTTGCAAATAGTACGATCTAATTATCCACTTTTTGTCCACTTTTCCTCTCACTCCACACACAATAACATGGTTCGCTACCAAAACAGCTTCGCCATCTACAATCTTTCTGCTGTTTGGAGAAGCAGATGAATAGTCAAAAATTGAGAACAGTGACAGAAACATCATTGTTTTTTTTTTCAAAAAAATATCAGAAAAATAAAAGTATAACAGATTATCCCGTACGAAAAAAATTAAAAAACTTGCTCAGCCACAACCACAAGAAGTTATTCACAATTTAATATGCAATCAAAAACACAGAATGACAGCGCAGGAAAATTGGGGTTATAATTTCAATTCTGTAGGAATTTCCAAGTTCGATAAGTAGCAACTATTTTTGACATTTTTTTACTTTAGTATCGAACTGTATAAAATACTAAGGAAAATACAAGTAACATGGTTTTAGTTAACAATAAAATACATACAGTTATATGGTGGGAAAAAAATTAGTTTGGCTGGGGAACCCTAATACGTTTTCTATGTTGCAATGTTCATTTAGTATGTTCACTAACAGTCCTTGAATACCGTGAAGTTCTGCTTGTAATCTATATTTAGGACACTGTCACATATAGGTAGATTGTCTTTGGAGAGGGAATTTTGGTTTTGAATCAATGAATTTATACCATTTGTCTAGAAGCTTTTTTTTATATTTAAAGGAAAATTGATCATTGTTTACATTTTCTGATAGTCTACGTGAAACATACTTTCGATAAACATTCAGATTGATTACAAATGATGTTGGTTTGTTAATCTTCGAATAAGGTATGCTAATTCAAAGCGTAGATTCTAGGTTTTCTCATATATCGTTTGGAGTCATTCAGACTCAACTGAACCATCCTACAGTCGACCAAAAATAATGGAGATTCCATCTTTGAACCAAGGTCTGGGAAGTATGACATTGAAACATTTCCTGAGAGAGAACTCGTGTGTTCACCCTTGCGATAGTCCATGAAAAGATTCCTCTTAATTTTTTTGGGATTAAATCTACTGCCTTGAATAGCTTTGAAGGAGTCACAGAAATGGAGGATCCAACATCACCTATCATTTCACTTTCGACAACATCAGCAATTTATATTGTTCGACATTCAAGCCCTAATACGTTTTCATAGTACCTATCACAAGTAATTTTATCACGAATTTTGAGGCACCATCCATTTGTGAATTGAATCATTCGACATTTTCCCAAAATCAGTTAATATCTGTCGAATTTTTAATATATAGTAGGAAAAGCCTAAAATTCCTAGACGACTGTGAAGATTGCTATGTCTAGGCGTAAGTCAACAGTTAGCAACCCAATCTCGGAACATGTATTTGATATTGAATGAAGCTGCGGTTGATAAGTCCAACCTAATATAATCTTACAGGATTGTTGTTGATGAGGATGGTTAGTCATTGCTAGTTCACGGGAATTTAAAAATGTTCAGTTTCGATCTTCATTTGAATTTTGATAAAAACAAAATTCAATGTAACTCAGCGTCTTTTGTCATAGAAAGGACCTACTTTAATTTTATACGCTTGTATATAGAAAATCATCACTCAATACCTCTCATCATGAACCTATTGAATCATTTCATTTGCCTCAAGAAATGTAGCTGATCTTTAGATTGAAAATGAATATTCCAAATCCCAACGTTAGAGCTTTTTGGATAACTATTGGATATGTTTCAATGCTCTTGTGGTGGCAAACAGAATTGCAAATGAAAGATTTATTCTCAATGCTTAGCATTCTTTTATAAAAACAATGTATATGGTTATAGCGTCATCTGGTCACTTTCGCTGTTATGTAGTAGACTTCATGGTTTCCCAAGTGAAATATATAAACAGATCAATCTGAAAATCGAACTCTTCCAACTTAAGCGTATTAACTGTAGACTGCATGATATACAGGGTGATTGATTCGAAAACAAAGTCGACTTGTCTCGGGGTTTGCCGCAAACAATATTAGAGGTGAACTGTTACTAATGCGCCAACCTGTATGTGTGAATCAAACTGTTGATTCCTAAATGTGGATAATTGTGCTGTACTTGCTAATAACAAATTGGGACTCACTTTTTTGATTTATCAAAACAAATTTCACTTCAAATTCAAAATAAGCCCACAAAAATGGAGAATACTTCAATAGAGTTAGTTCACGATCATTTTTTTAATTCTGTTATACACTTGGTATGATGATATCTCTGGAAACCAACCGCTTAAATTGAAATAATGTTTTTGTCAGTTATCGTCTTCAAAAAAAGAATGTAACAAATTCAAAGGTCTGCACCGGCTTGCCCAACTACCCAACCCAATTATAAAGTTGTTGAAGATAAGGCCCATATAACACAACAAGCGATCAAGAACAAGACATTAAATTGGGATATATCATTGAAAAACTTCTTCATTCTTCAGAATTATCCATATTGGCACAGTGGCGTTCGATTAAAATATTAAATTGTGGATGCATAATTCCACAAATACTTATTTTCACCTAATTTATAATTTGTAGCTTATCAGTAGTAACATTACAAGTGATTGAATGTTTATGATAAGTTTGTCGACTTATCATATTTGAACTAAGTTCAATACATATTCGATTCATTTTATAACGAAACTGAGCTGCTTGAAAACATCATCAGTCCATAAAACGAGTGTTTTCTTCATCTTAGTTGAGTTGTGAAATAAAAGAATCATATGCTGAATTAAGTTACGAGTTAACTATTTCACAAATAAAGTGAGAAATATGAAATTTGACAGAGCTAGAGGAAATAAGCAAAAAAAGTTAGGAAGTTGATTGGGGAAATAACTCAATACACAGGAAACATTGATCGAATGATATACATAACTGTATAAACCAGTATTAGCACAACGTACTCAATATTTCTCAATTATAATCAAGTGGAACAGTAATTTCATTATACAAAGTGAGTATAAAGTATGGAACCCCAAAGTATCTACTCAACGGTTTAATATTCTTATCCCCTTTCAAGAAGATCCAGGGAATTAAAAAATGTTATGTTATTTTGAATAGAACACTCTGTATATTTCAACATGTTTGAACTTTTCGTGAAATTCTGCATACAGTTAAACTTTCCATTCATATTTTTTATTGAATTATAGAGGCTTCAATCAATAATTTATCGTTTCTGACTTAGGTAACCATGTATGAAATCTTGAACCTTTAATAGTCGAATAAATTAATTATTGAGTAATCTACCTATGGGTTTGGTAAAAGGTGTGTAATAATATTTTTCTGTGTTATTTGCTTTGAGCTCAATTATATGAACACCCACTCCTACTTGCAGAAGCTAGTATTTCCGAATGGCTTTTTCCCCTTAAATTCTAAATCGAACCGCCATACACCAGGTAACTTTTAAATGTCCCATGCACTACCGAGCTAGCCATCTCATAATGGATTGAGCAAATCAGAGCAGGTTTGAGAAAATTGAATGTGCATTTGACCTTTAGTGGTATTGCTAGTGAATATATCATATATCTCTAAACCGGATTGATAATATTTCCACGGGATTTCTTGATCCTATCCATATTTTAAATTATGAATAAGCCTCGATCAAAAGTCTATAGCGATTTGCATAAACAATTTTTTTTAAATAATTATTTTTTCATTTTCACGAACCTTTCACGGTTTTTCAAGTGATCAAATATTATCACGATTCTCTATATTATGAAGTTTGTAATTAATTATGCACCAACCATATTCCACACATTCTCAACTATGTAATTTTTATGAACTACTGGTTGAAATTATGCATGGAAATGAAATATCAATTAGTCTACTTCCAGATATTACGCGGATACACTGATTCAGTTTTAGACATATTTCATTAATAAACAAGTTTTCAATCCGACAGCTACATTTAATGTTCATGTATACTCTTCTTAAGTTATTATTTCTTTCTCCGCTGCTGTAGTTTTCCAAGAAGCATTTAATCAAAATGTACTTTTAACAAAACTTAATCGAACCAATCATTGATTGATAAGAAATCTACATCACTTTAAAGGAAAAGGAATTAGGCCGTGAGCAAAGTACTATATAGAGGGTATAAATAACCACGAAATGAATTCAGCTGCGATAATAATATTTTTCTACTACCGTGTGTAAAGTACCTACTTTGGACACACTTTCAAGTGCGTGAAGAAATAATTCCAATACGTATGTAGTTATAAGTATCTAGTAGTATAAAAAATATGGGTATAATAAACGGATTTAAAATCTTTTCCATGTATCAAAGATTAAAATCTATAGAATTCGGTGGAGAAACCTTATGATTATTGTTAAATAATTATTGTTAAATAATTATTGAGTACTGGAAAATCGAACGGTGGATAGGTATGAGTTGGAGGTGAGTGACTGACATTTCTTTGTGAATTGAATCTGATATTTAGAATTAAAATTGAAATCCTCCGACTATACCTAGGGTAGTCAATTGTATTTTTATTCAAGTATAGAATATTTTTGGGAAACTATGATGTTAGTTTAAATAATTATAAAGATGAATCTCTCAGGAGAAAACTTCGCTAATAGTGTAGGAAAAATAAAATGATAAAATATTCCTAGAATGTTCAAGTGGCATATTACCTAAACTTCTGTATTCTGATGAAGTTTTGGATAATAGAAAAAATATTTTATGCAGCTCGTGTGTGGAGGCATTTTTTTCGGACTCATGTGATTGTAGTGACGATATTCACATTCGTCAAAAAAGGCTATTTCACACACTTGTTACATAAGATTCACATGAATATTCACTTAGTGTAGCTTGACTATCAGTGAAGATGGCAACTGTGAACGATATGCTCTCTCTTACCTTTTAATTTATTTAAAGCAGTGGTGAATCGCCGCTGCTCCTGCTGGGAAATTGCCATCCTTTGGTTGAGCTCTACACTTTCTCACGCTTTGAAATCGACTACTCTACAGTTCAACTCGGTCTGTACGGGAGTACCTTTCTTACCCAACTGATATAGTTATTTGGAAAATATTATCAAGATGTATTTCGTGGCAGCTGCGTCAATTGGAAGCCCTATCAATATATCCGCTTCAAGCTCCTCGATAAGTCGATAGTCAGGAGCATTGAGACTATATCATAGATACACTGGACAATATTATGTGGAAAACCAAGTCCACGTATTCCAATTTCTGGTCATGGCAGAGGACGCCAGCTGAAAACGCGTACCGTAACATCTGACGGCATAACATTTCCTTCCATTCCAGTGTGCCACGGAATCAACAGTATGATGAAAATATTGTTTCCACCCTGTTAATTGCTTTTGCATAGGCATCCTCACACTATTTTAAAGCTTATAACATAACCCTAAGGCTGCTTGACTATTGTAACGAAGTTACATTTTCAGTTATTATTATTCTTAGACATTGAAGTTTTTTTTTAATTCAATTCACCCGAAAAGATGTTCAGCTAGGCATCGTTGTAAAACGAAGTTACATTTTCGGTCATTATCATTCTTAGACATTTAATTTTTTTTTCTCTTAATTTACCTGTAAAGATGTTCAGATAGGCATCGCTGTAAAACATTATTAGTTTATTTTTTCAAACATTTCGAAATTTCCGTCTACTTGAGTCAAAAGAGAACCTTTGTTTTGTTTTGTTTTGGATAAACTAGATATTCTGGGTGACGATAATTGATTTCAAATCAGCGTAGGAGTTTAGCATTTTTGGAAAATATTTGCGCAGACTATTAAAGTGAGGATGGGACATAGGTGAAAGGATTTTTGAAAAGTAGAAAGTCTCTTGAAAACCGACGACTGAGAGGGCTTAGTCGTTATAATTTGTAAGTTTTGCTGCCGCTCCGAGTTTTTTTTTTTGTCAACAAAAAAATCTGCAGTTATTTTGATAGTGTGAAGGTGAGTCTTAAGAAACTAAAACTGAATTGGTTCTGTTTCAATAGGTAAGATAAATATAGTTTTCTGCTGAAATACCGTTTCCAGCAACAAATGATTATAATTCGTATTTCCAATTTTAATTTCGTTTAAGCTTAAAGTTGAACACAGTTTCAAACTGGTCTTGTGTTAGATTTTAAGAATTACTATTGATCAGTGGTCCTCTCCAAAATTTCTTTGTTATTCATAATCAGTAATTCTTACTGCGAAACCTTTCCCAGCATCTCCTCAACGTTGTTGTTCTGAGTTGCTCTCAAACATTCTTAGACGTTCTGGTGTGTTCGAGTGTAACTAGTAACATCCTTGAATAGTATCAGGTTTTCGCTGACGTTCAGGTTTATCTGGTATTCCCCGAGAGATTTCCGTTCCTGTCCTCATTCCGTTAGGAAAAATACCGTTTCCAAAAATACTTCCAATTAATTCCCCTTAGTCATAATCTATTCTGAGTGCTCTCAAACATTCTTAGACGTTCTGGTGTGTTTAAGTGTAACTAGTAAGATCTTTGGAGAGTATCAGGTTTTCGCTGACGTTCAGGTTTATCTGGTATTCCCCGAGAGATTTCCATTAGTGAAAATACCGTTCCCTTGTTGTTCTGAGCTGCTCTCAACCATCCTTATACGTTCTGGTGTGTTTGAGTGTAACTAGTAACGTCTTTGGCGAGTATCGGGTTCGTCTGATATTTTCCTTGGAATGCCGTGAAATTATTATTTTCTTTTTTGAAAAGCAAATACTTGAATATAAGACCAAACCTGGTGAAGGGACCACTGATTCACTCCGTTGCATCAAATACCCGGCGTAGTTATTTTTTTCAATTGAGATCGCTTCAATTGCCTGTTTATATGCATTGGCCTCAGTTTTCCTGCATGAGCTCGCTCAGTACATGCTACCAGTTACGCCCGCTTGCTAACCAAAATTAACGAACACTGTATGAGTTTTCATTTTCTTTGTATTACATTAAAAGCCATCATTTTAGATTATATTTCTTGTATATACATTTTGTTGTTATTGTACTGATACATTGCCTTGCTTTGAAATTGCTTGTTGTGACATTTTGGGCGAGAATCAATAAACCTTTGGCGACTTTCATTTATTTATTCTCTATCAGTTCACCGCACTTCAGTAGGATTGTAGAGTTATCCGTAAGTAGTTGCATATGATTCTGTACCGCAAGGTAGAGAGAATATTCCCGATTGTTTCTAGATGGGTTGAAATTTTTTTTTTCGAAATATCAACACGACCCCTGGAATTTTTTCCGTAACCTCCATCTAAGGCTACCCGGAACTCTTGACGCTAAGGGTCAAGGGGCCGTGGAGTAAACCACGAATAAAATCTGGCGCTCGAGAACAAATATAAAGGGTGTCAAGTGTGACGTGCCGCCAGCAACAACGCTCGAGGAGGAAAACGCGTTACAAATTTGGCGCCCGAGCAGGGACTCATTTGTTGAGTTATTAGGATCCATTATTATTTTTTCTTGTTTCCGTATAGTGATTGAAGAGAGCTGATTGTTGATTTGAATATGGACCGTTATTCCGTTTTCCATTTTTTTTTATATTGTCTGTTTGGGGCAGAGATTTTTTTTATTATTCCATTTCGCCATATAGTTGCAAAGAGAGCCGATTATATTGGAAGTGGTGTTGCGGTATTCTTGTTATTCTGGTTTCGACTGACTCTTACCGTAGTGTTGAATAGAACAGGTACCGGTTGATCCCGTTTTTCAATAAAAGAGGAGATATATACTAAATGTCTAAGATAAACCCGACCGTAAGTTCTGTGGTAGAATCCATAGACCATCAAGTAGGTTGGGTATACACCCTTGAAAACGAGGTATTGAATACCCATCACAAGAAAAGGAATTTATCCATTGCGGGTATCGTTCCCGAAAAACGTAAAAGACTGGTTAACTTTTTAAGACGAAGAAATAGGTCTTCACAACCTGCTACTGACCAGACAGAACTATTCACCCGACCACTATGGCAACACCACCGTTAAATGTACACGATTGGAAGGTTTCTTTTGGAAACCGGGGAGATCCTGCCTCGTTTATAGAGAGAATTGAGGAGATATTTTCGGCACAGAATATAGAGAAAGATAGACTACTGCCGGTGTTACCGGAATTATTATCAGGTGAACCCGCATTTTGGTACCGTAACAACCGAAGCAGGTACACGACCTGGGAGGAATTTGAAACCGATTTCCGAATTTTCTTCTATACCGTTAATTACGGAGACGACTTGGAGGCTAAGATAAGCCGTCGTCTACAGAGAAGAAATGAGTCCGCCGCAGCATACATAACCGAGATACAAACTCTGATGCGACGCCATGGTAAGCTAACTCCCGAACAACAGTTAGCATGGCTGTACCGTAACCTGTTGCCGGAATACCGTCTGCAGGTCCGCAAAGGGGATTTTTCCCCATTTTTTCAGGTGGTAAGGGAATATGAGCTTCTCAGAAAGGAACTCCAATACGTACTCAGCCGCAGTGGACCGAACCGTGGACCAAATCCCCGTCCGCAGCCAATATCACCAAGATACACGTCTCACAACTCTACTCCTGGTCCGTCCAGAGTACCCGTCGCAAGCTCCAGTCAACCGTCACCGTCCGATACTCCTCGCCGCCCCCCTCCGAATACGTCTGGATCAGCTTTTCGTGAACCAATTTGCTTCCGCTGCGGAGAAGCTAGACATTACCGAAACAATTGCCAAAACCCGCCGAAAATATTCTGTTTCCGTTGCAATAAGGAAGAAACACTTTCCCGTGATTGTTCCTGCAGGAGGCAGGAAAACTAATTCGAAGCTGTCCTGAGGAGAGGCCGACACAGCTTCCGCAAATCTTTGCCTCTCATACCGAAACGCCACTGGCAGAAATGAACGACACCCGACCGCACATGGACGTCGAAATAGGAAATCACAAATTTCAAGCGTTATAAGATACCGGAGCAGCTAAATCATATATTGGTGATCAAGTAGCTAAGACATTTTCCCAAAGAAAGCAAACTGCCACCCGTCTAGGTACGAAGGCGCGTTTAGCTAATGGACATATAGTCTTCATCACCGATACTTATGAGCTCAGTTGGAAAATCGATGACGTCAATATGGAAGGTTCGTTAGAGCATTTTCCCGGATCAATAACCGATATTGTTTTGGGACACGATTTTCTCCAAAAATATAATTTCCGTTTGGATTTAGGAAATGGCACTATTTACATCAATAATAAAAAAGTAGGGCGACCGTAATTAGCAAGTCCTGTTGAAATCTTAGAGTTGGTGAATCAATCAATGAAATAAGTCGATGTTCCGATGATCACAGAAAACCGTTATTCTGGAAATCCAACCGTTTCCGAACCGTTGACAAAGAGCAATCTGTTGTTGAAATTTCCGAGTCTTTCCCGGTGTTTTTGGGGGTTGACTAAGAATAATCTGTTTCCGAAGTCTCTGAGTTTTCCCTGGAGTTGGGGGTTGACAAAGAGCAGTCCGTTTTTGAAGTCTCCGCGTCTTCCCTGGTGATAGGGGTTGACAAGGAGCCAACTTTTTCTGTATCATCTACGTTCTCTCTGAGAAATTCAGGGGATGACGAGAGGTATGGTTATATATGATGTCCATTGGAAACCATAATTCCACTTACTGAAAGAAATTTATCAAAAGAACAGACAGACAAACTGAATACTTCTCTAGACCAAGAGTTACCGAAATTTGAATCTTCATCAGGCCCGACTACACCTGTTGGGCATGATATCCGTTTGTTGCAGCCACGTCCGATCTAGCAGAGGTACCGGCCAATGAACCCGAAAATGCAAGAAATTTGCAATGCTGGGATAGATTCCATGTTGGCAGAGGGAGTGATCGAACCCTCTACAAGTCTGTGGAGTACTCCAATAGTCATTGTAAAAAAGGAAGATGGGAAAAACCGCTTCTGTATAGACTTCCGGAAAGTTAACAAGGTGACAATGAAATATGCTTACCCTCTGCCGTTTATTAATGCTAGTTACATTTCAATAGAGCAATGGTACTATTCATTCTACAGCGGTCAACTAGAACACGGATAGTGCAAATTCAGCAAGTCTCGAGGATAATCAAAGTTTATAAATAAGATAGGAGAACAATTAATATTCATTCTGGCATAAATTATAGTTGTAACTGTTTATCTTTTCTTTAATTAAGTTTTACACTTACTGTATACTTAATATTCAATTTAATTCATTTTAAAATAAGCAAGTTTCGAATATAAAAATATAATTGGCGCAGTCAGTAGGATCGCGAAAGAGTCCTTTTGGTGGAAACTCGTCGTTTTTAAACGTTTGTTCGCGATTTGAACTTTAATACAGAGTGAAAATCCAAAAGAAGAAATTTCCTGACGGACGGCAATTGCAGCTCAGCCTTCAGAGAAACAGAAACATTCCTGGACGACAGCAATTGAAGCTCCTCATCCAGAATTTAAAAGTCTCTACAGTCTACTGGACATGAAGTTGATCATCGCCCTTTTTCTGTGAGTACTTACTTATGTCAGAATCCTTTGCTCATAATCCTTCCAGTGATATATCTGCAGAGTTTTTAGCAACCTTAATTGAAAATTTAAATTTAAGTGATAATATTTCTAATTTTAATAATATCAATGAAGAAACCGACAATACAATGGCAGTCCCACAATTTGATGTTAAGACGCTTTGTATTTTACCTTCTTTTGATGAAAAACCTGGTGAATTATATGATTTTATTAAAGTAGCTACAACATTATTAAATCAGTTTTATGATAGAACAGCCGGTAATGGAAATTGCATTCAAAATATGTTGTTATTACACGGTATAGTTTCAAAAATTATTGGCAAAGCCGAAGAAGTTATTTCAATTTATGGTTATAATGATTGGGTTGATTTAAAACAACTTTAATACAAAACTATGGTGATCAAAGAGATGGACACTCCTTTACACGAGATTTAGTTAATTCAAGGCAACATTTCAATGAACATCCGCAACAATTTTACCAAAGATGTTTAGAAATTTTAAATATAATATGTAATTATATAGATCTTCATAATCATGATCCGCATATAATAGAAAATAAAAAACAATTTTTTCAACAACAGGCTTTAACTACCTTTCTAGCAGGTTTAAAAGAACCCTTAGGTTCCACAATTGGAGCTATGAGACCCCCTACTTTAGCAATCACTTCACAATATATACAAGAAGAGAATAATATCCGCTATTTACAAAGAGGTAGTAATTCACATAATTCACCCCCACATCAGTCTTCGTCTAATAAAAGACATCAATTTCCTACAAGACATCAACCCCAGTTTTTCCAACTCTCTACATCTTTTCAAAATTATTCCAGACCACAGCAATGGCAAAATAATCAACAGAGACCATTTCCTCAAGGTCCAATTAACGTGAATCCTAGACAACTACCCCCTCAACGATATTTTACGAGTCAACAAGTTTTTGGTAAACCCCAAAATGTTCGGACAAATAAAAATTCGCCTCAACAACGACCCACACAAAATCCTAAACCTACTCCTATGAATATTTCGAGTACTCTTCCTACTCCACGACACCCTCCTTCAAATTTCAATAGACAGATACCTCAGAGACAATCTCCTCAGAGCTTGGACTTCTGAACAACTTTTCAATTTCGACCAAGATAATTACAATACAAATACTGATATAAATGAACATTATGAAAGTGACGATATTGTTTATAATACGGACGATTATAATGAAAATTTTCGGTCGGATCCGAAATCAATAAAGAAAAAGTAACAGAAATTAACGCCCTCTGTGACAAAACATTCCCAAGAATATTCTGCTCAAATTCCATGTTTTGAAGAATTTAAAAATAATTAAAATTTACAATTTGGACTATTCCAATTCCACAAGATTTTTGACGGTCTTATACGAGGGCAATTCAGAAACTAACCTCCGATTGGTCACAGTGCGGGTAGTGGCTCAAGGCACAAGCGGGTGATTTTTATGCAGAAGGAATTTCAAAGCTTGTGAAGAGATACGATAAGTGCCTCAATCGTTATGGAGACTATGTCGAAAAATAGTGCAAAGATGTAGTTGTAAGATGTATATATTAAAATATTTTTACTCAACTTGGTGTATTTTTTTCAATCAACCGGATGTTAGTTTCTGAATTGCCCTCGTAGGTTTAGATAATCTCAAACTTTTAAAAGCACATATAGATTTTTCGAATTCAAAATTGATAACTGAAAATTCTATTTTATCTATCAAATATTACCAACCAGATAAAACTCAATTTTATTTTATTCAATTAGATCCTCATTCAATAAATCCAATTCGTGTTCCCGTTAAGGAAAATAAAGGAACAATATTTTCACCTAATAAAAAAATCAATAATGCATATTTAAGAGAAACCTTAACCGAAGCACATAATAGTATGGCTTGGGTTGAATTAATGACAGTAACGAAACAATTTCAATAACATTAACAAATCCTTGAAAATCTCGTTAGAACTGACCACATGAATTTAAAAGAAAAAGAAAAAATAACTCAATTATGTAGAAAACTTTCAGGCGTATTTCATAGACCAGATACACCCTTGACATTTACAAATAAAATAAAACACCAAATACGAACAGCTGACGAAATACCAGTAGGTACATACAAAATCATATAGGTACCCCCACGTACATAAAGAAGAAGTACAAAGACAAATTGGATCAATGCTATACCAAGGTATAATAAGACATAGTCAATCACCCTGGTCATCACCAATTTGGATAGTACCCAAAAAACCAGACGCCTCAGGTAAAATTAAATGGAGACTTGTAATCGATTAAATATAAATAAATATATCCGATTTACTTGATAAATTAGGCAGATGTCAACACTTTACGACACTTGACCTAGCCAGTGGGTTTCATCATATTGAAATGGCCGAAGAAGACATTCCTAAAACAGCATTTTCAGTAGAACATGGTCATTATGAACATGTCCGAATGCCGTTTGGATTAAAAAACAGCCCATCCACATTTCAGAGAGTGATGGAGAGTATTTTAAGGGGACTACAAGGAAATAATAATATATGCCTCGTATATATGGAAGACATAATAATATACTCAACTTTGCTACAAGAACACCTAGTTGATTTAGCAAAAGTATTTCAAAGACTCCGAGATTCAAACTTAAAAATACAATTAGACAAATCAGAATTTTTGAAAAAGGAAGTAGCTTTCCTTGGACATATAATAACCCCCGACGGAATTAGACCAAACCCCGACAAAATTATAGCAATAAAAAAGTATCCGATTTCAAAGACAACTAAAGAAATAAAAGGATTTTTAGGACTCCTCGGTTATTACATAAAATTTATTGAAGATTTTGCACGTATCACGAAACCATTAACTGTTTGTTTAAAAAAGAATGCAAAAATTGAACACACCCCTAAATTTACCGAATGTTTTGAAACTTGTAAAAATCTTTCAATTAAAGAACCATTATTACAATACCCAGATTTTGAAAAACCCCTTTAACAAAAAAGGAAAATCCAATACAAACGCTGACGCTCTTTCAAGAGTGGAAATACATACAAAAGAAATATTCGACTTAGAAAAATATATTGAAGAAGTAAACAAAAGATTAGAAAACTCAGACGATGGAAATGCATCTCTATACAATAATCCACCCGAAGAAAGATTATCAGATTTCGATGATATAGATGTACCAGAAATACCTGTATCTCTTGAAGATCTGCTAGAATTAGCAAACCCAAATCAAACAGAATAAAATCAAGAAATTAATGAAGAAATCAATCGTGAAGAAAACCAAGAAGAAAATCAACAACAAAATGATCAAAGAGAAATCTCTGATGATGAAACAATCCATAGCAGCCAAGAAAATCCTATATTAGGAATTCCTGTATCCTCAAAACCCTTGAATTATTATGAGAATCAAATAATATTAGATTTTGTTTATTATCAACCAAGTAAACCTGTAATAAAAGAAATTTTTCCAGGTAGAAAGAGAATTCATGCTCAAATAGGATTAGACAATCTAGAAAATAATACTATAACATTTTTCAAAGAATTTATAGACCCAAAATTAAAATATGCTATACAATTTTCACCCGATACTTTTTATGAATCAACTTGTGCCTTATTGCAACGCACTTTCAAAAATACAGCCTATAATCTTATCAAATGTTCCACAATTCTTACAGACGTTACAGACAAAGATGACAGAAGTGACATTATTAAAAATTACCACGAAGGAAGAACAAATCATCGAGGTATTAATGGAACAGAACAACAGATTCGGAGAAGATATTTTTGGCCAAACTTAAAAAACGATATTGAAGAATATATAGATTCATATGAAAATCGCCAAATTAATAAATATGACAGACACGCCTCTAAACCCAAGTTTATGTTAACGCCAACCCCAACAAAACCTCTCGAAATTTTACATATTGACACATTTCAAGCAAACGGACAAAAATTTCTAGCTTTAATTGACGCTTTTTCGAAATATGGACAAGCATACCCTATAGACGGAGCAACAGCAATAAATGTAGTTAAAACATTTATTTTATTCATAACTCACCACGGTATACCACATATGATAGTATCTGACAGTGGTACAGAATTTAAAAATGGACTTATATTTGTAGATACACATAAAATTCTAATTCATTATGCAACCCCAGACAACCCCAGTTCAAATGGTATGATTGAACGATTCCATCCTACACTCATTGAACATTTGAGAACAAAAATATAAAAATGCCTTTGATATTCGAGTACATATGCCTTATGCTATTTTAGCTTACAATAGTTCAATTCATGGTACAACTAAAGTAAAACCTATCGAAATTCTAAGGGTCGATCCACCTTAAATGTTCATCTTATCTAAGGTCTACTTGAAGTTAAGGTGAACCTTAAACTTTAGATGGCTTGCAAATCTGCTAGTTAATGAAATCTTAGATAAGTGGCGAGAAGCTATGGCAACACCGAGAAAGCTACAGACATTCAAGAGATAATTTGTGTTATCGAGTTTGATTTCACGAAGTTTGATTTTGTTTGTGACTGATGGTTTAATAAAAATGAGTATTAATAATTGTGATAGTAATATTAGAAAAAAGAGGACTACAAATTTCACTGGACGAGAGAAGACAGCTCTTTTAAACCTAATGTATAGTCATTGAAGTTTAGATGACATTAAGGAGAACTTTAAGCGGCACAATCCTTAGGCTTAACTAAGTACACCTTAAGGTACACCTTAAACCTCAGTTGATAACCCGTGCAAACCAAATTGTGATATTAAGGTCACCTTAAAGTTAAGCTTCACTTATCTTTCGCTAAGTATAACCGATGCAAATGGCCCTAAATGGACATTTAGACACTCAAGATCCTTTTGACATAGACATTAATAGAGCTTCAATAAATAATTATACGGAACAGCACCGCGAAAAAACTAAATTAATGTATGACCAAATTAATCACAAAATTGCTCAAAGAAAAGAAAAAGTAATTCAAGTCAGAAACGAAAACAAAGATCCCCCAATTAATTATGAACCCAGTACTAGAATATTTACCAAAACTACTGAGAAAAGAAAAAAATTACTTCCCCGATTCGCACCAAAAACAGTCAAATCAGACAATAAAGTGACAATTACAACAGTTCATAAAAAGAATGTCAAACATAAAAATAAAACAAACTCTCACGGACAAAATTCCTTACAGGTCTAGAAAATTTAGATAATGGAATTAATTATCAATTTGAAATAAAATTAGGAAACCTCAAGATAGGTTTTAATGAACAAAATTGAACATGACTACTAAAATAAACAAAGCAAAAATATCCTAGTAACAATCTAAGATTAAGTAAAAGTGTATATATTACATTCTTCCCGCCTGAGTTAACGAATGTAATCCTCCAGGAAAGCAGGAGGTCTTCTTACTCTAGTAGGTCCACCGTTATCGTAATCTTGCACGGAAGGTATAATATCCGTTTCGGGTATTTGATGGTCAACTGAATGATTAGAAGGTGTTACAGCATCGTCAACACTAGTCCGTGGATCTTGAATAATAGTGGACCTTTTTGGGAGTGGTTCATTTTCAGCAAATTTCTGCTCATCTTGAGCGGCCGAATGAGAATCTTCTTCTGAAACTTGTAGGGCGTCATACTCTTGAAGAGGGGCTAGATGTCTCAAAGATACGGTGGTTTCTCTTCCATCAGATAAACGTACTTGAGCATATTGAGGATTCACATGAACAAGTTCTACTTTTTCAACTAAGGGATCATTCTTGCTAGTTCGATTAAAATTTCTCATTAAAACGGGACCAGTACTCAGCCAAGTCGGAAGAGAAGTTCCGTTCATTGAGCGTCTCGGATGGGTAAACATTCTTTCGTGAGGTGTAGAGTTAGTAGTTATGCATAGTAATGATCGGATAGAGTAAAGAGCCTCAGGCAGTACTTGTTCCCATTGATTGATTTGAAGATTACGGGACTGAAGAGCCAATCTAATCGTTTTCCTTATAACACCATTGTAGCGTTCGCACTGGCCATTTCCGCGGGGATTGTATGGAGTAGTTCTGCTCGTAGCTACTCCCAGAAGTTGAAAAAAGGACTTAATTTCACGGGAAATGAAGGATGAACCTTGATATAAGAAGGTGTACCGAATAGAAAGAAGAGTTGTTTGAGATGCTTTATAACTTCAGAAGAAGTAGTACTAGAACATGGGAATGCAAACGGGAATCTGGAGAATTCGTCTACAACCGTTAGCATATAAGGTTTTCCAGAAGAAGTTGGAAGGGGGCCTTTGAAATCTATATTAAGTCTCTCGAAAGGTATTGTAGATTTGATGAGTGTACTCTGTGCTTTATAAAATTTGGGTTTAATTTCATTGCAAATGCGGCAAGAACTAGTTGTTTTGCGAACTTCTTCAAGTGAAAAAGGCAAATTCTTTGACCTGAGCCAGTGGTACATACGGGTAATACCAGGATGACATAGAGATACATGCATTTCAGAGAGCTTTATTAGATTACTCGTGGAAGAACTAACACGACTTAAGGCGTCAGCAGCTCGATTTAAAACACCAGGACGAAAGATAATATCATATTTGAAGGGAGCCAATTCTAGACTCCAGCGTAGGATTTTATCATTTTTAACCTTTCAATGCGCCCTGTTATCGAACATGAAAGATACGCTCCTTTGATCAGTGATCAATTGAAAATAGTTAGGCAATAATAGATGTCTCCATTTGCGGATAGATTCGACGATTGCATAAGCTTCCTTTTCGACAGATGAATGGTTCTTTTCACTACCAGTAAGAGTCCTTGAAAAGAAAGCCACTGGCTTACCAGATTGGGAAAGAGTAGCAGCTATTGCAAAATCGGAAGCGTCAGTCTCCACAGTTAACATTTTATTTTCATTTATGGACGTTAGCATTGCTGAAGCTAAATCTTGCTTGAGAAGATTGAACGATTTATTTTCTTGCTGTTTCGGACAAGGGCAATTCTGAGTGTGTTAAAGGATGCACTTTCTCTGAAAAACATGGTATCCACTGAGAATAGTGAGAAAACAATCCTAGTGCCCTACGTGAAGATGGAAGATCATTGGGTTCTGAAAGCTCCATAGGAGGCTTGATACGATCTGGGTCAGGCTTAATGGTGCCATTTTCAATAATGTGACCTAAAAGTTTAATTGTTTTTGTAGAAAATTTCGATTTAGAGTCATTGATGGTAAGCCTGTACTTTTGTGCAATTTTGATAAATTTGTCCAAATTAAAATCATGCTCCTCCTGAGTTTTGCCACAAATGGTGATGTCGTCTAAGTAAGCAAATGTATCTTTAAGATCCTCTAACTGTATAATGTTATTGATCACTCGTTGAAATCCAGCAACTCCATTTGTTACTCCAAATGGTATTCTAGTATACTGGTAAAGCTGACCACAAGCTTCAAAGGCAGTGAATTGTTTATCAGAAGACTTGATGGGAATTTGATGATATGCGCTCTGAAGATCAACAGCGCTGAAAAATGTATATTGAGATATAATTTGAATCATTTGATCTATTCTAGGAAGTGGAAATGCATCTAGGAACGTAAATTTATTTACGGTTTGAGAGTAATCAACTACCATTCTTTTTTTATGATTGCTGTTGGAAGTAATCAAGACTTGCGCTCTCCAAGGGGAACAACTTTTTTCAATAATACCCTCCTGTAAAAGATTTTTGATTTCAGATTCAATGAATTTTTCATCAGCCTGTGAATATCTTCTAGATTTGGTAGCAATTGGACGGCAATCACGAGACATATTTTCGAAAATACTGGCTTCGGGAACTTTAGCAGCCACTAAACTAGAAATACGAATAGGAGATCTATTCCCACCCAACTTCAACTCCAAAGACGAGTGTTGACTTAAAATATCATGACCTAATATAACATCCGAACAAAGATTGTCAAGAATTAATAGCTTAACTTTATCATGATTGTGCCCATAGAATTTAAGGTTGACTGAAGAGTATCCCAGTATTTTAGAAGTAAATGAAGAAGAGGCCATAGAAACGAAACCAGTGAGAGGAAAAGTCTTAATATTCCTGGATCGAACGATGTTAGAACTTATAAAACTCTCTGAACTTCCAGTATCCACCAAAGCATCAACATGAAAGCCATCGACTAAAATTTTAATTGTGGACTTAGATAGACTAGGGTGAAAAGCAGCTATAATTGAATTTTCTATAGCAGATGTAATCGTATCTTTGTTGGACTGTTTTATTTCTGATAATTGGCATACGGAGACCCAGTGTCCTTTTTTCTTACAGGCAGAGCAAGCAGAATCTTTAGGAGGACATTTAACTCGAGGATGCCATCTATGTCCGCAAAAGAAGCACATATTAGTGGATTTGAAGCGAGTTTGTGGGGCACTTAGTTGAGGGTCCTCAATTTCTTGCTTATTTTCTGACGGATAGTTAGATGTAGAAGCATTTAACGAAGGTGGACAAGATATTTCTTCGTAGGCATTTGAGTGAAGCTGAGCCGCTTCCAAAGATTTCGCTTGATTAAGAGTTTGATGTAAAGTTAATGTTTTATTTTCCAGTAGTCTTTGTCTCATATGTGGAGATATTAAGCCACGAATGAAAGAATCTCGAATATACTCGTTGCGATATTCGTCGACAGTAACAGCTTTAAATGAACAGTCTTTACTAAGGGAATTTAAAACTTGAGCGTATACATCTACAGTTTCACCATGCTGCTGCTTACGAGTTGCAAGTACGTGTCTAGAGTATATTTGATTCACTTCTTTAATATAAATGTTTCCTAGAATGTTCAGTGCCTCCTCATAAGAAAAACACTCAGATATGTGTTCATACACATTAGTACCAATGTAATTGATAAGGATATTTAATTTTATGGTACTTGCCTCGTTTCCAGAGGATTCTTCCGTCAAAGTGACAGCAGATGCCAAAAAGTTTTGAAAAGTATGGATCCAATGTTTCCATTCTTTGGAAGCTGTGGGAGAGTTTGGATCACTGGTAAATTTTTCAGGACGAAGCAAGCGATCCATCTTCACTCTTCACTCTTCACAAAATTTTGTTCATTAAATTGAAATAAAATTAGGAAACCTCAAGATAGGTTTTAATGAACAAAATTGAACATGACTACTAAAATAAACAAAGCCAAAATATCCTAGTAACAATCTAAGACTAAGTAAAAGTGTATATACTACACAATTACAATTAGCACAACGGAAGTTTCAAACCCTCTATCCTTCAGATAGAAATAAACGAGGTTTGATTAACGGCCTCGGAAGCATAATCAAAACAATTTCTGGAAACCTTGATCAAGCAGACGCTGAAAGATATGATAAAGCTATAGAGTCTCTCCAAAATAATCAAAAAAAAGTTATTTCAAAAGCAAATCAACAAATTTCTTTAACCACACGTTTAATTGATAACTATAATAAAACTATAACTTCATTAACTAATAATCAAAAATCAATAGCTAAAGAAGTAGAAAAATTAAGTACGGTCCTGGAGAAATTGGTATTTGAATTTGATAAGTTTATCCACATTAAAAATACCTTGAATCAACTAAACATTTCCTTACAATTAATTATTCAACTGTTAACTGATCTAGAAAACGCTATCACTTTTGCTCGAATCAGTACCTTACACAATAGTATTATTAAGGTAGATGAAATAAAAACAATTATTGAGAAAATCAAGTTAGGAAAAAATTCATCTAGACGAACTACAACGTATTCATCAAGAACAACAGCTTCTACAACCAATTTCCTATGAAGACAGCTCTCCTTACGTCACTTACTTTTGGTCGCCCCCTGTTTTCATCATTTTCATAATTTGTATATGTATAATAATCTATAGATATCGAAGATACTTTAAAAGAAACAAAAATCAAAACAAGAAAGAAGAACAAGAAGTTCCATCAACCAGCACTCAAAATTCATCAGTTTCATTTGTCCCTTATAAAACTTCCTCAGGAGATGGACAAGTTACATTTTAATAGGACAATGGTACTATTCATTCTATAGCGGTCAACTAGAACACGGATAGTGCAAATTCAGCAAGTCTCGAGGATAATCAAAGTTTATAAATAAGATAGGAGAACAATTAATATTCATTCTGGCATAAATCATAGTTGTAACTGTTTATCTTTTCTTTACTTAAGTTTCACACTTAGTATATAAATTCCACTGTATAATTAATATTCAATATAATTTGTTTTTAAAAAAGCAAGTTTCGAATATTAAAATATAATTTGCTATTTTAGATAAATTGCGTAAGGCTGAGTACATTTCCAGTTTGGATCTGAAGAGTGGATACTGGCAAGTTCCGTTAGCACCGGAAAGTAAACCCATTACCGCATTCACCGTGCCGGGACGTGGATTGTTTCAATTCACGGTCCTCCCATTTGGGTTACACTCCGCACCTGCCATGTTCCAGAGATTGGTTGACCAACTAATGGGTCCAGATTTAGATCCGTACGCGTTTGCTTATCTGGATGACATCATAGTTTTGGGGGAAACGTTCGAACAGCATTTGGAAAATCTATCTGAGGTGTTCCGTCGATTACGAGGAGCACGGCTAAAACTCAATCCGGAGAAACGTCACTTCTGTTTACCGTCGATGAAATATTTGGGCCATGTAATAATTGAAGATGGAATCCGAACCGATCCAGAGAATTTCGAGAGTATAGTAAAATTTGCAGCCCCGAGGAATATTCGAGAACTGAGAAGGTTTTCAGGAGTTGCATCTTGGTATCGGAGGTTTGTGCCATCGTTTTCTCAAAAAGGTGGTTCCGTTGACAAAATTGCTCCGTAAGTCTCAGCGATGGAATTGGGCTGAAAAACAAGAATCCGCTCTCGTTTTGATTAAAATCTGTCTGTCTGAATCATCCGTTTTAAGTTGTCCTGACTTTACCGTACCGATCACTCTACAGACCGATGCCCCCGAATATGGTTTGGGAATAGCCCTCACCCAACAAAAAGATGGCCATGAACACGTGGTAGCGTATGCTAGTCGCACGCTGAGTCCTACCGAGAAAAATCACTCCGTCACGGAGAAAGAGTGTCTTGCCATTGTTTGGGGGATTGAAAAGATGCGTCCTTATTTAGAGGGTTACCATTTCACGGTTGTAACCGATCATCAATCTCTTAAATGGATACATTCCATATCTAGCCCGTCGGGACGTTAAGCTAGATGGAGTATTTTTCTACAACAGTATGATTTCGAGATACAGTATCGGAAAGGTGCTCTAAATCATGTGGCCGACGCCCTGTCTCTAAACCCGATGACCACCGAGAGCGACCCACCATCTATACTCCGTCTGACCGAAGAAACCACCGAATGTTCTTGGTACCGGAACAAGAAGGAAGAAGTCTTAAAGGATCCGTAGAAGTTTCCGGATTACTGCATCAAAGGAAACCGTCTGTACCGCCACTTCTGGGATATTAATGATTTTAGAAAGCCCGAAATGTCCGATCCCTCGAAACTGTGTGTGGCAAAGCCAGTAGGCATAGCCTCACTTCAGCCAGACAGCCCGCCGGCTCTTATCAGTTCTTATCAGCTCGCAGCCGGCCGCTCTTATCAGCTCGGACTGAAAGGTATACAGGGTGGATAAAAAAAGTAACATGCTAGGCCTATACAGGGTGAGTAACATGTTCGAAAGGCTTTAACCACTATATACAGGGTGGATAAAAGTGCTCGAAAGGCCTTAACTTTTGCGTACAGGGCGGATAAAAAATTTAACATACTCGAAAGACCTTATTATATACAGGGGTGAATAAAAACATGCTCGAAAGGCCTTAACATCTACAGGGTGGATGCTCGAAAGGCCTTAACGGCTTACGGTGGACAAAAAAAAGTAACGTCTATACGCCTGCTAGATATGCTAAATATTCACTTCAGCGAGACAGCCCGCCGCTTATCAGCTCGGGCCAGCAGCCGACCAGTGCCGTTTCGGATGGAATTGGAAGAAAAAACGGCGGTACGGTCATGGCCGGCAGCTCGGGCTTATCAGTGTAAAATTGAAGTAAAAATAAGATATAGGTGTAGATATTTTATCAGGATCGGAATATTTTGCGGAGTGAAAAACACAGACTATAATTGATATTATATTACGTAAATATTTTATCTACAGTTTCATGAATATTTTCACGCACTTTCGATAGATGTTTCGGAGCTTTAGCAAAGTATTCAATCGTAGACTCGTTCACCATAAATTTTTCGAAAATACCAACCATGATTATATCTTCGAGGGTTTTGCACTCAAATTCATCTTTTCTATGCGTAACTTCTAGATTGTGTGGTATGTAGTGTTGAGAAACAGCTAGGGTGGGGTCATAGATTATATCATTGTGCTCTATCCAAAAATGTGGTGTAATTTTCATGCCATTCGAATAGACCTTCGTACCCAGACATAGTTTGGTTGCTATTCCATATTTTGCAGCCACTTCGTGGAAAATTAAACTTCCAGGTAGACACACGCCACAATAGTTTGCTCGAATAAATTCCTGCTCAATGCAACACTTAATTATGCTGAGCTTGACGTACTCCCGACCGGTAACAGCCATCATGTCTGCTCACGTCAAGTGATAAATGATGAATGATGAACTGTCCAGACATGTTAACGCTTTTAAGCCTTCACCGGCCAGGCTCGATTTAAATGCTGAGATATTTTTAACGACTCCTGTATATTTCCCGACCGCAAAAGTAGATATTCAACTAACGCTTTTTTTGTGCGATATGTTATAACCGCAAAGTAGAAAAATATTCAATGCATTATGCAAAAACATAAAAAGTTCAAATCAGCGACGTTGCCAAACCATCACTGTAATTTGCCTTGATTGATTCAATTTTATTATCTACGAACGACTGTTGATTGAAAAAGTCGCGATGAGATATCAAGCATGTAAAATTCAAGAATATAACCTCTTAAAAAACGGCGAAGTCTGTGTGATACCCACCCGTAACTCAACTGTACAAGGTTGTTGGTGAAACTAGAAGTTACAAAGTTCTTCGTGATTGGACCCAAATGTGTTGCTCGCTTAAAACAGAGTCTGAGACTGAGAAATAATCGAAGAAGGGTTAAAGTGGTTAACAACAGGTTGTAAGATCATTTGATGACCAACTGTTTTAAAGTAAAGATGCCTAATTGTACTTGGGGAAGAGCGTGCAACTGCAGCGACTGCAAACCAAGTTTTTGTTCTTTTTGCCGTAAAGAAGAAGTCTACGAGCTGACAGAAGAGTACAACTGTGACCGGAAAGGAATTGAATACTACAAGTTCACAGCTTGGTGTAAAGAATGTTGGCTCAAGAAGAACATCGACATCTAGTTCATTATTGTGTGCAGACGTGTTCGGAAAAATCACAAAAATGCTGACGGACGTATCGGCTAGAGCTTTGGAAGACCAACGGACTTGAGCACGGAAGCTTTTTAACTTCGGTAAAAAGCTGTACTTATGCTAACCTATGTAAATAAATATTTTTCTGATTTGCATTATTTTATTCCTATCACAACATTACATAACACAACAACAACTTTTTCTTATCCGTTTATGGTGCTTTCCTATGTATGCGATACCAACCCCTGGCTCGTTGAGGTTATCAAAAGTACTATTAGTTAAAAAAAGGTTTTCTTATAGAGGTAAGCAACAAAGTATCACTAGAATAATTTTGACGCATGATCTTAGTACTTACGGTATACACCACTCAAATTGTCGAAACACCCTCTAAATACGGGGCGATTACTTTTCAAATTGCCGATAGTGTTTTCATTGATATTTAGAGCGAATAAAATCTATGGTTCAAGTATGTACTTCAAAATTTATAGAGAAATACTTACATATACAGGTCGGGCGATCTCATCCAGAGTACTATTAGTTAAAAAGGTTTTCTGTAAAAAAAAAGAGGTAAGCAACAAAGTAACACTAGAATAATTTTGACGCAGGATCTTAGTACCCGTAACAGAGTCTCCTGAAAACTTACCAAAGAAAGTTAATATATGTTCCATGGGTATGACAGAAACGTAACTATTATAAAATCCACCAACGAATATACCCTCAGTACCATTGACTATTTCATAAGTGTGTTCATTAATATAGTAGTTAAAAACTAAAAATCGGGTGTCGGAGTTATGGAACTGTACTTGTAATACATCCCCTTCACCAAAGTTTCCTCTCAGCACCACTTCCTCCCTATAAAAAACACCACCTAACTCAAAACATATAAATACAGAGCTACCCCTTTGAACTGGACGATAATAACAGAATAAACTGATATGTGTAAGCGTTAAATCAATTTTTAAGAGATATTCACACTCAGCCATTTTTTATACTTGTAGTGAAATATAATGCATACAAAATGTTATTTTCATAAATTATCAGTTTTGCTACAACGTAATTTGCAGTAAAAGGTCGTAGTTTGCGGATATCATAGTGGTTAGAAATCCGGGAAGAATAAAGGAAGATAATGGCACAAGCGGTGGGGAATCAACTGTTGAATTTTAATATCAATGCCACAAAACATTTATCAACGACCAACATTAAGAGAATCATGGGTAAGGAAAGTACATTTTTATTGTCAAAAAAAATACTAATGGGGGGAGGCTGCCGCAGCATCTCTCCGTAGGTATTTTACAAATGTCTTATATTTTATGTTTATCTTATGCACTTTTACAGCTTTATGACGTCCTTACGATGGAGTTGAGAGGCCTCCAACAGCAAGATTTGCCCCCAGGGCTGGTGTATATTGGGCGCTACCAGAGCGTTAGGCTCTGGTACGACCCAAACCTGGCCACCCCAGGCCCAAACACCGGGGCCTACCCGGTGCCGGTGGTGGCGGTGTGGGTATTAAGGTAAGGTAATTAGTTATACCTAAATGAAATAATAATTTAATATGTATTTCAGAAACTAATAAAAGATGTGCCCCACCAATAATTATTGTTGTTTAATTAAAAACCAACTATCCATCCTATCCCTGACTGACATAGCTATGACGTTTGCGTCGATCGTGAGGTTGAAGATGGTTAAATAATAGCCATTTTCAATCATTCACGTCAAAACGTCACGTCAAACGTCACATGTCAAACGTCACGTCAAACGTCACGTGTCACGTCAAACGTCACGCTGTCAGACACCACGTTGTTACGTCAAACGTCACGATCAACGTGGTATACCCACAGAACTAGGTTTTTAGTTACTGTTTTCAGTATGTTATTATCTGTGGTTACTTTTCACCCAGTTAGGTTTGTATAGAGTAGAAAAATTACAGAATACAGAGTCCCACGTGCGGTAGGAATAAAGGAAGATAATAGAGGTGGGGGATCAAATAAAACTGTGAATTTTAATAGCTATATTACGAGAATAATGGATAAGGAACATACATTTTTATTGTCAAAAATACTCAGAACAAATAACTGTTAAACAAAGGGTTCAATGAAACTCAAAGCCAAACCACAAAGTATTTAATGTCCGTTAGGACTCAAAAATTGCAACTAGTTTCGGTAACAATTACCATCACCAGGCTACAACAATAGAAAATGGTACTTAAAATTAAAGATCTAAGAAGATACACAAATTGTACAAATTGATTTAACAAAGTCGTGATTAATTAACATCATAAAAAGTTATGTAATTTTCATATAATTTTAAGAGTTATTTATTCTATAAATATGGTAGAAAATTATTATATTAAAAAAATTAATTTAACTGTATGAAATTTCACATCAAGCTTGAAAAGAACAACATTGTCATTGATACATCAGGTGACAAAGTAAAAAATTGTGGATTGAAAAAATGAAAACCTTGAATTAAATAGAAATATGTGTTTTCTCATGAGAAAACTTGTTCTATATATATACTTTTACTAATACGAAGAAATTTTAAATTTAAATGGAAAGTAGATAACTGGCAGAGGCTGCCCCTAGCCGTAGACATAAATATATTTGATGTTTATCATATGCACAGCTATTGGACATCATAACGGTGGAGGTGAATTGGTCTTCATCCCGAAGATCGGCCATCTTGGTTCTGACTCTGGTGGTGTGGGCATATTCTGAAATGAAGAATTATTCAATATTTTCATAACCGTGTTGAGAGATTTTCACTTAATGGAGAAAATGTTCAAATGATAATTTATATATATAACTGTTAGCATGAATTAAGGTTGGTACCTGTAAATAACAACTCCATCTTGGTATCTTATCGAAAGTTATCAACGTAAATTGTCGAAAATCGTGTAAGTTCGTAATGTTATTTATTACGGGAATTATTGAAAAAACAATCAAGCATTACGTTAAATTGTAAATAACAACTAATGGGGAAGACACGCAATCTTATATTGAAATTAATATTTAAGGTTTCATGAGCGTCAAAAACACGTTCAAAAGATACGCCTTGAGTATAAAAAGTTTTGTCGAGAAACAGGTATTAAGTTACCTTTGAACCATAATGTTATTTATTACATAAATTATCGGAAAACATACGTTGAATTGTAGACGAAAAGTAAATTTTCCCAAAATATCGAAAGTTTTGCCGAAAACCAAGTGGTCATTAAAGCATACAAGCTGTAAGTTGAACAGTAAAAAGTATTTTTTCAATATTTTTTGAACCATTTGAATGTTATCTATTATCAATGGAAATTATGCAATGTTAAATTGAAATTAATATTTAAGGTTTCATGAGTGTTGAAAATACGTTCAAAAGATACTTACACGTTGATTTTAGTCGTTAAATGCTCACTGTGTAGGTGGAGAAGGATGGGATGATTTGGTTTTTGAAACTATAGTCAACGAAATCAAAAATAGAGGAGTCCAGCGCACGTTATTTTCACTCAACGGCTTGGTTCAGGTACCCCCTCACCTTGTTCATAATTCTATTTTGTAGCTCTGTAAGAAACAAATACCAAAATTTTTTCTAAACAAGTCACTGCGATTTTTAGAACTTACCCGTTTTTCTAGAAAAATAATAAGCTACTGGTTTGTGTCCTTGCTACACCTTTTATATATTTCGTCCGTTATCAACCACAGTAACTAAAAATAGTCGTTATCTGTATAAAAATGATTTTGTAGTAAATTTTATAAAACATATTAAAATGCATTCTCCATTTTGTATATCAAAATTGGGAACACAACGATAATAATTATATTTGTAAGATGAAAAAAGGAACTATACATTTTAGATTTTCTGTTCGATATTGTCACAGAAGAGAGAGAACGATAATGTTTTGTGATGAAAATGTAGGATATATTTTTTTTCAAATTGCGTAAAATCAAATTGCAATACAAAAAGTCGAAAAATATATAGAGTGTTTCAATAAAACCCATGTTTTTAAAAACTTTATTGGTATTACAACAATAAAAAAGTGACGAAGACACCTCGTAGATTTTCAAATTATCAATATTATGAAGAGAAACATTAGAGGCGTTGAAAAACACCTCATGAAAAGATCACGTGATCGTCTAACAAGGTGTATTATATATATATATAGATATTTGAAAAATCTGAAAATCGCACAATGTGTGTGGTGAGAGGTTGAGGAAAATTGTAAAATTTTTATTATGAAAACACGAATTACACAATGTTTCAATATACCTATAGGTTGTCTATATTTCAAGCTTAGGAATTTTTACAAGTATTTTTGTAGGCCTAATTGAAAATTTACATTTCTTTGCAGAAACTCTGAAACAACCGAATTTTGTCTTTTTCTAATACTTATTAAATTTATTGAGAATGGTGACTGACAACCACATAGCTAACTTTCATAACAAATAGAAAAAATAATATAGATAATAAAACAATGTAAAAGTTTTGAGATTAAAAAGTCAACGCTGTGTAGAAATAATACTGACATTTTTCAGAAATCAAAGTAGTTAGCAAAGACATAGAAATTGAAAAAACTTACTATGGATTAAAGGTTATTCTTCACGGTCGTAAGGAGGGATCCAATTATCCTTATCCCCAACGAAAGAAAACTCTCTCTCCCCGTGGTCATAAAATGTCTCTATAAAACCACCATCTTGAGGGTTCTGAAGGTAGTATGTGTAATACGTCATTATTTGGTTATCCAAATTAAAATGGATACTAACGATGGCACCCTCACTTCGATCTTCCAGAGGTATGGTGAACTCAAACATATAGATAGGTAAATAGTTGACACGACTCAACAGCAGATTGATATGAAGAGATACGTCTTCTTCGACCACTCTCACGTCATGGCACATTAAAGGTTGGTCATCAATACCTGCAGAAAAAATCAAGCAACGAACTAGGTAATCAGCCATGGTGTTTTTGAAAATTCTCGGGACTAACTAATTATATTAAAGCCTAACACTATATATAGCCAGAAAAACATGTTTTTCTGTTTATATAGTATTACCACACACTGACCGCAAAAACATCATAACGATTGAACGTTACTCCAAGGGTTCAGTCGGGATCGTATTTTTTTTCGATAACAAGACTGAACATAGTTAACCCCTTTAAAATCTAGTGGTTCTTTTGTTAACTCTCTAACAGTTTCACACTAAAACACGAAGGGATTAGCTTCAAAGAGGATTTGTAACTTACATATGCCAATCCAACTCCGTTTGCTTGAAAAATTTCTTCAGTAAAGAAGTTCATGGTATATTGTTTTTGTATGGTATATTGTTTTTGTAAATATTTCTACAACTTATGTTGTTTCGCTTTTCCCCTATTTCATAAAGCATAGTTGGTACACTTTCACGATTTACATTGTTTTACTTTACCTTAAAAACCACACACCTCTAAAAGATTATCAGATATTTTTTGGGATTCTTTTTTTTTATATTTAAACTTTCACAACACCTGTTTTTCAAATTATTATAATTTTTATCACCTTTTCCGGTTTTGCAACGGTCAGCTTTTTTTTTCATAACTATGCATTAATAGACTTATTTAGTTTTTTCAAATTATCATGAATATTCTGGTGGTGGTTCTTGTGTTAACTCTCTAACAGCTTCACACTAAAAAACGAAGGGATTAGCTTCAAAGAGGATTTGTAACTTACATATGCCAATCCAACTCCGTTTGCTTGAAAAATTTCTTCAGTAAAGAAGTTCATGGTATATTGTTTTTGTAGAATTTAAAAATATTTCCACAACTTATGTTGTTTCGTTTTTCCCCTATTTCATACAGCATAGTTGGTACACTTTCACGATCTACATTGTTTTACTTTACCTTAAAAACCACGCACACCTCTAAAAGATTATGTTGTATGTTATCAGATATTTTTTGGGATTCCTTTTTTTATATTTAAACTTTTACAACACCTGTTTTTCAAATTATCATAATTTTTATCACCTTTTCCGGTTTTGCAACGATCAGCTTTTTTTTTCATGACTATGCATTATTAGACTTATTTAGTTTTTTCAAATTATCATGAATATTCAAGGTTAAATGCGTTCAAACTACACCGATAAGAGTTTTCAACGAATTTTCAATATATTACAATTTTTCACACGTACCGCAATGTTTAATTTACACCTGTTATACATTGTTTTTTCGAATTATCATAATTTTTCTTATCACCTTTTCCGGTTTTGCAACGGTCAGCTTTCTTTATACAATATTATTAAGTTTTTCAAATTTTCATGAATATTCAAGGTTAAATACGTTCGTACTACACCGATAAGAGTTTTCAATGAATTTTCAATATATTACAATGTTTAATTTGAAATGATTACAATCAAGAGTTGGACACTTTTGGTGTTTTGCCCGCGCCGATTTGCTCCTGTTAATTCCAACATTAAATTTGATGATCTTCGCGGGTTTTTGGCAAACAGAAGCGAAGTCTTATTATGCCTTGTATCTTTATTACATTAATTTCCACTTTGAACCATTGCCCAAAAAGTATAATCATTACAATTTATCCAATATGTATCTAAATGAGAATGATTCTCTTCGGATTAAAACAGAACCGTGTATTGCTAAAACGTCATACTAATCGTTCAGACTTGGTCATAGACCTTTCTGTAAAGTTTTCTCAAAATAATTCGCGTTAGGCCCATTGAAAAATTTCAAGTTGTTTTATCAATAGAACAATCCACACCTAACTTCTTAGTACAGACCTGTAGGTATTACTACAAGATTGCAAAGTTCTAAAAAGTGATTCAGTGTGACAACTGATAAACAGTTTATCGTAAAAGTGAGGTTATCTAACCACACACACACATTATCGTAATAATTGTGGAAAATAACACCTATATATTTATAAAGGATTCACAACAGTAATTCCATGATGAAATATTTTTTAAAACATATGTTACTTTGAATAAACTCGAACTAATTACCTTAAAAGAATGTTTTCTCCTGAGAATATCAATAAGCCACGCCCCCTTTTCTACCCTATTTAAAGAGCTTCTCGCAGCGGCAGAATCATAATCTTTCCAGCTCTCGTTATCTACAGACGTTATCAGTTGCTCTTGCGGTAAGTCTAGAAACAATTTTTTGATTTTTCTCAGTACTCTCCAGCTCTCGTTCAGTCGTTATCAGTTGTTCTTGTGTCTAGAAACTTTTTTATTTCAAAAATTTTGGAGATCTTTCAACACAAGATGGAAAAGTTTTTGATAACTAAAGATGTTATTAAAAGAGTTAAAAAATTCAACCTAACTGGTAGAACGGTGGAATTTAAAATCCGCCCAATTCCCGAAGGGGCAGATCCACTTAAATGGGTACGCTCCGGCATGGAGGATGTTATCAATAAGGTGACTGAGGGAACAGAGTCGAGTGATCAAATTGGTTTTACTTTTTGCTCGAAAGAGTTTAGCCGTGGTGATGGTTGGGTGCGGTTTAATCCTGCATCCAAGGTGAAATTTGAAGACATATGGTCGATGATATGTGCTGTCTACCAATCTAATTCGGCAGGTTTTGACACTGAGACGTTTTGTCTAGCCGCCACAACCGTGAAAATGCCTAAAGGTAAAGGACGGGCTCACAAGTACAACGACTTTGACGAAGAGTGTGCTAAACGTGGTGGTATTATAGTAATAAATAATACAGACCATTTATGCCTGGCTAGAGCAGTGGTTGTAGCTAAAGCGTACGCCGACAATGACCCTGACAAAAAGAAGATAAGACAAACGAAAGGTCTCCAGACTCAGAAAACTTTGGAATTATTAACAGCCAGTGGTACCGAACTACCCAAAGAGGGTGGTGGTCTGGAGGAGTTGAAAAAATTCCAAGAATATTTGACTGACTATACAATAACGGTGTACAAGTACGGTACAAAGGGGGGCGATGTCTTGTATGAAGGAGTAGGGGGAAGCAAGAAAATCAATCTTCTTTATCACGAAAATCATTATAACGTTATTATATCGTCGACGTCTGCTTTTTGCTGTAAATATTTCTGCGAATATTGCCACACACCCCACGAACATATGCACCGCTGTGGAAAAACATGTCCAGCATGTGAACAATCGCCCCCATGTAAAGCAAGTGTGAAAATCGTATGTGATGGGTGTAATCGGTATTTCAGAGGACAGATCTGCTACGATTACCATAAACAAAGTAAACTATGTGAACGGTTAATCTCTTGCAAAATATGCCTTAAAACGATCCCCAGAAAGCGGGAACACATATGTGGCGAAGTTTTCTGCAAAATATGTAACGGGTTCAAAGCTTCTCCACACAATTGTTTCATGCCCGTCGACACACGTAAGCCTTCAATGCACGGGGTACTATTTATATTTTATGACCTCGAGTGTACTCAAGAAGAAGTTATGTCTGACGGCTCTTTACTACACAAAGCCAACTTATGTGTGTTTGAGCAACACTGTGCACTATGTATAGGTACAGACAAAAGATGGTGCGATTGTGGTGTTAGATATCAAGTTTTAACAATTGGCCCTGTAACTCGTTTTATGGAGTATGTAATGAACCAAAGGGCTCTGTTTAAGAAAATAATTGTAGTCGGACATGCAGGAGGACTATATGATAACCAGTTTATGTTAAACCACCTTATAACAAAGACAGGTCTAACACCCGAACTAATAACTAGAGGTACGAAGCTAATACAGATGAAAGTGGGCAATGTGAGTTTTATCGACTCTTTAAACTATTTCCCAATGCCTCTGGCTAAATTGCCTAAAGTATTCGGACTAAAAGATATAAAAAAAGGTTACTTCCCCCACTTGTTCAACAAAGTCGGTAACTGGGATTACATCGGACAACTACCAGCCCTCGAATATTACGATCCTGAAAATCTGAAATACTCCCCTTCACTCGACGAAAAGAACGACGCCAGAAATCAGCTAATCGTTTGGCATAAAAAACTCTCTGACCAAGGGTACGTCTTCAACTTTAAATCAGAAATTATTTCCTACTGTATAAGTGACGTGTCCATACTTGCTCAGTCTTGTTTAAGGTTCAGAGAGTTGCTTTTAAAAGAAGGAGGGGTCGACCCGTTCACAGAAGCCATCACGCTACCTGGTGCATGTAATAAGATATTTAGAAGAAACTTTTTACAACCGAAAACCATCGGGTTAATTCCTAAGAACGGATATAGATGTCGCGATAAACAATCTAAGATTGCTACTCAATGGTTAATATATGAAGAACACCAAAGAGGTATCAGAATAGAACATGCAGCCAGGGGTCGAGAAGTTGTATTGAATGGTCTTAAGGTTGATGGATACTGCAAAAACACAAGACAGGTCTTTGAATTTGAGGGCTGCTACTTCCACAGTTGTCCAAAATGTATAAAATATAGACGTAACGAACCGACACATGACAACCCATCACTTACATACGAGCAACGGTACGAGGCAACGTTGGCGAAGAATGAAAAATTAAGATCTCTCGGGTACGAGGTAATCGTAAAATGGGAGTGCGATTTTCGTCGTGAAATAAATCCCGAAATTGAAGCTATTACCGAAAAACATCCTCTCCTCGAACAGCTACCATTGGAGCCTCGTGACGCCTTCTACGGGGGACGAACAGATGCCACAAAACTCTATTATTCTTGTAAAAATGGAGAGAAAATAAAATATACTGACATCTGCTCCCTATATCCGTGGGTCAATAAATATGGAAAATATCCGATTGGTCACCCGGAAGTTTTTGTGGGAGAAGAATGCTACGCTCTTGATTTAAAACAAACCGAGGGACTAATAAAGTGTCGAGTGTTACCGCCAACAAATCTCTACCACCCCGTACTACCTTATAAATGTAATAGTAAACTAATGTTTTCACTTTGTCGTACATGTTGTGAATCTAACATGTCTAATGAATGTTTACATAACGATGAAGAAAGAAGCTTTACCGGTACATGGGTAATGGACGAGGTTCTAAAAGCTCAAGAAAAAGGATACAAAGTTCTAAATATTTACGAAATTTGGAAATATCAAGTGGTACAATACGATAAAACTACAAAGTCTGGTGGCCTATTTGCCGAATATATTTCAAAATTTTTAAAAATAAAACAACAGGCAAGCGGTTGGCCCGCCGAATGTAAAACCCCAAAAGAAAAAGATCTCTATATAAAGGAATATTTTGATCGTGAGGGTGTAGAATTGTCCTACGATGAAATTGAATTCAATCCAGGTCGAAGACAGGTTGGTAAGTCCATGATAACGAGTTTTTGGGGCAAGCTTGGACAATGTGAAAACCAGTCTAAGACGTCTATAGTCAACACACCTGCAGAACTATTTGACATTTTATCGCAGCCATGCAAAGAAGTAAACAATATTTTTCCGGTTAACGAAAACACCCTCATTGTTAACTGGTCCTTTAAAGAAGAGGCATATGCCACACTTCCAACTGTGAATGTCGTACTAGCGGCCTACACCACTGCACAAGCTAGACTAAAACTATACACGTATTTAGAAAAACTCGCCGATAGAGTAATATATCATGACACAGACTCTGTCATTTACGTCTCTCGACCTTGCACCTACGAAGTACCTTTAGGTAGTTTTCTCGGCGATATGACAGACGAACTACGTGAATATGGGGAGGGAAGCTACATAACAGATTTTGTAGCCGGTGGTCCAAAAATATATGCCTACAGGGTTTATTCAACTGATAAAAATAAAACGCTCGATATTATCAAAGCGAAAGGTATAACCTTGAACTATAATACGAGCCAGAAAGTAAATTTCGATACTCTAAGAGACATGGTCCTGAATGAAGCCCCCGACGAATTCATAACTACTCGTAACATATTAAGGAACTCCGATCATTCAGTTGTCACAAAAAACGTGACTAAGGTCTTCCAAACCAGCTTCACTAAAAGAAAACGAATAGAAAACTTTGACTCTGTTCCCTACGGTTACAAACGCCAATGCTACTAGAAATCAGCCGTTTTCACGGCTACTTCCCTCCAACCCCATCCCCAATATTCGCGAAAATTGGACAAAACAATGGGGACATTTTTTCTTGAATGTTTGTGTAAAGGTAAGAAGGGCACCTCCTGGTTAACTTTGGGAATCTGTGTGCCCCCTCCTTTGTGTAAAGGTAAGAAGGGTACCTCCTAATTAACTTTGGGAATCTGTGTACCCCCTCCTTTGTGTAAAGGTAAGAAGGGTACCTCCTAATTAACTTTGGGAATTTGTGTACCCCCTCCTTCTGTGTGTTAGGGCACCTCCTTTGGGGTGGTGTAAAGGTAAGAAGGGCACCTCCTAATTAACTTTGGGAATCTGTGTGCCCCCTCCTTAAAATGTCTCCCAGAAGTGTCCCTAATTTTCGCGAATATTCCTTTTTTTCCTGAGGGAGAAGTAGTCATTATATGACGAAAGTGCCTACCTCCTCGTTTGGTCTCCCTTGGACAGCGTTTTTGCTGACAAACAGGCACATTTCCTACTGAAACCAACCTTTCACACATACTAAAGATCTAACAATTGAAAGACATGTAGTGGTAATAAAAAATAACCTTTTTCATAAACACTCACAATTGTTACTTTTGCTAGTTCTTGGTTTTTTCCAAAAAGATCTAACAATTGAAAGACATGTAGTGGTAATAAAAACTCACCTTTTTCATAAACACTCACAATTGTTACTTTTACTAGTTCTTGATTTTTCCCAATAAAATCTTTTATTGTAAGAATTTGAGTAATCGCTAAACGGCTCCTTCAGAAACATCACCCCCATATTTAGAGGGTGTTTCGAGAGTGTATACCGTAAGTACTAAGATCATGCGTCAAATTATTCTAGCGTTACTTTGTTGCCTCTATAAGAAAACCTTTTCAACTAATAAAACTTCGCCCGACCTGTATATGTAAGTATTTCTCTATAAATTTTGAGGTACATACTTGAACCATAGATTTTATTCGCTCTAAATATCAATGAAAACACTATCGGCAATTTGAAAAGTAATCGCCCCGTATTTAGAGGGTGTTTCGACAATTTGAGTGGTGTATACCGTAAGTACTAAGATCATGCGTCAAAATTATTCTAGTGATACTTTGTTGCTTACCTCTATAAGAAAACCTTTTTTTAACTAATAGTACTTTTGATAACCTCAACGAGCCAGGGGTTGGTATCGCATACATAGGAAAGCACCATAAACGGATAAGAAAAAGTTGTTGTTGTGTTATGTAATGTTGTGATAGGAATAAAATAATGCAAATCAGAAAAATATTTATTTACATAGGTTAGCATAAGTACAGCTTTTTACCGAAGTTAAAAAGCTTCCGTGCTCAAGTCCGTTGGTCTTCCAAAGCTCTAGCCGATACGTCCGTCAGCATTTTTGTGATTTTTCCGAACACGTCTGCACACAATAATGAACTAGATGTCGATGTTCTTCTTGAGCCAACATTCTTTACACCAAGCTGTGAACTTGTAGTATTCAATTCCTTTCCGGTCACAGTTGTACTCTTCTGTCAGCTCGTAGACTTCTTCTTTACGGCAAAAAGAACAAAAACTTGGTTTGCAGTCGCTGCAGTTGCACGCTCTTCCCCAAGTACAATTAGGCATCTTTACTTTAAAACAGTTGGTCATCAAATGATCTTACAACCTGTTGTTAACCACTTTAACCCTTCTTCGATTATTTCGTTAAAGTCTCAGACTCTGTTTTAAGCGAGCAACACATTTGGGTCCAATCACGAAGAACTTTGTAACTTCTAGTTTCACCAACAACCTTGTACAGTTGAGTTACGGGTGGGTATCACACAGACTTCGCCGTTTTTTAAGAGGTTATATTCTTGAATTTTACATGCTTGATATCTCATCGCGACTTTTTCAATCAACAGTCGTTCGTAGATAATAAAATTGAATCAATCAAGGCAAATTACAGTGATGGTTTGGCAACGTCGCTGATTTGAACTTTTTATGTTTTTGCATAATGCATTGAATATTTTTCTACTTTGCGGTTATAACATATCGCACAAAAAAAGCGTTAGTTGAATATCTACTTTTGCGGTCGGGAAATATACAGGAGTCGTTAAAAATATCTCAGCATTTAAATCGAGCCTGGCCGGTGAAGGCTTAAAAGCGTTAACATGTCTGGACAGTTCATCATTCATCATTTATCACTTGACGTGAGCAGACATGATGGCTGTTACCGGTCGGGAGTACGTCAAGCTCAGCATAATTAAGTGTTGCATTGAGCAGGAATTTATTCGAGCAAACTATTGTGGCGTGTGTCTACCTGGAAGTTTAATTTTCCACGAAGTGGTTGCAAAATATGGAATAGCAACCAAACTATGTCTGGGTACGAAGGTCTATTCGAATGGCATGAAAATTACACCACATTTCTGGATAGAGCACAATGTTATAATCTATGACCCCACCCTAGCTGTTACGCAACACTACATACCACACAATCTAGAAGTTACGCATAGAAAAGATGAATTTGAGTGCAAAACCCTCGAAGATATAATCATGGTTGGTATTTTCGAAAAATTTATGGTGAACGAGTCTACGATTGAATACTTTGCTAAAGCTCCGAAACATCTATCGAAAGTGCGTGAAAATATTCATGAAACTGTAGATAAAATATTTACGTAATATAATATCAATTATAGTCTGTGTTTTTCACTCCACAAAATATTCCGATCCTGATAAAATATCTACACCTATATCTTATTTTTACTTCAATTTTACACTGATAAGCCCGAGCTGCCGGCCATGACCGTACCGCCGTTTTTTCTTCCAATTCCATCCGAAACCGCACTGGTCGGCTGCTGGCCCGAGCTGATAAGCGGCGGGCTGTCTCGCTGAAGTGAATATTTAGCATATCTAGCAGGCGTATAGACGTTACTTTTTTTTGTCCACCGTAAGCCGTTAAGGCCTTTCGAGCATCCACCCTGTAGATGTTAAGGCCTTTCGAGCATGTTTTTATTCACCCCTGTATATAATAAGGTCTTTCGAGTATGTTACATTTTTTATCCGCCCTGTACGCAAAAGTTAAGGCCTTTCGAGCACTTTTATCCACCCTGTATATAGTGGTTAAAGCCTTTCGAACATGTTACTCACCCTGTATAGGCCTAGCATGTTACTTTTTTTATCCACCCTGTATACCTTTCAGTCCGAGCTGATAAGAGCGGCCGGCTGCGAGCTGATAAGAACTGATAAGAGCCGGCGGGCTGTCTGGCTGAAGTGAGGCTATGCCTACTAAAGCCCGACCGCACCCGCGTACTGCAAGAAAATGCTCTTAATGCAGGGCATCTGGGAATTGTTAAGACCATGACTCGTATTGCAAAATTGTACTATTGGCCGGGAATGTTCCGAGATATCACTAAGTACGTCAGGAAATGTCTCTTATGTCAGAAGTACAAGCCGTCGCAACATAAACTTCCCAACCAACACCCAATCGAGAACCATGAGATACTGTTAGTTCCGATATCATTGGCCCAAAACCAAGGAGTAAAAAGGGAAACTGTTACATAATAATGTTCCAAGATCAGTTTACTAAATGGGTACAGTGTAAGCCATTGAGAAACGCTACGGCTAGTAGCAAAATCACCGTTTTTGATGATGAAGTACTGACAATGTTTGGATGCCCCCGTACCGTACTAACCGATAATGGGACTCAGTACAACAGCAGGCTGTTCAAGGATATGTTGAGAGGATTAGGGGTCCGACATCGCTTCACACCCCCATACACCCCCAAGCCAATCCGGTTGAACGAGCTAATCGCACTTTGAAAACCATGATTATATTGCGAACAGGATCATCAGGACTGGGACATAAGATTGGCTGACCTGAAATTCGCAATGAATAACTCAAGGCATAACTCCACTGGATTCTCACCTGCTTTCCTTAACTTCGGAAGAGAACCTGAAATACCGAAATCATTAAGAAAAGAAATTGAAGAGACCCCTGAAGAAGATCTGGGAAAGAATGCCGAACTGAAAAATACTGACGAAGTAGATTCAACACCGTATGCGATGCGAATGAAGAAATTGCAAGAGTGTTTTGATCTCTTACGCTTATATCTGTCTAGAGCATTTACCAACCAGAGCCGATACTATAATTTACGTCGACGTGACTGGAGATGCACCGTAGGAGACAAAGTCATGAGAAAAGAACATACCTTATCTTCCGCCGTTGATCATGTAGCCGCTAAACTTGCTCCAAAATATTCTGGTCCGTTTAAAGTAATTCGCGTCATTTCACCGGTAGTTTATGATTTGCAAGACGACCAAGGCAAGCGATATAACCGGGTGTACATACAGGATCCAAAATCCGCTAATATCTAATGTATTTCAGTTTCACAGGATGAGACCGAGGTGTGACGGTCCACCGCGGGGAAGCTCCCCGTTACCTACCCGTTCGCCGTCAGAAGACTAGAAGAGGAAACAAGAGGAAGAAAGCCAGAGGACTACTTCAGTTAAGGAAGCTGCGCATCGGTTGAATCAGTCCCCACAAGAAGATGAATGGGAAATCATAGACCTGACCACCTCACCCTGCTCCTCACCAGTCAAAGAACCCGAGGACATAGCCCATGACACCAACAGTTTCAACCTCCCACCAGATATTGATTACGACCCGAACGTAGACTGGCTACAGTTTGAGGAGGAATGGTTTGACTCCGTAAACACGATGGGAAGCTTCGAGAACATCAATGTCGACGCCGAGTTGATGGAGGTTACTCCTTACGTTCCTGGAGCGACTCCTCCTCCCTACCCCAAGCCTCCAGAACCCGGAGTTTACGTCGATAAGGTTCTGGTCTGCACCCTTTATGAAAGAACTACCGTACAATTCGGGGAATTTTCCGCTTCAAATGCTGCGGAAGTTTCGGAATCTATCACTCAATATTCTTCCGGCATATGGTCGTCTTTCCAGCCACTTGGTGACGAGGCCCCCAGTTTTTCGGCTCTGCTACCGCTCCTAGACGACGCCCCTTTCAGGAGCTCACTCGACTCGACTTCCCTACCGTCACTAAGTCCCGATATGGTCACTTCTGATTCTCCGTCACTGGAGGAAGAACTGTGAGCGTTCATAGAGAACCATACCCCGATACTACCCTGGCCGACAACGTGGATAGACAAGGCCCAAGCACTGCGGACACCGAAAGCGGACCCCGTAAAATGGTGCCACATAAGCCTGAAGAGGCGTGATGGAAAACTCCACAATTCAAGGCTACCTCCTCCCTACTCGAGGGGAAATTAGTGTTTTTCTACTTACGTAGATATTTAGAAGATTTTTTCTCTCTCATACGTTTTTTGGCTGATAACTTTTTTTGTGACATTGAGTTATTGACCCACAATGGTTGAGCCAAACTCTATAACCTTTATAGTTTTCAGATCTTTCGCTGAAAATATGGATTCCGAAGACTCGATTGAAGTTATTATCATGTCCGATATTGAAAGTTTACCCGAGGACAAGGCCGAAGAACTGGAACCTTCGTCCGTCAAGCAATTGCCTGAGAGCAGACTCGAAATAGTTCGACGATCGACGTCCAGGGACCGAGTCATGCGACCACGCCAAAAGGGGAACTCTCCACTGCGGAAAAGGAAACATAGCCACCCTGAACCTGAGCTATTTATAATGATTAGAGATGATTTGTGCTGGAGATGCGGTACCGTCGGCCATCGCCGCAATCATTGTACTGGAAAGGCTATTATATTTTTTTCCCGATGCGGCCGCTATGGACGAATGTCACGAAAATGTCCTTGTGTCGACCACGTCCACCGAAAACCATCTCGATGCCACGACAAAGTAGCGCAGAAGTTCGTTGCCCGCCGCCCTAGTCCAGTCCGTCCTTTTCGGGATATGGGAGTCCAGTGTGATCTCCGCGAATGCGCGCCAACTCCAACCAGCGCGCCTCGTCGGTACTCTGATGTCCGGAAGAGTGTCGCCCGAAGAGCTGGACCAGCTACATGTCCTTACTGAATCCGCAGACGCCGAGCCTAGGAAATGGATCCTTCAAGACTGTCTGGTGAAAAGTGGTCGAGCTTTAATTTTTTTCAGTTCAGTTTTTAAATATGTGAAAAAAAAATATCTTGACGAAATATCTTGACGAAAACTGTGCTTTCATCAAGAAATTTTATTTCGTAAGATAGGGGGGTATGTAACGAAGGTTCATTTTCAGTTATTATTATTCTTAGACATTTAAGTTTTTTTTTTCAATTCACCCGAAAAGATGTTCAGCTAGGCATTGTTGTGAAACGAAGTTACATCTTCGGTTATTCTTATTCTTAGACATTTAAGTTTTTTTTTTCTCTCAATTTACCTGAAAAGATGTTCAGATAGGCATCGCTGTAAAACATTATTAGTTTATTTTTTCAAACAAACATTTCAAAGTTTTGGAAAGAAAAACTAGATATTCTGGGTGACGATAATTGATTTCAAATCAGCGTAGGAGTTTAGCATTTTTGGAAAATATTCGCGCAGACTATTAAATTGAGGATGCGACATAGGTAAAAGGATTTTTGAAAAGTAGAAAGAGGTCTCTTGGAAACCGACGACTGAGAGGGCTTAGTCGTTATAATTTGTAAGTTTTGCTGCCGCTTCGAGTTTTTTTTGTCTTAACAAAAAAACCTGCAGTTATTTTTATAGTGTGAAGGTGAGTCTTAAGAAACTAAAACTGAATTGGTTCTGTTTCAATAGATGAAATAAATATAGTTTTCTGCAACAAATGATTATAATTCGTATTTCCAATTTTAATTTCGTTTAAGCTTAAAGTTGAACACAGTTTCAAACTGGTCTTGTGTTAGATTTTGAGAATTACTATTGATCAGTGGTCCTCTCCGTAATTTCTTTGTTATTCGTAATCGGTAATTCTTACTGCGAAACCTTTCCCAGCATCTCCTCAAACCGTTGTTGTTCTGAGTTGCTCTCAAACATTCTTAGACGTTCTGGTGTGTTCGAGTGTAACTAGTAACATCCTTGAAGAGTATCAGGTTTCCGCTGATGTTCAGGTTTATCTGGTATTCCCCGAGAGATTTCCGTTAGTAGAGATACCGTCCCCAATAAAATTTGAAATTAATTTCCCATAGTCAAACCGTTGTTGTTATGAGTTGCTCTCAAACATTCTTAGACGCTCTGGTGTGTTTGAGTGCAACTAGTAACATCTGTGGAGAATATCAGGTTTTCACTGACGTTTAGGTTTATCTGATATTCCTCGAGAGATTTCCGTTCCTGTCCTCATTCCGTTAGGGAAAATACCGTTTCCAAAAATACTTCCAATTAATGCCCCCTAGTCATAATCTATTCTAAGTGCTCTCAAACATTCTTAGACGTTCTGGTGTGTTTTAGTGTAACTAGTAAGATCTTTAAAGAGTATCAGGTTTTCGCTGACGTTCAGGTTTATTTGGTATTCCCCGAGAGATTTCCGTTAGTGAAAATACCGTTCCCAAATACTTTTTAAATCAATTTCTGATAATCAAGCCCTTGTTGTTCTGAGCTGCTATCAACCATCCTTAGAAGTTCTGGTGTGTTTGAGTGTAACTAGTAACGTCTTTGGCGAGTATCAGGTTCGTCTAATATTTTCCTTGAAATCCCGTAAAATTATTTGTTTCTTTTTCTGAAAAGCAAATACTCGAATATGAGACCAAACCTGGTAAAGGGACCACTGATTCTCTCCGTTGCATCAAATACCCAGCGTAGTTATTTTTTTTTAATTGAGATCGCTTTAATTGCCTGTTTATATGCATTGGCCTTAGTTTTCTTGCATGAGTTCGCTTAGTAAATGCTACCAGTTACACCCGCTTGCTAACCAAAATTAATGAACACTGTATGTTTCATTTTCTTTGTATTACATTAAAAGCCATCATTTTAGATTATATTTATTGTATATACATTTTGATGTAATTGTACTGATACATTGCTTGCTTTGAAATTGCTTGTTGTGACATTTTGGGCGAAAATCAATAAACTGTAGTAACCTTTGGCGACTGTTATTTATTTATTCTCTATCAGCTCACCGCACTTCAGTAGGATTGTAGAGTTATCCGTAGGTAGTTGCATATGATTCTGTACCGCAAGGTAGAGAGAATATTCCCGATTGTTTTTAGATGGGTTGAAATTTTTTTTTCGAAATATCAACACGACCCCTGGAATTTTTCCCGTAACCTCTATCTGAGGCTACCCGGAACTCTTGACGCTAAGGGTCAAGGGGCCGTGGAGTAAACCACGAATAAAATCTGGCGCCAGAGAACAAATATAAAGGGTGTCAAGTGTGACGTGCCGCGAACAGCAGCGCTCGATGAGGAGAACGCGTTACACTATCCGACATTAAAATAATCCTTTGTTTTCTATATTTTTTGTATATATTGAATATGACACACTTTCCTCACACTTAAAAACTAAACTGATCAATTTTGAAACCATTTTGTGAATTATTAAGAAAATATATCGTTAATCTAGAGCACTGCCAGAGTTTATACCAATGGCTCATGAGAATTGATTTATAATGAGATTCTTGGAGAGGAGAAAAAAATATTTTACCATTTTAGTCCGGGAAATACAAGGACAACAGCATTTTTGTGTATGTACACCAAAAATTTGAATGAAATGATGACCGATTGTAGCCAGCGAGGCTTATATTTCAAAATTAGTCGCAATTGTACAGCATGTTCCATAACACAGTGCCAGCTCGAAGTTATTTTTTTTGTGAGACACCCTGTATTTTACTTTAAATTTGAATTCTGCTTGACTTCGCCATTACAATAATATAATATTATAATGGGTTATAAAGCGTATTAAAAAATTTCTGACCACTTGTTCCTGTAAATTGTAATGACTTCAATGCCCTGTATATATTTTGAACTGCACAATTTAAAATTAATCCTTTGTAGCCACACGTTTGTGATAGTTGTCTACTACTACAATTCAATCGAACTGATTCGATATCTAAGGAACCGTATATAAGGCAAGCCCAAACTCAAATACATTGGTCTCACAATTCCTTTAAATGAATCACCCTGTATTTTATATCGGTAAATGGGAACTGCGAACTTCCCTCTCAACCAGTCCATTGGATGACGGATGGAATGGAGGTGTGTTCAGATACTCGACTCCGTTCTTGGAAAGAAACGAACGGAACTCTCGAGACGTCAGTTGTATACCATTATCTGAAACAATACATTCAGGAAGCCCGAAATCTGCAAACGTATCTCGAGTATGTTTGATGAGAACCGCTGCAGACAACGATGGAACCATCTTGACTATTGGAAATCGTGAAAAAGAATCCACCATAATCAAAAAGACGTGATTTTCCATCGGACCCAGGTAATCGATATGAACGCGTTCCCATGAACGATTCGCTGAAGGCCATGGTGCTGGAACCGCTGCTGGTGGATTTCTGCGAAGTTCTTGACATGATGAGCAAAGTTGGACCGTCTTCTCGATGTATTTGCTCAACCCGGGCCACCGAACATATGAACGTGCTGCCGACTTTGTCCGAACGATACCGTGGTGAGATGCGTGAATTGCGTCTAGAACCTGATCTCCACCTCGTTCAGTTTCTTCTGTTACTTGCTTGGACTTGACATGACTATCTCGAACTTCCAGCAGGTGAATACCAACTGGATCTGGGAACTCGCCTTCAGAAGTTGATAACGGTAGCAGAGATAAGGCATCAGCATTACCATGAAGACGACCGTGTAGACGAACTCGTAGTCGTATGCACCCAGCATCAAAGACCACCGGATCATGCGAGGAGATAAGTGCTCTGGAGTGGAAGCACCTTTCTTGAATGTTCCCAGCAACGGTTTGTGGTCTGTAATAAAAGTGATGTTGGATCGCCCAAACAGGAACTTGTGAAACTTTGTGTAACCAAAAATGAAAGTAAGAGCTTCTTTGTCGACCTGGCCATAGTTACGTTCTGTGGGACTCATGGTTCTTGATTAGAACGCAATAGGTCGCTCTTCTCCGTTGTCGTATCGATGCAAAAGCACTGCACCAACACCGTATGCTGGAGCGTCACAAGCGGGGATCAGGGGACGATTGTCTTCGAAGTGGACCAGGACTCGATCACTTGTCAAAAAATTCCTAGTCTCTTGAACCGCTTCGATTTGCTCTTCCCTCCAAATCCAATTAGCTTTGTTATCAAGAAGACGATACAGTGGTTCGAAAATGCTGGCACGATTTGGAAGGAATCTGTCGTAAAAATTGATAATTCCTAAAAAAGCTTGGAGTTCGATCTTGTTGGTAGGCGTCGGGAAGTTTTTGAATGCCTCGATCTTTTCTTCAGTGGGATGAATGCCGTTCGCTGAGATCTTGCATCCAAGGAACTCGACCTCAGAAACCGAGATCATGCATTTTTTCTTTTTTAGCTTCAACCCAAAAATATGAAAGCGATCCAGTACTTCTTTCATCCGTTCGTTGTGGATCTTGTCGAAGTTGCAGGCTACCAGTTCGTCGTTCATGAGAATGGCAACGCCTGGTATACCAGCTAGAAGACTATCCGTTGTACGTTGGAAAATACCTGGTGCCACAGATATCCCTAACGGAATTCGATGGACAGAGAACAGGCCCAAGATTGTGTTAATAGTGAGTAACAACGCTGATTCATCATCTACCGTCAATTGTGTGAAGGCCTGATCCAGGTCAAGTTTGGAGAAGACTTTCTCACCAGACAGCTTCACGAAGAGATCTTCCAGAAACGGCAGAGGATACTTGTCCGGTGTGAGAACGGTGTTGATTGTGGCTTTGTTATCCCCACACATCCGAATAGAACCATCACGTTTTACAACCACGACCACCGGAGTAGCCCACTTGGAAAATGAGACAGGCTGCAAAACGTCTAGGTCCTTAAGTCTTCGGATTTCATCGACGAGCCGAGACTGCAAAGCGTAAGGGAGAGAACGAGCTTTGAGATACTTTGCTGTTTGATCAGAAGAGATGTCTAGAACTTTCCTAGTGCTGGACCAGAATCTGAAAGAGCTGGATGATCCGAAGTTGAAATTTTGTTTGTGAGCGAATGAATTCCACAAACATAAATGACAAGAGTCTGGAACCAGTTTTTTTCCTAGCAGATTGTGACCCTTGCATCCTTGAACTACGTACAAAGGCACAACTGCTTCATTGTTCTTGAATTTAACGCGTACCATCTTGACACCGAGAATCTTCACTGGATTGTCGTGGTAATCGCCGAGAGACAGGTTATGAACTGGTAAAAAAACACCAGAAGAAGGCCAGAACGATTCGAAAATTTCTTGATGCATGACTGTAACTGCTGCGTCGGAATCCACCTCCATCACCACCGTACGACCGTCGACTTGAAGTGTGACCATCATGGCTTCTGGTATCTTTCGTGGCCCAGCTGCTTTTTCCTCCTTAGCCAAAGTAAAAAGCTGGAAATTGTTTAAAGAATGAGGACAATTGCACTGTGAAGATGGAGAACTAGTTGGGCAGTAACTTGATAGGTGTTTCCCTCGTGGTAACAGCTGACTGTTCATGTACCTGTGAAGAATGAATTGCACTATCTTAATAGCTCTGGAATTGCTTCAATTTACCTGATTTCGACTTTAATTTATGATGATATACCTGGCAAATCTTTGCTACATGACCTTACTTGTGGCACGCTGTGCAAATCAGAGAACTTGGGTCCAGGTGGCATTGCGCAGCAAAGACAGTTGAAATTATGCGATGACGATGGCTGAGGCTGCGGTGCAGGCTTCTCGGAAACGTGTTGCCTGGAACAGTCCTGACGATCCGTGGATTTAGACACCAGACGAACGGCACCATCAGTTATCTCTTTGAGGTCACCATGATTCGGTTCGTAGAGCAATATCAATAGCCTGCTGAAGATTAAGGTCAGATATTTGCAGTAATCTTGAACGTACCTGTCCATCTCGAATGCCACAAACCAGCTGATTCATAATCATGTCGCTTCGAATCGTTCTGAAATTGCAATAAGTTGCCAGTCTTCAAAGTTCAGCAACATATTCATTGACTGGCTGATCAATCTTCTGATTGCAGTGGTGAAATCTGTAGTAAGCTGCGACTACATTAACGAGAGGCTTGAAGTGGTTGGTGAGAGCTTGAATGATCTCAGGAAATTCGACCTAGTGAGGATCTCGTGGATGTGAAATGCCGCTCGCTAAAACGTGAAGAGACTCACCGCAAATCGAGAAATAGTGTGCACGTTTCATTTCATTGTCCTTGACTCGCATCGACGTGAAATTAAGTTGTAACAGCTTCGACCAATTTTTCCATTCTTGAGGTCGAGAGACATCAGATGGACGAATGTTGGACAAGTTCACCACTACCGATGATTGTTCCGCAGCTGCGTTGTTTTGCGTGTCTTCATTTTGATCAGGCATTTTAAATTGTCAGCTTGAAATTGCCGAGAAAATATTGGAATCCTAGGTTGAACTTGCTAGATCGTAGATACTAATTCGAAATTCCTCGTCGCCAAAATGTAATGCTCACACAATAAAAGAACGCTTAATTGGAAACACAAATTTATTTTTGAGTAGACAAAACCAAAAGTGACAGGCAGAAAAACTAACTAACTGATGTTGTCAAAATAAATAAAGTCGTTGGCACGGAAAAACACAATTTTGAATTCGAAGTACATAACAAATAGTTTTCGTGATATTTCTATTTTGTTATTAGAAATTCTATTTCCAATAAAAAAATCGATAAAAAGTGGATAATGGAATTAATTTACAACAAATAACATATTAGAAATTGAAAAAAGGTCGATTACAGTAACACCACACATGCATAGGAATTAGGTTTCTAAGGTAGCTCTTCTAAATAGTTAAATCAGAACCATATCCTCATTAGCGTTCCTAGTAATAAGAAATGTAAGTCGATCCTTTCAAGACCTGTAAAAATGTAGCGGGTGGTCACCTTGAGCATAATTTATAAGTTTATTGTTGTTTTTCCATGTATTTCAGTATTCGCTGTGTGTTGGCCGTTGGAGGGGATAGGCGAAACTATCCCAGCGAGCGCAGTGGTGAATATCCGCAACTCGGTCGGAGGCTGATGTGGTATATTGTATGTAAATAAAGTGGAAAATGAGGCACGACAGTTGTTGTGTTGTTAATTGTAAGAATACAGGATGGAAAAACAGTGATGTGGAATATTACAAGTTTCCTACTGCGCAACACAAGCTGGTACTAAGGAAAAAATAGATTGCAGCTGTAAAAAAAAAGTGAGTGTCTTATCCTCACTTTAAAATACAGTGTACGCTGATTCAGTATTCTATACGTCATGTTTTCTTTAACAATTTTATGTAGTTTGTTCATTTTTTCATAATAGTATAGTGGATATTAAGGTCTTTAAAATACGCGCGATTTTTCGAGTACGACGGCGAAGCCATTGTTTTAGAGACCAGCTATCCACCAATACTTTTTTTTATTTGTGCACTTTTGAATTATAAATATTGGTATCTATTACTACTACAAGAAAAAGAAATGGAAATAACTGATGTGAAATGGTTGAATTTGTGATGACATTAGTTTACCTTGCGTTGTCATGGAAATGTTAATAGAATCAATTTTTTCTCCGATCGTGAGAAAAGTTACACTATTTTGACCTGTTTTCCATGCGCAAAGCTCAACATTCCCGGATAGTGGGCAGTTACTAAGCAATTAGAAAATAACAGTGCGGTAATATTCTTACCGCACTGCTGTAGCGTGCGGTAATGTTACAAATGGATTAATACAATAAAATGTAACAAAGTATGGCTTCAATTTTTATATTGATAAAGCTGTTATAAAAGAAATTAAAGAAACATCTAATATATAACGATATTCTTGAACACAAATGATTGGTTGTTAATATTCACATTTATTGTACAGTTTGTACAATTTGTAAATTCTACTGGAGGGCAACGAGAATTTATATACATTGAAGCTGCATGGTTATAATTGTTTGGTTTATCTCGTTACCACCACTTCTATATTTCAATATGAATATGGAGAAATCTATCTAAACTTATTTGATTACATCTTGAACGGAATATTTTCCAATTAATTTTTCAAATGTAAATTAACGATCGAAGAAAAAATAGTATGTATAATTCGTGGGAAAAGCATATTTCCAAACTCCTGTGTTACCAGACTCGTCGTTACGCTCCTCGTCTGGTAATCATCACAGTTGTTTGGGAATATGATGCTTTTCCCACTAATTATACAATATACTATAATTACCATTTACTCCGATTTGAAAAATCGAAATATCAATATCTCAAACATAATCAACTGTACTTTCCATTTTCATTTATAAAATTGAAATTGTTAAATATTGTTAAAATAAAACTTTTGACGTTACAAAGTACTCCTGTCAGATAATAATAGTAAAAAATTGTCATTTAGAGACCACTAGACATTACACTCCGTTTCTCGAGATGTATCTTCATCTCTTCGCTATTTCAACTTTCTAGTCACAAGCTTCATTTAGCAGAATGAAAAATGGAATAATCGATTTTTATTAATGATTTTAGGCAACGTTTATCTCCGTTGATTCCAACCTACAAAACTACACTTAACATAAAAAAATACATTTTAAAAACGATAACTTACCCAGTCGCTCATAAAATACTGAACATTATGTCATTAGGCACCTATATTTTCAAATTATTTACATTGTAAAAGTTAAAAGGCTCCGTATCATTATAATAATTGTTGCTTCAATAAGCTTTACGTGTAAATGCCTCCGACGTAACTTGCGTTTTTAAGCCGCGAGGGAGCGACAGTAGTATCGCACATAACGAATAGCTAGTATTAAATGATATTAATGATTTTAGGCAACGTTTATCTCCGTTGATTCCAACCTACAAAACTACACTTAACATAAAAAATACATTTTAAAAACAATTACTCACCCAGTCGCTCATAAAATACTGAACATTATGTCATTGGGCACTTATATTTTCAAATTATTCACATCGTAAAAGTTAAAAGGCTTCGTATCTTTATAATAATTGTTGCTTCAATAAGCTTTACGTGTAAATGCCTCCGACGTAACTTGCGTTTTTAAGCCGCGAGGGAGCGACAGTAGGTTCGCACATAGCGAATAGCTGGTATTGAATAAGTATAAGTAAATTTATTATTGTTGGCTTTCTACAATAAAATAGAAATATCACAGAAACTACTCAATATGGGTATCGGGAATATTCAATAAATTTTGAAGTATAGTTGGGTAACTTCCATTTATCGATATAAAATTTAGGGTGAACCATTTAAAAAAATTGTGAAACCAATGTTTGGGCTCGCCCTGTATACGGTTTCTTAGATATCGAATCAGTTCCATTGGATTGTAGTACTAGACGACTATCACAGACATGTTGGCTGAAAAAGAATAATTTTAAAGTATAATTTTAAAGTATACAGGGCGTTACGATTCACAGGAACAAGTGGTCAGGACTTTTCAAATACGCTTTATAACCCATTATAATGTTATATCATTATAATGGCGAAGTCAAGCAGAATTCAAATTTAAAGTAGAATACAGGGTGTCCCATTTGGAAAAATATAACTTTGAGCTGACACAGCGTTCTGGAACAAGCGACAATTGCGACTAATTTCAAAATATGAGCCTGGCTACAATTGGTCAAAATTTCATCAAATATCTCTAACCATTCACAAGATATAGGACTTTATCGCACTAATGAATCACCCTGTATATACTAACCTGGTAATAAAAATATTAAAAATGTATCAAATACTAAATTTTGATATGAAAAACCCTGGGAAGGTATGAAATTTTTGACCTTTAAATGGAAATAATAATTTTTCTAGTTTGGGCCCTACATTCCGTGCGTCTGCAATCTTCTTGTATTATGATTACTTTCCAGTGGAAAACAAATTATCGAATAAATCGTGAGTATGATAACACATATAATCTCTTTATCCATTTTGATTTTGATAACTGATTTAAAAATTGATTTTTTTCCTGTTATAGCCTAATAGGTTACATTCAAAATCACAAGAACTCATTTTTTCAATACTCAGCCCATCACCAAAAATTTTCAAACCAGCTCCACTACGATTTCATAAGTTGGTCGGGATTTACTGGTGTCACTTACATGGAATTTCTTGCGAATAGTAATACCCGTGAACGATATAATTCTCAGGGTCCTCAATATTTTAGACTGTGGTCATGTTAGTCACGATCAAGTAATAAGTGGTTTGAAATGCGATATCAACCATCTTGAGTATCATCTGATACTGTATATTCACTGAAATACACTAACGTTAATGACAGATGATACGTTTTGTTAAAGAAACAAATAAAGAGTACATAATAGTATTATGTTTAAGGTTACGTGAAATTCAAGTGAGAACGATGTTATTGAATGATAATTCTACTTACGAATTGATTCTTAATATTGCTATTATGCTGGTCAAGCTAACTACGAGTACAATTTGGTTGGAATAGTATAGAATAATAACAATGTTAGCAATTGCAGCTGATATGAAAAGTTCGGTCTCACGATAAATCATTCTTATCGGTAACATTAGGTTAGCAATACTGCCTGTTTTTCAGAAAAAGTGTGCTAGAATAATCTTAATAAGACGAGGTATTTCTACGCGTGGGTCCTAGAAAAAGTTTACTGAATCTTCCTCAGCTATTTCTTGGACCGTAAATATTTTGAGACCGTATTTTTCTAATAGATCTCAATGCTGTTCACCGATTATTCCAAAATTTCATTGAAGCGCATTAGCATGGAGCAAAGTTGGCACATCCTCCTTGGTTGTTATTCATTCAGTATCGTGAAAACAGCTTCCCACATATAAAAACCTATTAGTTTGTTTTCCAGCCAAAAAAACATCAAAACCTGTCCATGTCTTCCATTTCATAAATTTCATGGAAATATATTCCCTGGATGTACTCAGACGTAGATTTGGAATTATTTGTTGAAATAAATAATTAACCATAGCCATTTATGCACCATAAAAATATAAAATATGAATATACCTCATGCTTTCACGTGGTTAGCACGTTTGCGCTTTTTGTTGCTGGGAAAGGGAAGGAACTGTGAATTTTCAAGTCATTATGGGTATCCCGATTGCTGGAGTGGTTTGCGTAATTTCTTATCCACCAAATCCATTCCAATTCAGAGTAGTTAGGCTATCTGTAGCTGCTGAATGGAACGTCTTTTTCTGCTTCTTAATTTCTGTAACAGAAGTAAAGCAGAAAAGCGTCTCAGTAATGTCCAAGTCTCTTTTATATTCATGATATTATTGGATGTTTTTTTCACTTGTGTATTTTTTGATTTGCCGGCGCTACAAAGCATTGTGAAATTTATATGAGATCAAACTATCCGCTATTGCCATATAGAACGCCATAATCTTGATAAACTTCTAAGAAAGAATCTCTGGCGTCATATCCGGAAACGTTGTGGATAATCGGTGGGAACATCTCTTTACATGGAACTAGCACAATAACTTATTGGCTCTTGATCAATGACTTTCTCCATTTAAGCGTACCTATCACTTAACCAGCTTGAACAATAATGAACCGACCACTGCCCATCTTCATCCAGTTGTCTTAGGACTTGAATCTGCTGAATTACGACTTCATTGGGATGTTGAATATTTTGCCAAAATAGAGTATTCCCCAAAACATTACTAATGTACATCGGGTTACATGAAATAATAATTAACAGATAAGTTCATATTCTCGAGCTGAACTCTTGATAAATTTTGCGACATAATCAACCCGTCTAAGGAATTCACGCATATTCGTTCAATACTGAAGCACTTCAATAATAGCTTATGTGTTTGTAGAATGGACTTCCATCTAAGCATCCCTTATTTCGTTGCTTACGCTCCTTTTTATTCAATATAAACCCGAAATTTACCAAATAATTGTATATTCAATATAAACGTTCATCATGCTCTCCAATGTTTCTACCTGTCTCGAGAAAATCGTCAGAAAGCACTAATACACAGTCCATATTGTAACGTGTCAGAGTCCTTGATAGTATCAAACGTATATAAATTAAACACATAAAATCGTACCCTCAATAGAGAGCCGGCGAATATTCAATAAATACCAATTACTTGTTTAGCAATAAATAAAAAAAAACAATTTTTCCAGAACAAATTAACTTTTATTAAAAAAAAATAAAACGAGTTCCTATTCGACAGCGGTTAAATCAAGTTTCGGAAACTAAAGAAAATTAAATTTCTTCACCATTAAAATCTAATTCCTATAATGGGAACAAATTTTCTTAAAACAAATTACAATATTTTAATATTGCCGGTTATTTTCAAAAAAATTACCAAAGTGGAAGTTTTCACAAAAAAACAAAATATCAACCGGTACGGAAAAAAAAAATATCAAACTATTCCAAAAGTACCGAATACGGAGGTACGGAAATTGTTAAGTATACTGTGATTATTACAAATATTTTACCTTCCTAAATCGGCTTCGGTATGCACCACTTAACTAACAGAATTGTCTTTTAAAAATATGAATTACGGGAACCGGATCGGTAAAAAACTCTCGGACACAAAAAAAAAACGTTTAACGGTAGCAGTAGTGTGTGAGCGGACGAATTAAGAACCACGAATCAAACTCTTCTGTTCTTTTATATTTTCATTAGTAGAATTTTATTTAGGAACTACAAAAAAAAGTTTGTCATATACTAGACGTCTTTCGGAATTAATTAAATTAAGTTAAATGGTATATATACCAAATGTCCTTTTTGATTGAAAAATTTTAACTTCGGAAATGACTAAATTTTATGATTCAATATAAATTTGCGTACCTCCGGACTAATACAAAAAATACTAAAACGAATATAACGGTAATAATAATAAAAAATAATAATAATTCGGTCACAAAAGGGAATCGGAAAGTAAGTACGAGTTATTTAAGATCAAGTGGCAAAATAAAAATATGAAACGGAGAAAAAAAACTTGAATTAGTGTCAAAAAAAATAACTCGTTACAATATATAAGAACAAATTGTTCATCTGCACTACCTGGACTGCTCTAGTTTTGCTGCAAGTTGAAGGAACCACTCACAGCATTGAATCCATGCTGACCACTTATCCTTTCCAAATGCTAACAAGCAGGTGTTATTTTCAAAAGAATAGAAAAATAAGCTCTTTTGTATTTATAACGATTAATTAATAATAATTTGGTTCAAATTATTCTATTAATGCTGGTAAATCCATCAATTTAAAATTTCAATGCTTCAAAATTAACAATATAATTGAATTATTGATGTATCAGTGATGAATGGAAAATAATATCTCATTTAAATAGCAGATTGAATTTGTTTTTAAAATAAGCTGCCATTGGGCCTTCACACATCTAGATTTCCTAGTATAGCAGTGGAAAAATATCGCTTTATAATGACACCATGTATGTATGTATTTTTTTTTTGGGATAACATTCACTGAGACCTAAAATATCTATATAATGACACCACAATGTCTATACTAAAATGTACCAAATACACTTGCCCGATTTCACCAACCAATTCCTAAAGTTAGGTAATACCTAAACCTGAATTAAGAATTCCTAAGTGCAATTTGCGTTTCACACAGGCAGACCTAACAAGCTATCCTAACGTTAGGTATTTCCTATCGTCCTTAGGCATTACTGAAACGCAAATTGCACTTGGGAATTCTTAATTCCGGCTTAGGTATTACCTAACTTTAGGAATTGGTTGGTGAAATCGGGCAACTGCGTTATTACTTATAAGATGCGACATAGGGATTTCTGTACTAAGCTATAGCTTATAAGTTTTTTACCAAATAGCGATAATAAGGAACAATAACAGATTTGGAAAGGTCGTTGAAAAATAAGTCCAAATGCACTTTCAATATTCTTGAATTAGCTCTGGCTTGGTAAGGAAATGAAAAAAGTGGACTCAATTTTTATACTACTGTCGAATACTTTCAACCGTCTAAGGAAGCTACATGGTTAGGTCCACAGAAAATTGGAAAGTTGAGACTGGAGTAGGGCGGTTCGATTTGCCCCTGTGGCAAAATTCATTTTCTTCCGGTTCTAGCACTCAACTTAACTTTGCTTTATTTTGAATTTAATGTTTTTACACTTTCCCGCTTTCTGGGATATTTTGAATGTCCTAATAATTAATATCATTTATGTATAAGACAAATAGTATCAGCACTAAAATGGATCGTTGAGATACTCCTGTTTCAATTAATTTTTGTGATAATATCACCTTATCAATATCTATAATTTGTTTGTGGTTCGAAAAAAAATAAAGTTCAAAAAGTCAATTGATTAATTTTGTAGATTTATCACAGATTTTCAATTATCCGGTACTTCTAGCCGGATAACGCATATATTACAGGTAATATCTACAACATTTGGTACTTCTAGCCGGATAACGCATATATTACAGGTAATATCTACAACATTTTGGTCCTTCGGTGCGTTACGAACAGTTCTTGGATAGTTATGTCCATAAGAAGAAGTGAACGTTTGAGAAAGAATCAGTGACAGTCAACAGAGGTTTGGACGAATCAAGGTTCAGAACAGAAATCCATATCTAGGAAAGAAATTATACCAGATAAGTCTACAAACGAATATGATCAAGGTACTGGAAGCAAAAGTCAACAAATAACATCTAAAGGCAAGGTAAGATCAGTAGCTAGTAGTGTACATCGCCAAATTATTCAAGAAAAGTTAGAAATAGCCAAGAAGAGAAATACTATCGAGGAAGAAAGGGAAAAAAGAGAAAAAGAGAAAAAGAGCTCCTAAATTTGGAATTGGCACTGAAAATTGCACAGATAGAAGAAAATAATAGTGTCAGTAGTTAAATTTCAAATAATCTGGAGGAGGAATATCCTTTAAGTGAGCGTAGTCAGAGGTCTAGAATTCAAGAATGGGTAAGCGATCAGCAATATCAACTTGGTACAGCAAATGATGAATCGGTTCATATTGACAAGTCTGATTTGGAAGAAAAATCGAGTTCATGTCATGCGAATAATGTCAGTTCAGATAATAGAGTTCATGCCAATAATAATTATCTTGAGAGAATGTTAATCCGACAATCTTCACCGAAAGATCTACCTATATTCGATGGGAATCCTTTAGAATGGCCAAATTTTGTGAGTCAGTTTTCCAATACAACTAAAATGTGTGGTTACTCTAATGAAGAGAATCAAACAAGACTTCAAAAATGTCTAAAAGGTGAAGCTCGTGAAATTGTTCAGACTCTGTTAATTTCACCTAAAAATGTCGATAAAGTTATAGATTTATTAAATAGACGATTTGTACGACCAGAATATATCATAAATAGTGTTATAGAAAAAATAAAGAACATTCCATACCTAAAAGAGGACAAAATTAATAGTATTGTCGAGTTCTCAGATAATGTAAGGAATTTGGTTGGTACTATGCTAACTCTTGAGCAAGAAGACCATCTGCGTAATCCACTATTATTACAAGATTTAGTCGGGAAGTTGCCCAATAGACTGAGATTGGAATGGACAAGGAAAATGATAACAAATAGTGGAAATATACCAAAACTCGTTAAGTTTCAAGATTGGCTGGAAGAATTAGCTGACGACGTATGCCAATTACAGAATTCAATCTCATCTACTTCAGGGAAGAATTAATCCAAACAAGGTAGGAAATTTGACTATACTTATACAACAAGATCAACGAAAAAGGTATGCGCATTCTGTAAAAAGGAAAATCATTATCTGAGTAAATGTAATACTTTTGCTCAAATAAATATTGGAGAACGATGGAGTTTTATAAAAAAAATCGTCTTTGCATTTCTTGTCTAAGTTTCAATCATGGAATCAAGAAATGCACTGAAAAGAGGAAGTGTGAAGTCGAAAATTGTGAAAAGAAGCATAATCCCTTATTACATACGGAGGTATTGCAAAGCCATGATACTAATGAGGTAGTACACGATAATAGTGGAATTATGAACAACATACCATCGCAGGAATATGTGAGTGAAAGGAATCATCACATATTCCAAAAAGAGACTAGAGTTCTTCTCAAAATTATACCGGTTCAATTGATCAATCAGAAAATAGTAGTAAATACGTATGCTTTACTTGATGATGCTTCTACAGTAAGTTTAATAGATAATAAAATTTCCGAACAATTGGAACTGGATGGACTTTTACAAGCACTCTGTATATCGTGGACTAATAGTGAAACAGAAATACAGAATGATTTCCGGATTGTTACACTTAATATCAAGGGTATACAAGAATCAAACAAAACTTTTCAATTGCGTCACGTCAGAACAATAAAGGGATTGTCCTTACCTAGTCAAAATATCAAAAAAGAAGAAGTTTGCCAAAATTACCCTTATATTGAGAATTATAATTATTTATCTTTGAAAAATGCGAAACCAACAATTTTGATAGGTCAAGACAATTGGCCACTTCTCATGAGCCACAAAATTATAAGTGGTCCATGGAACGGACCAGTATTGAGTAAAACTATACTAGGTTGGGTTCTACATGGTAATATAGTAAAAAACCAATCACACAAAGATTTGAACGGAAGAAAGTTCACTTGCCATGTTTACGGTTACGAAAAGGACGAAATTGATCTATTACATGACCTTGTTAAAGAACAGTGGAAAATAGAAAATCATGATATACAAAATCAAAGATCAATCATGCTATCAAAAGAAGATCGGAGAGCTCAAGGAGTCTTAGAGAAAACTGTTAGAAGAGTTAAAGAAAATAAATATGAAGTTGGACTCCTTTGGAAAAACGACAATATCATTCTACCAGAAAGCAAGATTAATGCACTTAAAAGATTGAAATATACAGAAAGTAAAATGGACAAAAACGATAATTTTGCAAAAGCTTATTGCGACAAAATGAGTGAATATTTACAAAAAGGATATATAAAGAAATTGAATAAGCGGGAAGCGGAAGAAGAGTGTCAAAAAACTTGGTATCTTCCTTATTTTGGGGTGGTAAATCCCAATAAACCTTCAAAGCTCAGGATTGTATTCGATGCAGCGGCTAAATCAAATGGATCATGTCTAAATGACTATCTCCTTATTGGTCCGGATTTATACAATTCTTTACTTACTATTCTTTTTAATTTTAGAATTCATAAAATAGCATTTGTTGCTGACATCAAAGAAATGTTCTTACAGATAAACATACGTGAAAAAGATAGACATGCCCAAAGATTCTTCTGGCGAGGTATGGAACGAAAGAATAGTCCAGATGTATATGAAATACAAGTAGTATTTTTTGGAGCGAAATGCAGTCCATGTCTTGCTCAGGAGGTGAGAAATAGAAATGCTCTTGATTTTTCAAAGGAGTATCCAGAAGCTGCTTAAGCAATAATGAGAAAACACTATATGGACGATTATTTGGGTGGTGCTGAAAATGAGGAAATTGCTGTGAAACTGATCAAGGAAGTGATCAGTGTTCACAAGCGTGGAGGATTCACTATATGCAACTGGATTTGCAATAATGATGAAGTTTTAAAAAGTATAGATCCTGAATTAGTATCTGATCAATATAAAAATTTGAGATTTGAAGGGGAAACTAATACTGAAAGAATTATAGGATTATGGTGGAATCCAGCAGAAGACATCTTCACTTTTCAGACAAAATTTCACGAAGTTGATTCGGATATTCTAACAGGAAAATGACGTCCTACTAAAAGAGAAGTTTTAAAAGTTATAATGTCAATTTATGATCCATTGGGATTTTTAATCAACTTCACAATTCACGGAAAAATCTTACTACAAGAAATTTGGAGAATGCAAATAGGTTGGGATGATGAAATTACAAATACAACAAATATTAAATGGGAGAAATGGTTAGAAAATCTGAAAAATATAGTGAATTTCAAGATACCACGTCAATATTTTCCGATGGATTGTAGTGATGATACGAATACTGGCTAGATACACATCTTTTGTGATGCATCAGAAAACGCATATGCTGCTGTTGCCTATTTACGTAGACAAAATGGAAAAAATGTGAATTTATCTTTTTTATGTTCAAGAGCTAGAGTTGTACCTTTGAAACAGTTATCTATTCCGAGGATGGAGCTTCAAGCAGCATTGATTGGTGCTAGAATGAGTAACGCCATTGAAACGGAATTGGAAGAAGAAGAATTAAAACTATTACGAATTGGTAAGACTTTACCAAAATCCAGTAGATTATCAAATCTCAGTTGTCAACTGGAAGACAAATTGATCATATTGGGAGGAAGACTAGATAATTATTTACTTTTAAGTGATTTTACAAAGCGGCCCATAATTTTGGACTCTAAACACCCAATATCTAGATTGTTAATATTTGAAGAACACAAAAGAGTAAATAATCATCATGGAAAGGAAACAGTAATAAATAAGTTGAGGCAATCATTTTGGATTTTAGGATTGAGATCAACTGTAAAACAGATTTGGAGAGACTGCAAACAATGCAAAAACAGAAGAAGTAAACCGGAGCCTCCTTCAATGGGACAATTGCCTCAATATAGAATAGAACCAACTTTAAGACCCTTCTTAAAAACAGAAGTAGATTATTTTGGACACATTTTGGTAACGGTGAAGAGATCAGACGAAAAAAAGTACGGTGTTATCTTTACATGTTTGACAACCCGTGCAATTCATATCGAAATTGCCCAAGACCTGTCTACTGATGCCTTTATCCATATTTATCGACAATTTGGATGCCGAAGAGGTTTTCCCTCTGATATATATTCAGATAATGGATCGAATTTTCGAGGAGCTGAAAGAGAGCTGAAAGAAAAATTAGAAGAATTAAATCAATATGAAATTATCCGTAAGTGTAATTTGAAAAATACCAAATGGCATTTTCTGCCGCACTTATCACCAAATATGGCTGGAGTTTGGGAAAGACTCATTCAGTCTATTAAAAAGAGCCTCAATGAGATTTTGAAAGAAAAATTTCCCCCTGAATACGTCCTTAGAACTTTATTAATTGAGGTTGAAAATATCATTAACAGTAGACCTTTGACGTACGTATCGCTTGACCATGAAGATGCAGAAGCTTTGACTCCAAATCATTTCTTAATAGGTCCTGAGTACTTGGCATATGTTCCAGCAAAGGCCGATACGAATGATTTGTGTTTAATGAAAAAATGGAAAGCAGCCCAGAGACTAACTGACCTCTTTTGGAAAAAATGGTTGAAAGAGTATCTCCCTAGTTTAGTTAAACGAACAAAATGGCTAACTTCTAAAATAACAGTAAATATTGGCGATGTCGTTATAGTTGCTGATCCAGATAGTCCAAGAAATACTTGGACTAGAGGAAGGATTCAAGAACTCTATCCTGGGAAAGATGGAGTTATACGAGTTGTTGATGTTAACACTTCAACTGGAACATTTCGACGTCCTGTTAACAAAATTTGCATACTAGATGTTAGGAAAAAAGAAGATTTTTAATTGAATTATATCCACTTCAATTACGGGGAAGAGAATGTTACGGTTGTTTTAATATTGTAAATTTATCCAAGTAAATTAATATTTGTTATTATTTTGATCAAGTAGTGAATAATCAGATTTTGTCAATAGTTGTCCAATAAAATAAAGTATAATTTTTTTTAATAACTTTTCTTGGCCCTGGTAAAAGCCTTATCAAATGGATGTACAATAATAATAATTGCTGTTGAAAAGTATCACTTTCCGCACTAGTTAGGTAAACTACTATTTTCTACACCCACATGTATATTGTCCATTTTTCGCACAGTTTACAGAATGGAAATGTAGGCCATATCAGTTAACTGAACGTATATATTCATATACATACTAGAACGTATATGAAATCATTCACTGCAGCTGAGTTACAGACAAGGGAGGAAAAAGACAAAGAAATATTTTTTTAAGGAAACAAAATAGTGCACCTGCAACACCTACTATACAAAATATTAACCAAGAGATAACTGAAGTTCCTACAATCATCCAACAAGTTACCGAAGAAGAAATTAATAGAAGGAAACCGGAAAATAAGTTCAAATTGGACAAAAAACAAGAAAAGAAAATGGAAAACACTCCAACAACATCTGATGAGAAAAGGATTGATAAAAAGATGAAAGGTCACTGGGAAAGTTTGAAGAACAGAACTCGATCTGGTAGTAAACCTTAAACATATATAATTAATATTCACTACGATCTATTGCGGTTGTACATTGCAAACATTATGTTTTGTGTCGTGATTGTTTTTATATTGGATTTTGTATTTGAAATATTTTGTTCACATTTCGCATAATGAATAACTTTTCTGCAATATTATGAGAATGAAGAGTTTAAGGCTCAAGAAATAGATACACTCCAAGAATTTAACAATTTCAATAAACATGGCAATAAAATTTCCATACTACACATAAATATAAGGAGCATACAAAAAAATTTTGATAAATTAATATTATTTCTCACTCAATTGAACGATTTTGGAGTGATAATATTGACAGAAACATTCCAGATTAACGACTTAAGTATCTTCCATATAAATGGGTTTGATATGATTTACAATAAAGGTGTATATAATAAAAATGATGGTACATATATGTAAAGCGTGAAATGCAATATACTTATAAAATAATCCACATTTTTGAAAGTGCAGCTATTGAACTAGATATTGTGATTTCTATCAATAAAGTTAGAATAACTGCAATATATAGATCACCATCTAGTAATCCTCACTTATTCATTACTCACTTAGACAATTACCTGGAGAATAACCAAAAATTTCATAATCACGTTCTTGTGGGTGATATCAATATAGACTTGTCACAAGATTATGATTATGTTGAAAAATACAAGAATTTATTGAATACATACGAATTTGTTTCATATATTAACAATGTTACGAGACCTATAAGTAGGACATGTCTTGATCATTTTTTTGTTAAAAAAACAAAACATCATATAGATCCCCAATCTTATATTTTTGATTATGAAATTACTGATCATTTTCCCACTGCTTCAACTCTAAATAATATAAATTTAAGAAATATCAATGATACAAATTCACAGCACTATAAACAATACATTGACTATTTTCATTTAAGAGCACTTATTCCTAAACAAAATTGGAAAAAAATATTTAACGAACCGGATGTTAATATAATAACACAAAATTTTATTAATGTCCTAAAAACTTTAATTGATAAATGTACAAAATCAGTCAAAATTAAAAAAAATTATAAAAATAAAAAACCCTGGATTACGGCAGGTTTATTAAAATCCATAAATCAAAAAAATAGATTATATTTAAAAATGAGAAATAATCCCGATAATATAAACAAAAAAATGATATACTCCCGATATGAAAATAATTTATCTAAACTTATACAAAAATCAAAAAAAAAACTATTATAATACATTAATTGAAAAAAATGGCAACACAGAGTTGAAGTCTGTGGAAATGTGTAAGAAGTATATGTAACAGAACAAGGACTGAAGATAAAATTCAGAAAATTATAAAAAGCGATAATCAAATAATCTTTGATAAAAAAGAGATAGCTGATGAATTTAATGACTGTTTCAGTGATATAGGAGAAAACCTTGCTAATAGAACTAATAATCCACAATCTTTTGATGAAATCATTAAGCCAATAGGAAAAACTATATATTTATACCCAACAGATGAAAATGAGGTTAAAGGAATTATAAAGTCCTTAAAAAATAAGAAATCACCAGGGATTGATGGGATTAGGTCTGAAACCTTAAAAGAAATAGCTGATGAAATTGCTCTACCATTAACCACTTTAACAAACAAATGTTTTGGTTCAGGTGTTTTTCCTACAGCCCTGAAAATTGGGCTAATAAAACCATTTTTTAAAGATGGGGATAAAATGACAACAGTTAATTACCGACCCATCACGCTAACATCTACTGTGAGTAAGATAATTGAAAAAATATTCAAAATTAGGTTAGTGAACTTTTTAAACAAACATGAAATAATTTCCAATAGTCAATTTGGCTTCAGAAAGGGCAAATCTACAGAAGATGCGATTTGTTCGCTTACCGCTGATATTTATGAAGCTATAGATAAAAAAGTACCGTCCTTGTGTATATTTGTGGATCTGTCTAAAGTCTTTGATACTGGGAACCATGGAAAACTACTAAAAAAACTAGAATGTTACGGTATTAGAGGAATAGCGTACAAATTTATTAAGGATTACTTAATTAATAGAATACAATTGGTGAACATTGATGGGGTCATCAGTGGTTCCAGAAAAATTACTTATGGAGTCCCTCAAGTGACAGTTCTTGGACCAATTCTTTTCCTATTATATATCAATGATTTACTTTCGTATCCAAAAAAGGAAAAAGTTATTAGTTTTGCTGATGATACAGCAATGTTTTATAAAGCAAGTACTTGGAAACAGTTAAAAGAGGATACTGAAAAAGATTTTTAAAAAATGGTAGACTGGTTTAACCACAATAAATGTACTATAAATGTTACAAAAACCAAATACATGCCTTTCACATCCTATAAAACAGGACTTCCAAACTTAGCACCTCTTTCTGTGGATAACACACTAATACCAGAAACAGATAAAATCAAGTATCTAGGAATTGTTTTAGATCGACACCTTAGGTGGAATTTACATATTAATGCCTTAGTACAAAAACTGAGAGGATTTCTTGGCAGATTTAAATATCTGAGAGATTTTTTAGGTACTAGGCAACTGAAAATTATATACTCATCACTTATACAGTCACAACTAAATTATGGAATTCTCGGATGGGGAGGGGTGAATAACAGCCACATACAAAATTTAAACATAATTCAAAAATGGCTAATAAGAATAATTTACAGAAAAAACAAAATGTTTCCTAGTGAAAAGGTATTTGAATTAAGTAGGCTTTTCGATGTAAGACAACTCTATATTTACAAATTATTAGTATATTTTAAAATAAATAAGAATTGTTTGACTCGATTAGATCATGAATATTTTACAAGAAATAGAGATAAAACCTATATGTTACCTAAAAGAGAAAAGTTAATCGGACAAAGGTGTTTCGATTACTTGGGCCCCAAACTATACAATCAAACCCCATTACACATTCAAAACATAAATAAAATGCATTCATATAAATTACAAATTTAAACATGGATAAAATCAATGACTGAAGAACAGATAAATAGCATATTAAATAACACATAACAGATATATTCATTACCCAGTAAAATACTACAAACTTGTGACTCTCTTTACATGACGGTAACAAATAACCAAATAATGACAACTCACCCAATATAGACAACTTACCCAATGAAGACAGCTTACCCAATAAAGATAACTTACCCAATACAGACAGCTTACCCAATGAAGACAACTTACCAAATGATGACAAATTTATTCATTATATTACAATTACCACTGTTATCACGAACAAGTTGTATATAACGTTGTTATAGAACAACTTCTGTGATTATAAATGTTTATTTATGGTAATTTGCATTATTATATTATTTTTTGTAAACAAATTTTTGAATAAACATTATTATTATTATTATTTAAAATATTGCTTACACTGGAAATGAAAAAAATCTGTTGAAACTATAATATGTAAATAATTATAATAAAATATGCCTAGATACACGGAAAAACATCAGCATTTTAAGAATATTTCTAGTTAAAAAAAGAAGCTGGTGATTATTGAATTCATAGCTTTTTCGAATTTGCCTGAACACGATCCTGATGATTCCATTTATCAAATTTAAGGTTAGCTATACGTAAAAATAGTGACATACCGAAAACCCAGGTATACGTCATATTGTACACGTCCCAAACGATAACGCACATCAAGAAGGCTATTAAATGAGCCATATTATATACATAGATTCAGATCCCAAAGTTCAGATAAAGCTAGGCACGATTTGTGAACCAAAATCAACCTCACAAAATAGTTTGAATTATCTTACAAACAGAATAGCTCAAGTACCCAAAATGTTCATAATAATTCATATAGTCACAGTACTGGATATACTGGTAACTATTCAAATTCAGTTGTCGAATATCCTTTAAATAAAAATAATAATGAAAAGTTATCAACCTATCTTGTAGTCGAGAGATACTGTTACCCACTGCAGTGTATAATTTAGAAAATAAGTCTATAGTGGAAGTGGTAGTTGTCCTACATCCTTCTAGTACAACTTCCTTGATAACTGAAAAGTGAGTTGAGACAGTCTAATTGACTCCAGTACCCGGAAATATTCGAAGTGTCTTATAGTAGATATAACAGGATGATAGTTATTGTAACGCTTTGAAAAGTTTTCGAAATATTTCCCAGACATCAACCGTTCTGAACTGAGAAGCGAGTACGCCTAAACCAGTCTACGAGTTAATTTGCTAACCAAAATGCTTGGTTTTTTTCAGTATCTTGTAGATATGCCAACCCCGTTCAATTTCGAAGTTTGATTTAATATCAGTCAGGGCCTATAGCCCGAAAAGTAGTTGAACGGTCAATATTTTCCAAAAATTTTATTGAGCGTTAGAATAATTATTATTCTGTGTTATCTATTGGTAACTTGCTCCATTAAATACGACAATATTGCAGGAAACGGTGATAATACTTTATTCTATATTACCTTTTATTTTTAAAACTTGATATTGATTATTAATTTTGGAATAATCATTATTTGTGCTTTGATAGTCGTGATAAAATTACTTGGGTTACTATGAAAACGTGTTAAGGTTGAAAGTGATAATCAATTTTCCATTTCTGGAACTCTTCACTCATTTAAAACACTAACAACTTTGGGGAAATATACTAAGGCCACCTATACAACCTAAGACCATTGGGAACAAGTCAAATTTTTGATAAATAAATTAGTTGCTGGAAATAATAATTGTAAATGCGACTAGCCAGATATTTCACTCATTTGTAAAATACTGGAAACATCACCATCTGACTACTTCTCATCGAAGTCTGGTTCATTCTGGTAGTAAATAAAGACAGAGAAATAGATGATTCGACAAATCAACTATGGTCTTATGAAAAAGTATTAACAAACAAATATAAGTGTAGTATATTTGATAAGCTGGTTATTTACACTTTAGCGTTTTTAGCGGTTCTTATGAACACATACTTGGTTTTAATATTTGTCACGAATTATGTCGAATAAAGTTCATGTATTGAGAATTTAGTTATTTCCGTTCAGAACAGTTTATTCGACATAATTTTCAACTATGGATCGGTTTCTTCGACCAGAGAAATTAGAAGTAGATCCCTCATCTCCAACTGCTGCCAAGGAATGGATTTATTGGCTGAGAACGTTTGAAAAGTTCATTGGAACCGTGAATGAGATCACTCCAGAGATGAAACTGAATCTACTTGTTAACCATGTTTCATCGTCAGTATACTCTTACATAAGCGAATCTACAGATTATGACACAGCAATCAGTAGTCTTAAATCTATATTTGTCAAGAAGGTGAGCGAAATTTATTCCAGACACAAACTTGCATCACGTTCTCAAATACCAAATGAATCAATTGATCAATATCTGTGTGCATTAAACTCATAAGCTAAAGAATGTTACATGCATCCGAGAATAGAGATGCGTATATACGAGATTCTTTTATAAGAGGGCTAAGCGATTCAAAAATCCGACAAAGACTTTTGGAGAATACAACTCTTACTCTTGATCAAGCTTACTCTCAGATACGAGCATTTGAAATGGCAGTTCTCCAGTCGAATTCATTCACTTCTAGTACGTCACCTATAAACTTGAATGTAATTTCCGAAAATGGTCTTCCTGAAAACGCTATCGAGCCTCAAGTTAATTCGGTAGCTTCAAGTAGTAAGTGTTATTTTTGCGGAATGTCTCAACATCCTCGTAACATTTGTCCTGCACGTGAAGCACTTTGCAGAAAATGTAACAAAAAAGGCCACTTCTTTAATGTCTGTCGCTCGTCTAAAAAAAGAGTAGCTGCCAGCAGTTTACCTGTTGAAGAAGAAACATTGAAAAATACTTGGAAGAATTATTCCTTAGCCGCTACAGGACCTACTTGCTTAGCTAAGACTTTAATTGACGTAACTATTAATTCTCAACCTGCAACGGCCTTGGTTGACAGTGGCTCTTCTCTAAGTTTTTTAAATGAATTGTTTGCCAAATCTTTGAAAATAAATCTTGCCTCTGAATATGGAAACATCTTAATGGCATCTAGTTCTTTGACATGCCAAATACACAATAGCTGTATAGTTGACCTGAAGATGTTTGGGAATATCTACAGTAATATTAAAATGTCAATATTACCGAAAGCCTGTGCAGAGATATCATCATTAGACATGATATTTTAAAGCAGCATGAAGCCCTACATGTGAATTTTGGAGGATCTAGATCGATTCTTACTATTTGTAGCCTAGCGGCTGCTGAAGTACCCGCTTTATCACTGTTCAGACACTTATTGCCTTATGTGAAACCTATAGCAATAAAATCCCGTAGATTTTCAAATCAAGATCGTGACTCACCTTGACTATTCACAGACAATATATAAGTTCACTTTATTAGATGCATATCCTCAGCCCAGGTTCGAGGATTTAGTGGATAAAGTAGCTCAATATACGGTGTTTACCACTATCGATTCAAAATCAGCCTACCATCAAATTCCTATACAGAACAGTGACAAAATTTATACTGCGTTTGAAGCGAATGGCAAACTTTATCAAATCCGGCGGATCCCATTTGGTGTTACGAATGGCGTTTCTGAATTTCAAAGAGCTATCGACAGGATAATCGAAACTGAAAAGTAACATGACACTTATTCATACCTTGATGACGTTACCATTTGTGGAATCGATCAAGCTGAACACGATCGGAATTTAGAACATTTTCAGGTAGCAAAGCAATATAAACTGGCTATGAATACTGAAAAAAGCAAATTCTCAATAACTCACATCAAACTACTAGGATATGTTATTGAAAACAACACTATTCGACCTGATCCGTCTCGACTAGAAGCACTTCTGCAACAAAGCTGAAGAGGCATTTGAAGATCTTAAAATATCGATTGCAGATTCAGCTGTCAAATGCATCGACGAATCATTGGAATTTGTAGTAGAAACTGATGCATCCGAAAACGCAATAGCTGCGACTCTTTCGCAACAAGGACGCCCAATGGCATTCTTCTCACGAACTTTGTCCCCATCGGAAAGAAATCACTCTGCCATCGAGAAGGAAGCTTACGCAATAATTGAATCACTGAGGAGATGGCGACATTTCCTACTGAATAGACAATTTAAGTTAATTACTGATCCACAATCAGTTTCTTTTATGTTCAATTCTAAACAAAGTAGCAAAATCAAAAACGAGAAAATTCTGCGATGGAGATTAGAACTATCCGAATATTAGTATGACATAACATATAGACCTGGTCGACTCAATTCTGTGGCAGACGCATTTACTAGAATCCACTGTAATCTTGCAGCTAACGGACAAACATTGGAACAATTACACACTACTCTCTGTCATCTTGGAGTAACTCGTTTGTATCATTTTGTTAGAAGTAAAAATTTGGCATTTTCAATAGATGAAACGAGAAGAATAACCAATACGTGTCCGATATGTTGCGAATTGAAACCACGATTCGTTATCAGGCAAACTGATAAAAGCAACAGCACCGTTTGAGAGGCTTAATATAGATTTTGAGGGACCGCTACCTTCCACATCACTGAATCGATATTTATTAGTGATCATTGACGAATATTCACGATTTCCTTTTGCCTTTCCATGTCCTAATGTGTCATCAGCGACAGTAACAGAGAATTTACATAATCTTTTAACTGTATTTGGAATACCGTCCTACATCCATTCTGATTGAGGCTCCTCTTTTATATCGGATGAAGTTGAAAGTTACTTAAATAAGTTTAACGTGGCGATTTAATGGTACAATCTGGAAGACTATTATGTTGGCACTCAAGTCTCGTATGCTAAGAACCTCTCAATGGGAAATTGTTCTTCAAGATGCCCTTCATTGTGTTCGGTCACTTCTCTGTACTGCCACTAATGAAACTCCACATGAACGCATGTTTCAACATCCCCGGAGGTCACCGAATGGCGAGTCGAACCCATCGTGGTTGTTAACTCCCGGAAAAGTACTTATGCGTCGTCAAGTGAGGTCATCTAAATACGATCCACTCGCCGACGAAGTAGATCTATTAGAAGCAGAATCTAATCATGCCCTTGTCCGTCTTCAGAATGGCCGAGAACTGACAGTATCTCTGAAATACTTAGCTCCATGTGGAGAAAGAAAAGAAGTACCAACAGTTACGAATGACGATCAGACTGAAGCAGATTCTCAAACACAAGGTGGCACTCCCCCAGAATCTAATACGAATGATTTAATAGAATCTCCGAATACCTCCGGCACTTCTGAAATACCACAACAACCTACAAATTCGAAAACGACTAACACTGAAGCTCCGGTAATTGAGCTGAGAAAATCTGATAGAGAACGACGTAGGCCAAGTCATTTACAGGATTTCGTCATTAATACAAAGGGGGGAAAAATGTAGTATATTTGATAAGCTGGTTAATTACACTTTAGCGTTTTTAGCGGTTCTTGTGAACACATACTCATTTTTAATATTTGTCACGAAACTTTTTACTTGACATAATAATTTCCTACATTGTCATTAATTATCTCGAATTATGTGGAATAAAGTTCATGTATTGAGAATTCAGTTATTTCTGTTCAGAAGAATAAGCAAGCAGGAAGCTCAATTTACAGTGAATAGGAGCAAAGCACATAAAAATAGTTATTATTGCAATTACTGCGAGCAAAAAATTCATGGAGCCATGCGATAAACGAAAAGTCGACGTGAGCTTCACAACGTAGATTCCCAGAGCATACAAAAACTGGAGTCAAAGAAATTAATTCAGATATCCTTAGTTGCTATATCATAGATAGAGTATTTCTAATTGCCAATGAAGTTTCAAAAATTGGTATGCTTAATGATGAAATCCAACAATTGAATTTCTCAATTTCACATTATATACAGGGTGTCCCAGGCCGATTTATCCAGGCTATATCTCTTAAAGAAATAGAGATTTCCGGATGAAAAAAAACTGATCTACTCCCTTCCCAATACACTTTAATATGGCGTAGAAAAAATTATCCCCCTAATATTAATCCCTCAGTTACAGCCACAAACTTTGATTTTTTTTAATAGCACCCTGTACATTTTTTTATAATTTTGATTGTGGTCTTCCAACGTCTTTTCAGCCAATTTTTATTCAAAAAAATATGAGTTTATTATTGTTACATCAATAAAAAAAAAGCCTTGAGTGTGTATAATGTCATATGTCACTTTGCCTACCGCGAATGCGGCTGATGGAGTAGAAGGTACCTAATCAGTTTGTTTACTCCCAAAAATCAAGTTGATAATTGGCGGCTTCACTGACGGTTGGCGATATATAATGTTAATTGGTTAACTGTTATTTCCATTTATTTTTTAATTTTCATTACATTTATTTTTAAAGTTCTTAAGTTTTAAGGCTTTTTAGATCAATTTAACAAAAATAAAAAACTAACTGATAGTTTCTTGATTTCTCACAAACCAATTTAATTTTTGAAAAATTGGTTGAATGGACAAATGAAGGCCGCATAAAAAAAAATCAAAAATCTACAGTATGCTATTTAAAAAGTTTGGGCTGAAACCAATGGATGAATATCAAGGAGGTGGTTTTTTTCTACGCTATATTGGAGTGTATTAGAAATGGAATAGATCAGTTTTTGTCCCATTCAAAAATCTCCATTTGCTTAGGAGATGTATTCTGGATAAATTGTTCCATGTAATCGTTTAGTATGGATCTCCATCAAGTAAAAGCCTTGTCTATTCAATAGTATGTTGATAGCAGAATAACATGACAAATTAACCAAATATTCTCCAATTGTATGCACCATTTAACGGTGAGCAAACAATAACAACAATTGATGGATGTGCATTTATGCAGCTCCGGCATCAGGACAAGGTTGCAACAAAATACAATATTTTGTGAACGTATCAAACAATTTTCATTGACCATGTATCCAATATCAAGAAAAATATGTTCTCGACTTTGTCTGATTAGACAATTTGAAGACTCTTATTGAACTAGATCACGCTGTAGTGATCTCAATATTCATGTTAGGAGGATTCATTCACATTCTTACTAACCCACGTGCAGAAACTGGTTAAATTCTGTGATAAATCAGGTATTAAACTCTTTCCACCCACCTCTGTTGAAATCCTTTCATCAAACAAAACAATTTCTTTTTTCCTCTCTGAAAACTCCAAGGCAAAAGCGAATGATTAAATCTGCGTCTGACAAACTTTAGCAGCAAACGGCTATATTCTTAGGGTGAGGACTTAAGTGCACCAAATAACTATGAGATGCGGACACGCTCTTCTAGTCTTTGTTTATTTGTGTATGCAGTTGTGTCAAAAAAAAAACGATGGAAATCGGAATTTCTCCTGCAAATACTGTACCATATCGATTTTAAATTTTTCTATATAATGCACCCTATTTTTCAACATGCTCTCCGTCATTGGTTATGCAGGTACATATCTGCTCGTACCGCTGTGGGCCTACTGTGATTATCCAGCGAACCCGTCAGCGTTGGCTACCGCTCCTTCATTTGCTATAACATCAAAACGGGCAGATTGGAACGACCCACTTGCTTAAAAAAAAACTGCATTTAAGACGTACCGGGTGGTCCAATAAGCCGATCTCTCGGCTATATATAAGAAACTATTCATGTTATAACTTCAGGAGAAAAAATTCCTTAGTAAAAGTGGCCAAGAGAAATTGCTGGAAATTACTTTCAAGTTTCTAGGTTAACCGCTAGGGGGCGTAACCTGTAAAGAAAAATTTAAAAACCAGTTTTCTGTGGAATGTGCCCAATTAAACCAAGTATTAAATAAGAAAAATAGAAAGAGGACTGATTTCCGCACAAATCTGTTCAAGTGCTTTTTTCTCAATTTTTCCAAATAAAGGGTGTGGGAAAGTGGGAAAGTGTTTTTGGATAAATACATATAACTTTGGTTTGAATCAACCGATTTTAACGAAATTAGTGTCATTAGAAAGAGGGTGGATGCATTAATAACATCTACTATAAAACAATTGCAATTCGTTTCAATTGTCATAGGTATAGGGTAATTTCGAATGAAAAAAATTGAAATTTGTTTTTCTAGAAAATGTTTAATGGAAACACCTAATTATTGTGAATTATAATGAAACTGTAGTAAATTCTCAACAAAATGGCGCAAACCGCATGTTGATAGCTTTTGTAGAAATCGAGATATAAATAAAAACGCATAAACATAAGTATCTAAGTATAGTATTGACTTACCCTGTATTATAACTTGAATTAAATAATAAGTCAGTACTTTAAAATGTTTCCATAGCTAAAGAAGTTTAGTGTCGATATCCATTTCAACCATTGTTATTTCATACTATTCAAAATAGTTTTTTCCCAAAATAAGTAGGCCACGACAATAAATTTGACGGGACTTCATATTGTTTATTTGTTGACAGCAAAACATTGCATTCTATTTAAGTAGTATTATATTAAAATTCAAATTGATGGCTGCACTTTTCTCAATAAAAATTGATATTGCTAATATTGGTACTCGATTCACGATGAGTATGTCGAATGCAGAATTGTATGATATGATTGGAGACGAGGAGGACGAGGCAACGTTTAATAGTGCGGGTAGTGTTAATATGCATAATACGCATTATTGGACTGAAGAAAATCCGCACTGGATGGGGGAAGTGCAGCTACAAGGTAGATAGAGTATCAATGTTTGGTGGAAAGATCGTAGGTCCATATTTCTTTGATGGAACTTTAAATGGCAATACATATTTGGTTTTTCTGGAAAATCAGTTGCCCGTTTTATTAGAAGATATTTCCTTACAAACAAGAAGATGTATGATATTTCAACATGACGGGTGTCCCGCGCATTTCTCCAGACAAGTTGTAGACTATTTAAATGTAAATTATCCAAATAAATGGATTGGAAGGGGGAGTATATTTCAATGGCCAGCTAGATCTCCAGATTTAACATGTCTGGACTTTTATCTGTGGGGAAGATTGAAGGATTTAGTGTACCAAACTCGACCAACCACGAGAGACGACATGAAACAGCGCATTAGAAACGCAATAAATACTATATCAACAGCTGAGATTGAAGCAGCTGTTATGTCTTAGCGCGATAGATTGCAGCTTTGTGTAGACAACGATGGAAAACAGTTTGAACATTTAATTGGACATTGAGTTTTAATTATAAATATATCTGTATGGTCTTTCTTTCACATATCTAATTTTAAGTTACAATACAGGGTGAGTCAATACTATACTTAGGTATTTATGTTTGTGCGTTTTTATTTATATCTCGATTTCGACAAAAGCTATCAACATGCGGTTTGCGCTATTTTGTTGAGAATTTAATACAGTTTTATTATAATTCACAATAATTAGGTGTTTTCATTAAACATTTTCAAGAAAAACAAATTTTAATTTTTTTCATTCGAAAGTACCCTATACCTATGACAATTAAAACGAATTACAATTGTTTTATAGTAGATGTAATTAATGCATCCACCCTCTTTCTAATGACACTAATTTCGTTAAAATCGGTTGATTCAAACCAAAGTTATATGTGTTCATCCAAAAACACTTTCCCACTTTCCCCCACCCTTTATTTGGAAAAATTGAGAAAAAAGCACTTGAACAGATTTGTGCGGAATTCAGTCCTCTTTCTATTTTTCTTATTTAATACTTGGTTTAATTGGGCACATTCCACAGAAAACTGGTTTTTAAATTTTTCTTTACAGGTTACGCCCCCTAGCGGTTAACCTAGAAACTTGAAAGAAATTTCCAGCAATTTCTCTTGGCCACTTTTACTGAGGAATTTTTTCTCCCGAAGTTATAACATGAATAGTTTCTGATATATAGCCGAGAGATCGGCTTATTGGACCACCCGGTACATTATTTATAACTCAACTAAATTGCGATCACTGAAGAACATGCTGCCGGTTTCTGATTTTACCTTGATTATGTTCAGTAGTTGCAGAATGCTCTGGGCTAGAAGATACTGATTTTTTTTATCCAATTATTTTTTGAGATTTGTATTAGATATTGATTTTGTTGCGTGAGTATTGATATAGTCCATTTATATCAAAAAAACTAAGGTCGTCTGTCTAATGATCTGTTCCGTTCCAGGCTGAATAACAGATAACCATTGGATAAATAATACCTAATCTAACGAGCAAAACATTAGCAGTGCATGGGAAATAGTGATAGCTTATTCGCATTTTTCTACAAAGTCTAGGAATTTTACGAACATTTTCATGCATTGCTAGTGTTTATTGTAGTCGTTCATTCATATGTTTGGGTGGTGCTCAACAACCCATGCAGTTGAACTGAATCTCATTACCATTTTCCATATTATCCACTACTATTCCAGAAGCTTAGATATAGGTTGATTGGATAGCTCTTTATTGGTTTTAATGGTTGTATCCCAATTTTTCTGAAGTGTTTTTGCTGTGTCCTTGTAAGTTCTCACAGAAGCAGAAAATGAGAGTAGGTGTTTTATCATAAAGTTCACTTTTTCTGCACAAAATTTTACCAACTTTGCCATCATCATTTCCACAGGGTGTGGTGTCCAGTCACCAGGTATGTAACTGTCTTCAAATGTCTTTCAACCAGTTTATGGTTATCCTAGTTGGGAATTCCCTTTTAAGTGAATTCTTCGCATAGAGGTGTCCCAGAGTCAACCTTCATTCAAGCTGGTGTTCCTGATCTAACCAGTTCCTGATTTCCTGCTTAAGAAATCTTTTTTCAGATATAGATATAGATATATATATATGGACAGTGTTATTCCATAGTGTGTTAACCCACAAAAATTGACAAATCGACCTTTTATTATTTTTGATTGCTAAAATTAGTAAAGCTTCCGTTAGCAAAAAAAGTTTTTGAAAAATAAAATTTTTTCTCAAGAAAATGTTGAGAAATTTAACCCACATTTTCCGTTAATGACATATATATTTCACAATATTGTTTTAAGTTCCGTAACTCGGTATTACATTATTTACACATATATATATAATATTGCTTTAATGTATCAACCACCACTTAACTCTCTACGGCAAAATAACAGTCGATAATATAAAGTACTGTTTTAATTTGAGGGATTATGTTAACCCTCCATAACTTATTATTGCAAAATTCGACTACTGTTATTCAAAATGCTTCAAATGTATCAATTCTGGGTTGAAATATTATGGCAAAAATCTGTTCGCCTTTTGGCTCGTCTATTTACGGAACCGAAATATGTTATGTGGGTTAACACTGTATGGTAAAATTTCAAATAGGACGAATAGGACGAATTGAATGTTTTAACCAACTGTTGTGCATGTTCTCGACAACGCAATGTGAGTTTTGTTAAAAAGACATAACAGCTAGTTTTATCATTTCTTAAATATAAATTTATAGTGAGAATAATACTAATTATTCATCTGTGTGATCTAATATTAATCAACTTACATAAATAGGTGAGTAAACTATTTTATTGTCATAAACAGTTTTTTTAACCTCAAAATATGCACCAATTTCGCCTAATCACGCCTAAATCCCACTTCTACGAAAGCTTGAATGTTGTAAAAATAATATGACTTAATTCATTTTATGGTGGGTTTTTTTATTATTTAAACCCTTAATGATTGGTTGACATAAATGGAATAAAAATAAGCTGGCTGAATACTTTTTAAATTGAAATGAGAAAAAGTCAGCCTCTACTGCTCTTTTTTAAATCAAACATTGATTCGAAGACTGCGCAGCACGTAGATATTGGAAAACATTTGAAAAATAAAAAAATGTATCTTGAATATATTGAATTACCCTTGCTATGGCCCAAAGGGAGAAGTTGGTCTTCTGCCAAAACAAAAGACTTAAAGGACATATTAAAATTAATTCCTTCTGACGCTAGGAGTTTCTATAACTTTTTAAGTAATACAAGAACGTCTTCCTTTACTGATGATGTCGAGGGTTTCGGAGAAACACTAGATTTTGAAGTTGAAGAAACCGCAGATGAGGATTAACAACTCTTTCAATTCCTTATATTCGGTTTTTTTGAATTAAAAAGACTTTTTGTAATGTTTTTATTCCACTTGTTAGAATTGGAAATATTTATTTGTTTAATAAAACTTGTTTGATTTTGAAAATTTAGTAGTGTTAAATAATCTGTTTATATTACATTTTGAATTAAAACCATTATTATTCGCAATATTTTTACTCTCTTCACGTTCTTGATACTATCTATATTTTCATAAGATATTATATTCCACAAGTTAAGCCACACGGAAAACCAAAGCCTAAGTTTTTAAATTTATATTTCAATATAGTGTTAAGCTCCTTAACCGAAAAAAAAATTTCAGACAATCCTCTATTTTCATTTTGCCATTATGTGTTATGTGGCTTAACATGTTTATCATTGATGAAACATACTGAAAATGCTATAAAAGAATTTTGCAATAATAGACTTTTGCATTTTATAAATGTAACATGATAAATATTGCAATATTCGAATCATTTTCTAGTGTATTTAGGTGTCTCTTATTGAAAAACGGTCAAATATTGCTTTCAATGAAACCTAATTAATAAATCTAAACCTTTTTTGTCAGTTAAACTTTAAACGGGTCTAGCTCAAAATGGCTGTGATGTAGGTTGAAACAGTATGGTATAACACTGTCGATATATAGATATAGATATAAATATAGATCTATAGATATAGATATAGATATAGATATAGATATAGATATAGATATAGATATAGATATAGATATAGATATAGATATAGATATAGATATAGATATAGATATAGATATAGATATAGATATAGATATAGATATAGATATAGATATAGATATAGATATAGATATAGATATAGATATAGATATAGATATAGATATAGATATAGATATAGATATAGATATAGATATAGATATAGATATAGATATAGATATAGATATAGATATAGATATAGATATAGATATAGATATAGATATAGATATAGATATAGATATAGATATAGATATAGATATAGATATAGATATAGATATAGATATAGATATAGATATAGATATAGATATAGATATAGATATAGATATAGATATAGATATAGATATAGATATAGATATAGATATAGATATAGATATGGATATAGATATAGATATAGATATAGATATAGATATAGATATAGATATAGATATAGATATAGATATAGATATAGATATAGATATAGATATAGATATAGATATAGATATAGATATAGATATAGATATAGATATAGATATAGATATAGATATAGATATAGATATAGATATAGATATAGATATAGATATAGATATAGATATAGATATAGATATAGATATAGATATAGATATAGATATAGATATAGATATAGATATAGATATAGATATAGATATAGATATAGATGCCAAAATGGCAATGAACAAGGATCAAGAGATAGGGAAGGAAGTTACGGGATCATCAACCAGCGACTGCGAGACGTCCTCGGTGAGCAACCAGGCCAAGACGTCAAAAAACGTTACTGGAACGCAAGACAAGGAAAGCCAAATAGATGTGCTCTCAGGTTTCAAACCAAGCAGTAGCCTGAGGAGAAGTCCTCTCCCAACAAGGAGAAGCAATTCTGTCCCAGAAAGGGAGATGAATTTTGAGACTTTGTTGCAACAACCAAAACGAAAACGAGAAGAAACTGACTGCAAGGAAGCGGAAAACAACAGCTGCAGAGAAAATATCACAAAACTTTTAAAGCAAGTTGATATGTTAAATCTGCTTTTACAAGCAGCCTACAAACCAAAAAAGGAACTCACAGACATAGCCACAAGGATGAGAATCCAAGCAGAAAATATAAGGGAACATGAAAATTGGCTAGTGACCGATAATAATACAAGAACAACTAACTGTGATGTGGGAACGCAAACACCAAAGTGGGGGAAAATAAGTTGTATACTTTGGAAGGAGTTAACTCACTAGAAGAATATAACAAAGTTAAAATGAAACAATGGGACGAAGAAATATTCACTAATACAGAAATCAAAACCGGAAATCCTTTAGATATCGGAAATGACATAGTTAAAGTGGTTATCACAAAAACTGATGATGTGAAAATGGACAAGGGAATACAAAGGCTATACAGAGACAAATACTCGGAGATTGTAGAAGTGACTGGAGACCTAGAGGTACTCGAACAGTACACAAAGATAAAATCGAGTGATTCAAATCAACTCATTAAGCGCAAAGTAATTAAACTTGTTTACGACGGATCAGACCATGACCTATGGACTAAACTAAAAATGATGCAAGAGGAGACGAAAGGAGAAAACATTGCCGTCCATCATCTAAAAGACAAATCTGTCGGAGAATTTCAAAAAATGTTTGGAACAATATTTCATGGAACTAATAGTAGGGTGCATATTTTCACGAAGAACGAAACTAATCAAAGACACGAGACAAAAAAAACTAGAGACACTTATGCCAAAATCGTCGAGGATGGAAATAAAAGTTATAGAGAAGTCCTGAATACGTTTAAGCAGATAGTGCAAAACAATCAATCAAATAACGTAATTCGAAGTCTCAGCTGCACTAAAGAAGGTGAACTTCGAATTACCACTGACCAAAACGACGTGGCTATTGAAGAATTACAGAAAGAAATTGAAGACTCGGAGAAGGGGCTAGGAACAAGTAAGCTAGGCAACACACAAGATCTGGAAACAATACACATAAGAGGCATAGCGTTAGATACAGACAAAGACGAAGTTATCAAAGCTGTGAGCGAGAAAATTACTTGGAGCAATAAATGCAAAATCAGCGAATTAGGGTTAGTAAAATAATTAAAGTTATAAATGTATATAGAGGAGACGGCTATGTAGGCATCGAACTAGAAAAGCTGTTTATATATTCGTGTTATTTTTCACCCTTGAATGAATTCGAGAACTATTTAAACAATATACAACAACAATTTGAGAACACTAAAGGGAAAGAGAAAATAGTGGGAGGAGACTTCAATACAAAATCAAGAGCATGGGGATCTAGGGTGACAAATGAAAGGGCACAGGCTTTGGAAGATTTTATAGAAGCTAATGGTTTGGTAATAATGAATGAAGGAAATGTTCCAACCTTTCAAAACGCAGATGGTAGTTCAGTTATAGATATAACGTTGTCTACAACAAACATCAGCAGACACATAAGTGGGTGGACAGTAGTTATTGACGATGAGAACATGAGTAATCATAACACAGTGAATTTTCAAGTGAAATGGGGAAAATGCAGTATGAAACAAAATCAAGTCTTGAACAGATGGAAAGTATCCCAAGAAGGTATAGAAAAACTTGAAGAGAAGTTCAAAACCCTACAGAAAAAAAAACAGATGCTAATGAGGCGGCAAACCAACTAATAACAAATATAACAAACATCTGTAAGGATACCCTTTTAAAAAGCAAACACCCTAAGCAACACCACACTCCTGCCTACTGGTGGACCAATGAAATAGACGTTAAAAGAAATATTTGCATAAAAAAAAGAAGGCGCTTAACAAGGGCAAATTCAGTACAGCACGGAGCAATTGAACGGGAGCAAATATCGAATGAGTACAAAAAAGCGAAGCATGAGTTGAAAACGGCTATTCTGAAGGAAAAATTAAAATGCTGGAAAGATTTATGTGCTGACTTGGATAGAGATATCTGAGGTGAAGTATATCAGATAGTTAGAAATAAAATCAACTACAAACCGACAATAGCACTGAATACAGGAGAAAAAGACGAAGAAATTGAGAAACTTTTCCCCACACATACTATTGTCGACTGGCCAGAAATAAGAGTTGAACAAGACGAACAGGAAGAATTCACATTGGAAGAGATAACGGAATCAGTAGAATATCTCAAATGGTTTTAAATGAAACTAACTGTTTCTAAATGACTCCACAATATATTTAAAAAAATGTGTGAATTGCAAGTGAATTATTGACAATTGTTTCGATAAATATATCATCGTCAGAATGACAGAAGTTACTTTTGACATGATGTATACTTGATATATATTTGGCTAGTCCAAATAGTGCTTATCTAGTGATTGACTTAATATATATGAATAGAAAAAAGAATAGAAGAATTTTCAAATAGTAGCTTTGATATTATTAGCCCTATGGGGATATTCTGGATATCTTTGTCCCATTTAAGATCAGTATAACTGTGCAATGATATAGGAAACCAGGAAAACTATATCTGCTGATCTTTACAATTATTACTTAAGAAGACAGTTTAATAATGGAGAACTTCCTAGATTCAGCTGTTCATTGAGGACTTCATATTGTGGGTCTGTTAAGTGTCTTCTAATTTCTAATTCTTCAAGGAAGTCCAGTTCTTGCTTCCTATGACAAACATGTAGTATTTCTGGTTCTGTGTTAGGTGTTACTGAATGTTTAGTGTCAAGTAGGTGTTTTGCATAATGTGATTTATCTGGTTGTTTTAATCTGTATGCTCGTAAGTGTTCACTGTACCTAATTTCAAAATTACGACTGGTTTGACCAAGATAGACAGCATTACAATCCGGAGTCTGATATTATTCCCGGATGGATGTTTTTATCCTCTAGCAACTTTCTTACAAGTGTAATTTCCGCCAAAAGAGTGCATAACAAACTCAAATGTCCGGATTGTAATGCTGTCTATCTTGGTCAAACCAGTCGTAATTTTGAAATTAGGTACAGATTAAAACAACCAGATAAATCACATTATGCAAAACACCTACTTGACACTAAACATTCAGTAACACCTAACACAGAACCAGAAATACTACATGTTTGTGATAGGAAGCAAGAACTGGACTTCCTTGAAGAATTAGAAATTAGAAGACACTTAACAGACCCACAATATGAAGTCCTCAATGAACAGCTGAATCTAGGAAGTTCTCCATTATTAAACTGTCTTCTTAAGTAATAATTGTAAAGATCAGCAGATATAGTTTTCCTGGTTTCCTATATCATTGCACAGTTATACTGATCTTAAATGGGACAAAGATATCCAGAATATCCCCATAGGGCTAATAATATCAAAGCTACTATTTGAAAATTCTTCTATTCTTTTTTCTATTCATATATATTGTCAATCACTAGATAAGCACTGTTTGGACTAGCCAAATATATATCAAGTATACATCATGTCAAAAGTAACTTTTGTCATTCTGACGATGATATATTTATCGAAACAATTGTCAATAATTCACTTGCAATTTACACATTTTTTTAAATATATTGTGGAGTCATTTAGAAACAATTAGTTTCATTTAAAACCATTTGAGATATTCTACTGATTCCGTTATCTCTTCCAATGTGAATTCTTCCTGTTCGTCTTGTTCAACTCTTATTTCTGGCCAGTCGACAATAGTATGTGTGGGGAAAAGTTTCTCAATTTCTTCGTCTTTTTCTCCTGTATTCAGTGCTATTGTCGGTTTGTAGTTGATTTTATTTCTAACTATCTGATATACTTCACCTCAGATATCTCTATCCAAGTCAGCACATAAATCTTTCCAGCATTTTAATTTTTCCTTCAGAATAGCCGTTTTCAACTCATGCTTCGCTTTTTTGTACTCATTCGATATTTGCTCCCGTTCAATTGCTCCGTGCTGTACTGAATTTGCCCTTCTTAAGCGCCTTCTTTTTTTCATGCAAATTTTTCTTTTAACGTCTATTTCATTGGTCCACCAGTAGGCAGGAGTGTGTTGCTTAGGGTGTTTGCTTTTTAAAAGGGTATCCTTACAGATGTTTGTTATATTTGTTATTAGTTCGTTTGCCGCCTCATTAGCATCTGTTTTTTTCTGTAGGGTTTTGAACTTCTCTTCAAGTTTTTCTATACCTTCTTGGGATACTTTCCATCTGTTCAAGACTTGATTTTGTTTCATACTGCATTTTCCCCATTTCACTTGAAAATTCACTGTGTTATGATAACTCATGTTCTCATCGTCAATAACTACTGTCCACCCACTTATGTGTCTGCTGATGTTTGTTGTAGACAACGTTATATCTATAACTGAACTACCATCTGCGTTTTGAAAGGTTGGAACATTTCCTTCATTCATTATTACCAAACCATTAGCTTCTATAAAATCTTCCAAAGCCTGTGCCCTTTCATTTGTCACCCTAGATCCCCATGCTCTTGATTTTGTATTGAAGTCTCCTCCCACTATTTTCTCTTTCCCTTTAGTGTTCTCAAATTGTTGTTGTATATTGTTTAAATAGTTCTCGAATTCATTCAAGGGTGAAAAATAACACGAATATATAAACAGCTTTTCTAGTTCGATGCCTACATAGCCGTCTCCTCTATATACATTTATAACTTTAATTATTTTACTAACCCTAATTCGCTGATTTTGCATTTATTGCTCCAAGTAATTTTCTCGCTCACAGCTTTGATAACTTCGTCTTTGTCTGTATCTAACGCTATGCCTCTTATGTGTATTGTTTCCAGATCTTGTGTGTTGCCTAGCTTACTTGTTCCTAGCCCCTTCTCCGAGTCTTCAATTTCTTTCTGTAATTCTTCAATAGCCACGTCGTTTTGGTCAGTGGTAATTAGAAGTTTACCTTCTTTAGTGCAGCTGAGACTTCGAATTACGTTATTTGATTGATTGTTTTGCACTATCTGCTTAAACGTATTCAGGACTTCTCTATAACTTTTATTTCCATCCTCGACGATTTTGGCATAAGTGTCTCTAGTTTTTTTGTCTCGTGTCTTTGATTAGTTTCGTTCTTCGTGAAAATATGCACCCTACTATTAGTTCCATGAAATATTGTTCCAAACATTTTTTGAAATTCTCCGACAGATTTGTCTTTTAGATGATGGACGGCAATGTTTTCTCCTTTCGTCTCCTCTTGCATCATTTTTAGTTTAGTCCATAGGTCATGGTCTGATCCGTCGTAAACAAGTTTAATTACTTTGCGTTTAATGAGTTGATTTGAATCACTCGATTTTATCTTTGTGTACTGTTCGAGTACCTCTAGGTCTCCAGTCACTTCTACAATCTCCGAGTATTTGTCTCTGTATAGCCTTTGTATTCCCTTGTCCATTTTCACATCATCAGTTTTTGTGATAACCACTTTAACTATGTCATTTCCGATATCTAAAGGATTTCCGGTTTTGATTTCTGTATTAGTGAATATTTCTTCGTCCCATTGTTTCATTTTAACTTTGTTATATTCTTCTAGTGAGTTAACTCCTTCCAAAGTATACAACTTATTTTCCCCCACTTTGGTGTTTGCGTTCCCACATCACAGTTAGTTGTTCTTGTATTATTATCGGTCACTAGCCAATTTTCAAATGTCAAATGTAACTTCTGTCATTCTGACGATGATATATTTATCGAAACAATTGTCAATAATTTACTTGCAATTTACACATTTTTTCAAATATATTGTGGAGTCATTTAGAAACAGTTTCATTTAAAACCATATGATGAGTAGATTCCACGAAGTGAGGGTTTATACAGTTAACTCAAGAATATCTCAAGGCGAAGAAAGCTCCTGGTCCAGATGGAATACCTAACGAGGTTATAAAGGCAGTTGTTGATGGAAACCCAGAATACATCCGACAAGTCATGAATACATGCTTCATGCAAGGTGTTTTTCCAATGATCTGGAAAACCTCAATGCTGACCCTAATACCAAAACCAAAAAAAGATACAATACAGACCAATATGTCTTCTAGATACCGCGGGTAAGCTGTTGGAGAGACTTATAAAAAATAGAATGGAAAGGGAATTCGATGAGAAGAAACTAATTTCTGAAAAACAACATGGGTATAGAAAAGGAAAGTCCACAATAACAGCTCTAGCAAGAATAAAGGAAATAATAGAATTCACAAAAAGAAAAGAAATGTGTTGTGTTATGGTAACGGTGGATGTTAGGAACGCCTTTAATTCTGCGTCGTGACAAGAAATAGTATCAGTTTTGAGAAGAGAGAAAGTCAGTTGGAGTCTTATAAAAATCATTCAGTCGTACTTAAAAGACAGGTTAATACAAAAAGAAAATGGGAAGCATAGAATCACATGCGGAGTTCCCCAAGGTTCAGTTCTGGGGCCACTGTTGTAGAATTCTCTACGATGATGTACTTAGACTTAATCTGGGTGAGGGAATAGAACTGTTAGCATATGCAAACGATCTTGTTATAATTGCTAGAACAAAAAGGAAAGATTTATTGGAAGATATAATACAGTTTGCAGTTAAGGCTGTAGTACATAAACTTAAGAAGAAATGCTTAGAATTTGCAGCGGCAAAAACAGAATGCATTGCTCTGGCAGGAGAATACAAAATTTTAAATATGCAGTTTCAAGTGGAAGACCAGTTGATCAGACTCAAAAATCGAGAGAGTTAACAGAAGAATGGCAATGAGAATCACTTCCGCCTATAGAACAGCGTCAACTAGCTCAGTATTAGCGATTTCTGGTATCTTACCTATTAAACTTGAAGTGGAAGAGAGAGTACTTGTACATGAGAGGGGCATATTATATGGAAAAGAGGCTAGAGACACGGTGATGGGAAAATGGCAGAAATCCTGGGAAGATTATAACGGAAAAACCAAGATTTATATAAAAAATGTGAGATAATGGCGAGAGGAAATGGGGCGAGGTCAACTACTACGTTACACAGGCTCTTACAGGACACGGGATATTCGGTGACTACCTTTATTAAATAGGCAAAGCACACAGCAGCATTTGCTGGTACTGTGAAAATACAGACTCCATGCAACATACAATCTTCGAATGTAGAAAGTGGGCAGAGATCAGAGCACAGGCCGAAAAAGAAATAGGTGTCAATATCACGGAAGAGAATGTGGCAGACTTATTATTATATAGCCAGGTATCCTGGAATGTAGTGATGGGAATGATTGAAAAAATAATCCAGACGAAAATTTCTGACGAGAGACTAAGACAACAACGATAGATACACTTCCATTTTGTTCAGAAGTAATGCTACTGGCGGTTCCGGAACAAAAAACTGTGGAGAGTGGAGGTGAGGTTTGGTGGGTAGGCGGGCTTAGTGCTGAGTCCCACACTCCCTGACGAGATAGAACAGATTCGCAGGGGTAGAACATGAGATAGATAGATAGCCAAGGAGTACATTTACATTTATTTTATAATTCTAATCATATTTCCGCTGATACTATTTAAGTGAAGTTTTTGCCAAAGTTTCTCGAAATTGACATTATCAAAAGCTTTTTTGAAGTCAACAAAAAGTGCAAAAACCTTTCTCGCAGGTAGTCACAGGTGGTTACCTATTACGGAGTACAAAACAAATATATTATCTTCTGTGCTTCTCTGCTTGCGGAAGCCAGCCTGACATTCTGGTAGTACATCAATGGATTCAATATATTTTTGTAACCTCTGATTTATTAACTGAGTGAATAATTTAGTTTTATTATTGAGTAAAGCAATGCCCCGAAAATTTCGTGGATCATTTTCAGGACCTTTTTTATGAAAGTATTATATAGTATAGATTATAGAAGTTTCCCCATTGCGTAATGGTTATAGAGTGTTCGTTATCTGGCTTTCTTTGGTGTAGTTTCATATATTTCCAGAATTCGGATGGATTTTCAATATTTAGAGTTTTTACTTGCATTTCTTGATGATATTTGTTTTGTTTATTTTTTATTAGGGATTTGAATTGTTTTTGTTCTTTTTCATATTCTTCTATTGCATTTTAGCTGTAATTATTTTTCTTCATGTTATTTTTCTTAGATTTTAGTTATTTTTTTTTCTTCAACACATTCCTTATCAAACTAAGGCTTCGATTTATGTATTAATGTATTTCTATAAAAGCCTGATTTGTACATATCTAAAGTTGCATCATAAATGCAGTTTATTAAATTTTTATCGAGTTCTTCGATATTATGACTCTGGATTTATAGCGGTATTGGACATTGAAGTTTCATAATTTTGTGTTTTTTGTGATTTCCACTTGAGATAAAACGTTTCTTTTTGTTGAATTTGTGATTGGTTAAATTTATGATTATTTAAGTCTAGGACTAGTGTGCAGCTTTGATGGTCTGAGATAAAGTCGCTATTTATATAAAAGTTTTTTATATTATTCATGGTATCAATGTTAGACCATGTTAAGTCAACCACACTATTGCCTCGTTCGCTCAAGTAAGTGTGGTGTCCTAAATGATCGTCATATCGCCATTAAGTGTAAAGGAACCTGTGTATTCAAATACCTCATTTAGTAAGGTCCCTCGTTTATTAATCGTTAAATCCATTGAGTTTCTCGTTCCTAGGGGAAAATTATTTTCAAAAAGATCGTTATCATTAAAACTGTTGAGCTCGTCAATTCTTGCGTTAAAATCACCATAAATAATTACTTTATATCATGAATATTTACGAATAATATCATTCACACCCTCATCAAACATATTTATGCAAACCTTATCATCTAATTTTGGTTGAAGGTAAACAATGCCTGAAACAAACTTGATGTTATTGATTTCAAATTTGATAAATAACCAATGATTTGATTTTTCAACAATATCAGCCTTATTTTCTAGTTTTAGTAACTTTGCCAAAAGAATCATTATACCTCCACTTCCTCTACCTCTCTGTTTATCTTCTATTGCTACAAAATAGAAAATGTTATAATTATTCAAAAAATATGGTAAACTTGGATTTTCTAGAGTTATCCATGTTTCCACGATTCCTATCACTGAAAATTCACAAAAATTCTTCATTTCTTCCATATCAAAATTAATTATTGTATTAAATCCTTGACAATTGCAGAAAAGTAGGGGAAGCGCAGTCTCCATGGAATCTTTATTTTCATTTTTAACGATATCTTGCGAGTTTTCTTGGTTTTCCGGGTCATCTAGTTTTTTGGGGGCTGCGTTATAGTCACTTCTAGAAGCCGATCTTGATTTTCGTCCCATTTCCATAGTTTTCTACTCATGGTAATGAGTTTCTTTTAGTTCCGGGTGATCTTTTTGAAACTTTACTTGTTCCGAATACCTTGTCTGGACGTTCATCATCTTCATCGTCTCTTTTCCTTTTATATTTTTCATCGGTATCTGTTCCTTCGAACGGCATTTTCTTTGTCACTACTGTTATTTACAATTTAATTTGTGAGCAATAGGTATATTTCTTGAGTTCTGGCAACGCCTCTTTTGTTTAATAGAAGGCATCCTTTCGTTATCTCTACTGACCAGTTTTTGTATATTCTCAAGATATGTTTATTTTTGGTTATATCGAGTTTTATTCAATTTTCTGCTTACCTTATGAGCTGGTTTTTTTTGCACCTCAAGTGGATGCACTCATAAGTCTTTCTACTAGCTTTGGCTATTTAAATTTCACTGCAAACTTAGAAAATATAGTATTTATTTTATGAGCTATTTAAAACATCTAGTTTCATATGAAGCAGCGTTGCCACCTGATAAAGAATATACCATAGGTACTTTATAACAAATTTTTCACGACTCTGGTTATCTGTGATTTCTTGAAGGCATTCGATTATGTCGATCATAAAATCTTGATAAGTAAACTACAATTTTATGATACTCGTGGTAATTTCTTAAAATGGTTTCAATATTATCTTGAGTGTAAATAACAACTAGTTGCGAATGATGGATTGCAGTGATGTACCATTGCTCAGCTTTTTTGGTATCCATCAATAATGTCACAGACTCACAAATTCATTGTAAATGAACTTACTCTGCTAATGAACCTATTATCATCTGCAGAAGTTTGGATATAACAGATTTTACCGTAAGCATAGATCTCATCACTATTTGAATCGAACGGGCTTTGTTTCAACACTGGCAGTTTTATGTTACACAGGAGTTCTGCAGCCTCTCAAACTGACCAATTGTTTAATCGGATCCTTGAATTTTACCAAGTTTCTTGTCTCCTTATCAAAGGTGCCTCATGTCTCTGTTAAATATCTAGCTGCCGCACGTGGTTTTACATCTTAGTGGATGTTGTTAATATATGGGCTATCACATTAGAAATGCCGTGATCTAGTTTGACACTTACTTGAAATATATTCTGACATTAGTATTAACATTTATCTGAATTGTATAATTGTAAAGTATATCAGTAAAATAGTTTCTTAATAATAATGTAACGTTTATTTTAATTTATATTTACAACTACTTAATTTATATTCACAAATTTATACATACGGTCCTAAATTTACTAATTTATATTATACACTAAACTAACTAACTTCACTAATTTATACAGGGTGGTCCGTAAGTAATGGGCCAAACTGAAATGGAAGATTGTCGGCCTCAAAATATTACGATCTGACGCAACTTGCTTTAATAAAATATTGATAATAAAAAAGATACAGGGTGGTAAAGTTGAAATGTAAAAAATAAGTTTTCGCAATAATTTGAAAGATATTCAATGTATAAACTTAAAAATTTAGTATAGAGTGTTTTATTGTATGAAAAATCATAAAATGATATCCGTTTTAATGTCATTACTAGAGGGCGCCACATGAGCCATCTAACTGGTGCAAAAGCTTCCTTAACTTTTTTACCCTTAACGTCAGCGTCTTTTTGATCAAAAAATATTAAAACTACATCATTTTTATGAAAATAGTGTATACCTATCATTAGTCTCAAAAGTTACTAGTTTTTGAGATAATCGCAGTTTAAAAAACCATTACATAATTTTCATTTTCTTTATTTTATCACTTTAAAGTCTTATTAACGTAGTAGGCGCTGATGCGATGTCGTTTCTAGTAGGAGCTATTAGTTAAGTTAGTCAAATTAAAAAATACCAAGCCATAATAATTTTTCAAACATATTATTTAAAAATATTAGATATTTGTTGTTAACAAGGAAATATTATGAACTAAATAACTGTTATTTAATAAAACAGGAGAAAAATTCATCCAGTATACAACTACAAAAATTTAAATATTAATTTATAGTAATTGTTCGATATGTTCACCGTTCACTTCAATACATTTATCGACACGTTTCATGAAAGATCGCCTATTATTAAATAAAACCATTGGCGTAAAAAAATCTTTTGCTGCTCTGATTTCTTCCCAAAGTTGGACTCGACTATTTATAGTATTTTTGTATACCATTTCCTTCATAGTGCCCCATATACCGAAATCCAAAGGATTAAATTCTGGACTACGTGGTGGCCAAGGAAACGGACTACCACGACCAATCCAGCGTTCAGGGAAAAGGGTGTTCAAGTAGTTCCGTACTGCACGGGTGTAATGTGCAGGAGCTCCGTCCTGCATAAAAAACATATTATGTCTCAAATTTAGGGGTAAATCATCCAGCATATCGATAAATTCGTTTTGCAAGAAATGTAAATAATTGTTACCATTTAATCGTTGGGGTAACTCATATGGTCCCAGAAAATGTTCACCAATGATCCCACACCAAACATTTATTTTGAATTCATGCTGAAAATGCCGTTCTCTAGTTACATGAGAATTTTCAACGTCCCAAAAGTGGTTATTCCTTAAATTGAAAATTCCTCGGCGAGTAAATGTCGCTTCATCGGTAAATAATATCCTATTGACGAATGTGTGGTCAATATTTTGTTTATTACGAATATCACGGGCAAATTGATATCTTAAAGGAAGATCTCTCGGTAACAAATTTTGAACAGGTGTGAAATGAAATGGATGGTAATTGTCTTGGTGTAATATTTTCAGAACGGACGTTTTACTTATTCCTGTTGCTGCAGATAGTCGCCTTGAACTTGTTTGTGGATCATTTACAACACGAACTAATATTTCATCTTCAACATCAGGCGTAATAATTTTCGGACGACCAATAATGTCCCGTTTCGGATGGAAAGATCCACTTTCCCCTAAGTTCCTATACAAATTTTGATATAGGCATTTACTAGGTTGTAATCTGTTGGGAAACCTTCGTAGATATTCTCTTTGCGCAGCTCTCCCATTTAAATTTTGTTGACAATAAATAGTTATCATATCTCTCTTTTCTTGATTTGTAAAATTATTATGCCTCGGCATTTCTTAATTTTCTTTAACTAACTGATACTAATTAAAATTTGCACGGTGAAAATTACACTACTTAGCTGTCAGCTCACAAGTGATTAACTGACAGTAGAAATTATGACATCGGCACCCACTAGATCAATGTTTGTCATAATTTCAACGACATCAGCGCCTACTACGTTAATAAGACTTTAAAGTGATAAAATAAAGAAAATGAAAATTATTATTATTAAATAACAGTTATTTAGTTCATAATATTTCCTTGTTAACAACAAATATCTAATATTTTTAAATAATATGTTTGAAAAATTATTATGGCTTGGTATTTTTTAATTTGACTAACTTAACTAATAGCTCCTACTAGAAACGACATCGCATCAGCGCCTACTACGTTAATAAGACTTTAAAGTGATAAAATAAAGAAAATGAAAATTATGTAATGGTTTTTTAAACTGCGATTATCTCAAAAACTAGTAACTTTTGAGACTAATGATAGGTATACACTATTTTCATAAAAATGATGTAGTTTTAATATTTTTTGATCAAAAAGACGCTGACGTTAAGGGTAAAAAAGTTAAGGAAGCTTTTGCACCAGTTAGATGGCTCATGTGGCGCCCTCTAGTAATGACATTAAAACGGATATCATTTTATGATTTTTCATACAATAAAACACTCTATACTAAATTTTTAAGTTTATACATTGAATATCTTTCAAATTATTGCGAAAACTTATTTTTTACATTTCAACTTTACCACCCTGTATCTTTTTTATTATCAATATTTTATTGAAGCAAGTTGCGTCAGATCGTAATATTTTGAGGCCGACAATCTTCCATTTCAGTTTGGCCCATTACTTACGGACCACCCTGTATGAACGTCACTGAACCCCTTTATCGTTCGTTTTTCTTCAGTATAAGCACTAGCTGTCCATCTATATGACTATGTCTCAACTATCTGATGACTGTTGACTTCGTGCAGCGATGCTCAATCTATTTATATCTCGTAGGGTAGATTACTAGAGTGTTCTCGTCGCGCTAGATAGACTAGTCCCTCTAGTGACGAGTCTCTGGAATGTGCTCGCAGTTTCTGGAATGTGCTCGCAGTTTCTGGAATGTTCTCGTCGGCTAGTAGCGTAGTCTGAGCATTCTCGATTACAGTCAGAGTCGTCTCATACAGGAATTTCGCTGGGGCACTCGCGTAACATTGCCTCCTGGAACTAACTGAAACGACATGACTGTATCAGCAACTGGTTCCCTTGTTACATTTTCCAGTTGCATGCGACCGTCTTCTCCGTTGACTGTGCCTCCTGGGAATGACCGCAGACAAGTACCTGCACTTCGGTTTCTCGGAAGATTACTTCTACCATGTTACGGATTATCCGCCAATCTAAATGCCTACATTCAATCTTAGGCATGGTAGCCTATGCACGTTCAGTTCAAGCACATGCTCTCTTAAGTTTAGTAAAGCTTCCCAGACATTCTCGTACGTTGGTCTTTCGACGAAGGTGCTTCTCGTCATTAGGTGGAAATTGTAACGGGAGCCATCTTGTACCTTCAAAGCTTTACCTGGTACTGGTAACTGGTTTTCCAAACTTCGTGCGCCACTCTTCTTTATTAACAGAGATGGCAGTCCACGCGCATCTGTTATGCTGGCAGGTATGTTAATTGCCAGTGAGTATTAATAATAATAATAATAATAATAATAATAATAATAATAATAATAATAATAATAATAATAATAATAATGTCGAATTGTAAAACTAGATTACCCCAGGTGGGTAGAGCGAAATGCTCAGAATCCCACACTGCTAGTGTACCTAGTACATCGGCTGTCTGCTCCACGGATTCTGGGGGGAGCAATAATTCGATTGTAAATTCCGGGACTTTAAATCTCAGGAATCGTCAGGTGAATCGACATTGCAACACCTTAAACTCTTGTCGCGTTCAAGCTGGTGCTAGAAGGGCTTCTTCGAAAAATGATGAAACAACTTCTTCCTCGGTTAGCGGTAGGCGCAGCGTGACACCGAGTAGGGCTACTGTGACCCAAACTCATGAGGAAAACAACATCAATCCTCATCCACCGGCTTCTGCTGTTTCTGGAGTGACGCAAGTCGGCACATCCACGACCACAAAAGCCGGAAAGCCCAGGAAGCGCATGAAGTGGACTATTGAGCTGAACTCTTTTATTATGCGCTCCTATTTCAAAATCACCAAGATGGAAACTGATATGACAACGTACAGATACGCCCTCCACCGTGCATTCATTGAACATTTCCCAGAATTCCAGCATCTCACGGAACAACGTATTGCTGACCAGCGTCGAAGTATTGTGAAAAACAATCTACTACCCGATCCGACGTTGCAACAAATTCGAGGAGAAGTCCTTCTTGACCTACAAAATGAGGAGAATGACATAATTACCGATCATGATACACATGAACCGGAGAATGCACAAGAAGACAACAATGGCGTTGAGAAAACAAACATTGATTGCGACAAAACACCTGATAATGACTATAATACAGAGCTTTGTAAAGCACTAGCGGAATTTAATGGCACCAACCCAATACACCGGCCCAAACTACCCAAGCTGCGAACCAATAAGAGTACCAACAGCATAATAGCAGCAGTGAACTTACTATTGCAGAACCATGCCAAAGACTGCAAAGCACTGGAACAACTTCACACTCTCATCTATTGTGGAGCGGTGGCAGTGCTTCGAATCCATAATCAACGAATCCACTTCCCTGGAAACAATCAGAGTAAGAACTACAAACAGCTCAAGCCCTGGTGGCAACGCAGGCTCGAAAGTTCCATTGATGACATCAGGAGGGAATTGGGGCAGTTGACAGAGTTTAAGAACAGCTTGAAACCGTCGAGGCGATTAACAAACAGAGTGAGAAAGATCTATCGAAAAATCAAAACTTATGCAGGTCACCCACAACATGAACAACATGTATTTGAATATGTGGATTCACTCAGACAAAAGTTGAAGGCAAAATCCAAACGTTTATCTCGATATGTCAAGTGCACGAAAAGGAAAGAACAAAATTACTTATTCAATAACAATCAGAAGTTATTTTACAGGCAACTGAGCGGTACAGAAAACAATCAGAACCAAGGTCCTCCAAATAAAGATGAGCTGACGGAATACTGGTCTTCATTATGGTCGAAGCCTGTCGAACATAAATCCAACGCTCACTGGATAAGAACTGAGGAGGAAAAAATCAATATTGAACCGATGTCTTTCGTTGACTTGACAACAAGCGAGGTAACCGAAGCTATAAAGAGTACCAGTAATTGGAAGACACCAGGAGTTGACCACGTCCAAAACTTTTGGTATAAGAAGTTTGACAGTCTACATAAAGCAATGGCAACATCATTCTCACATATTTTGCAACATCCAGAAGATACACCACCATTTCTGACACTGGGCTCGACCCACTTGCTTCCCAAAACACATCAAACTCACGATCCTTCGCAGTATAGGCCCATAACCTGCCTACCAACTATATATAAAATATTAACGGCTTGCATCACTAACCGTATTTACAGACATGTGGACCAAAACAACATCCTGTCAGAAGAACAGAAAGGTTGCAGACGAGATCACCAAGGCTGCAAAGAACAACTTATCATTGATTCAGTTATACTGAAACAGGCGCAAAAGGAAAAGCGCAACATCCATACGGCTTTCGTAGATTACAGGAAAGCATTTGATAGCGTTCCACATTCCTGGCTTGTGAAAGTTCTGCAAATTTACAAAGTACATCCCACTGTTGTTACTTTTCTTGAATCAGCGATGAAGCACTGGCGAACGAACCTTCATTTACAAATAAATGGCCAATACCTCCAAACTGATGAAATTTCCATCCGTAGGGGGATCTTCCAGGGTGACTCCCTTAGTCCACTTTGGTTCTGTTTGGCAATGAACCCACTCTCCAATCTACTCAACGATACGGATTACGGCTATAAACTTAAAGCCAACAGGAACACTAGCTGCACTGTTTCCCACCTTCTATATATGGATGATATCAAAATATACGCATCCAACCAGCGTCAAATTCAACATTTACTCAATATCACTGAAAAATTCTCCAGTGATATACAAATGGGATTTGGATTAGACAAGTGCAAAACCTTAAATATCGAGAAGGGTAAAATCGTTAACGGAGATGTGTTACTACCCAATGGGAATATTATAACTGCCATGCAAAATGGCGAGACCTACAAATATCTAGGATTTCAGCAAGCTAAGCTATTAGATCCAAAGCAAGCAAAAATCAAAATTAGGAGCCAGTTCACTCAAAGGGTAACTACTTTATTGAAATCCCAGTTGAACGCAGGAAATCTAGCAAAAGCAATTAACACCTACGCCATACCGATCCTGACATACTCATTTGGAATTCTGAAGTGGACAAAGACAGAGCTGGAGGATATTCAAAGAACAACCCGTACCATGATGACCAAACACAAATGTCACCATCCGACATCATCAGTTATCAGGACAACACTACCAAGAAGAGAGGGAGGGAGAGGTCTAGTGGACATAGTTAATTTACATAACAAACAAATATCTAGACTCCAAGAATTCTTCATTGTCAAGGCTGAAACATCTGAATTGCATGAGATGGTCGCAAAAGCAGATAAAAACTATTCCCCCTTAAATCTTGTAAGCCCTGATATGAGACTTGAAATCGTTACCGATTCTGACAAACAGGTGGAGTGGGCTCAGAAAGCGCTTCATGGTCGACATCATCACGACCTCAATCAACCTCATATCGACAAGGAAGCATCAAATAAGTGGCTATCTGATGGAACATTGTTTCCAGAAACAGAAGGATTTATGACGGCAATTCAAGACCAAGTAATTAATACCAACAATTACAAGAAATTTGTCATAAAAGATCCAAACATCGCTACGGACAAGTGCAGAAGGTGCCAACAAACAACAGAGACGATACAACACATCACGTCGGGATGTTCAGCCTTAGCTAACATTGATTACCTACGCAGGCACAATCAACTTTGCAACATCATCCATCAGAAGTTGGCCAACAAATTTGGATTAGTGAACACCTACACCCCATATTACAAGTACAATCCGAATTCGGTGCTAGAGAATGCTGATTTTAGACTATACTACGATAGGTCAATTATCACCGATAGACGGGTGACGAATAACCGGCCTGATATTGTAGTTGTGGATAAAAAAGCTAACTCGGTTTATCTGGTGGATGTTGCAGTACCCAATAATAACAATATTCTGGACAAATACAACGAGAAAATTGCAAAATACACCGATCTTGCAATTGAGGTAAGACAGATGTGGCATGCAGAGAAAATAGAGGTGGTACCGATCATCGTTTCATCTACGGGACTAATTCCCAAAACTCTACAAGATAGCCTTACCAAACTGGGTCTCCACAAAAATACTTACATCGATCTGCAGAAGGCTGCCATCCTAAATACCTGTCACACTGTCCGTAAATTTCTAAATATGTGACTTCCGAGCCTAATCCCATTTGCGTTTACACACGCTCGGGATAGGTGAACATTACCAGCAAGTGCTGAGCAAGTGCATACTTGGAATGATAATAATAATAATAATAATAATAATAATTTTTCTTGAATCAGCGATGAAGCACTGGCGAACGAACCTTCATTTACAAATAAATGGCCAATACCTCCAAACTGATGAAATTTCCATCCGTAGGGGGATCTTCCAGGGTGACTCCCTTAGTCCACTTTGGTTCTGTTTGGCAATGAACCCACTCTCCAATCTACTCAACGATACGGATTACGGCTATAAACTTAAAGCCAACAGGAACACTAGCTGCACTGTTTCCCACCTTTTATATATGGATGATATCAAAATATACGCATCCAACCAGCGTCAAATTCAACATTTACTCAATATCACTGAAAAATTCTCCAGTGATATACAAATGGGATTTGGATTAGACAAGTGCAAAACCTTAAATATCGAGAAGGGTAAAATCGTTAACGGAGATGTGTTACTACCCAATGGGAATATTATAACTGCCATGCAAAATGGCGAGACCTACAAATATCTAGGATTTCAGCAAGCTAAGCTATTAGACCAAAAGCAAGCAAAAATCAAAATTAGGAGCCAGTTCACTCAAAGGGTAACTACTTTATTGAAATCCCAGTTGAACGCAGGAAATCTAGCAAAAGCAATTAACACCTACGCCATACCGATCCTGACATACTCATTTGGAATTCTGAAGTGGACAAAGACAGAGCTGGAGGATATTCAAAGAACAACCCGTACCATGATGACCAAACACAAATGTCACCATCCGACATCATCAGTTATCAGGACAACACTACCAAGAAGAGAGGGAGGGAGAGGTCTAGTGGACATAGTTAATTTACATAACAAACAAATATCTAGACTCCAAGAATTCTTCATTGTCAAGGCTGAAACATCTGAATTGCATGAGATGGTCGCAAAAGCAGATAAAAACTATTCCCCCTTAAATCTTGTAAGCCCTGATATGAGACTTGAAATCGTTACCGATTCTGACAAACAGGTGGAGTGGGCTCAGAAAGCGCTTCATGGTCGACATCATCACGACCTCAATCAACCTCATATCGACAAGGAAGCATCAAATAAGTGGCTATCTGATGGAACATTATTTCCAGAAACAGAAGGATTTATGACGGCAATTCAAGACCAAGTAATTAATACCAACAATTACAAGAAATTTGTCATGAAAGATCCAAACATCGCTACGGACAAGTGCAGAAGGTGCCAACAAACAACAGAGACGATACAACACATCACGTCGGGATGTTCAGCCTTAGCTAACATTGATTACCTACGCAGGCACAATCAACTTTGCAACATCATCCATCAGAAGTTGGCCAACAAATTTGGATTAGTGAACACCTACACCCCATATTACAAGTACCATCCAAATTCGGTGATAGAGAATGCTGATTTTAGACTATACTACGATAGGTCAATTATCACCGATAGACGGGTGACGAATAACCGGCCTGATATTGTAGTTGTGGATAAAAAAGCTAACTCGGTTTATCTGGTGGATGTTGCAGTACCCAATAATAACAATATTCTGGACAAATACAACGAGAAAATTGCAAAATACACCGATCTTGCAATTGAGGTAAGACAGATGTGGCATGCAGAGAAAATAGAGGTGGTACCGATCATCGTTTCATCTACGGGACTAATTCCCAGAACTCTACAAGATAGCCTTACCAAACTGGGTCTTCACAAAAATACTTACATCGATCTGCAGAAGGCTGCCATCCTAAATACCTGCCACACTGTCCGTAAATTTCTAAATATGTGACTTCCGAGCCTAATCCCATTTGCGTTTACACACGCTCGGGATAGGTGAACATTACCAGCAAGTGCTGAGCAAGTGCATACTTGGAATGATAATAATAATAATAATAATAATAATAATAATAATAATAATAATAATAAGGTGGTGGATAGGGGAAGGCCTTTTAGATATAAAAGGTATCGGGGAAATTAAATACCTCGGAGCGAACCAAAACCAGTAAGTTTCAGGACACGACGGACTCCATGTAAGGAGCGGTACTCCGACAGCGTCTGTTCTCCATGGAAGGAGCGGCTGAATCATCACCTGGCAGTAGGTCTAAAATGCAACAATCACGATGTCGAATTGTAAAACTAGATTACCCCAGGTGGGTAAAGCGAAATGCTCAGAATCCCACACTGCTAGTGTACCTAGTACATCGGCTGTCTGCTCCACGGATTCTGGGGGGAGCAATAATTCGATTGTAAATTCCGGGACTTTAAATCTCAGGAATCGTCAGGTGAATCGACATTGCAACACCTTAAACTCTTGTCGCGTTCAAGCTGGTGCTAGAAGGGCTTCTTCGAAAAATGATGAATCAACTTCTTCCTCGGTTAGCGGTAGGCGCAGCGTGACACCGAGTAGGGCTACTGTGACCCACACTCATGAGGAAAACAACATCAATCCTCATCCACCGGCTTCTGCTGTTTCTGGAGTGACGCAAGTCGGCACATCCACGACCACAAAAGCCGGAAAGCCCAGGAAGCGCATGAAGTGGACTATTGAGCTGAACTCTTTTATTATGCGCTCCTATTTCAAAATCACCAAGATGGAAACTGATATGACAACGTACAGATACGCCCTCCACCGTGCATTCATTGAACATTTCCCAGAATTCCAGCATCTCACGGAACAACGTATTGCTGACCAGCGTCGAAGTATTGTGAAAAACAATCTACTACCCGATCCGACGTTGCAACAAATTCGAGGAGAAGTCCTTCTTGACCTACAAAATGAGGAGAATGACATAATTACCGATCATGATACACATGAACCGGAGAATGCACAAGAAGACAACAATGGCGTTGAGAAAACAAACATTGATTGCGACAAAACACCTGATAATGACTATAATACAGAGCTTTGTAAAGCACTAGCGGAATTTAATGGCACCAACCCAATACACCGGCCCAAACTACCCAAGCTGCGAACCAATAAGAGTACCAACAGCATAATAGCAGCAGTGAACTTACTATTGCAGAACCATGCCAAAGACTGCAAAGAACTGGAACAACTTCACACTCTCATCTATTGTGGAGCGGTGGCAGTGCTTCGAATTCATAATCAACGAATCCAGTTCCCTGGAAACAATCAGAGTAAGGACTACAAACAGCTCAAGCCCTGGTGGCAACGCAGGCTCGAAAGTTCCATTGATGACATCAGGAGGGAATTGGGGCAGTTGACAGAGTTTAAGAACAGCTTGAAACCGTCGAGGCGATTAACAAACAGAGTGAGAAAGATCTATCGAAAAATCAAAACTCATACAGGTCACCCAGAACATGAACAACATGTATTTGAATATATGGATTCACTCAGACAAAAGTTGAAGGCAAAATCCAAACGTTTATCTCGATATGTCAAGTGCACGAAAAGGAAACAACAAAATTACTTATTTAATAACAATCAGAAGTTATTTTACAGGCAACTGAGCGGTACAGAAAACAATCAGGACCAAGGTCCTCCAAATAAAGATGAGCTGACGGAATACTGGTCTTCATTATGGTCGAAGCCTGTCGAACATAAATCCAACGCTCACTGGATAAGAACTGAGGAGGAAAAAATCAATATTGAACCGATGTCTTTCGTTGACTTGACAACAAGCGAGGTAACCGAAGCTATAAAGAGTACCAGTAATTGGAAGACACCAGGAGTTGACCACGTCCAAAACTTTTGGTATAAGAAGTTTGACAGTCTACATAAAGCAATGGCAACATCATTCTCACATATTTTGCAACATCCAGAAGATACACCACCATTTCTGACACTGGGCTCGACCCACTTGCTTCCCAAAACACATCAAACTCACGATCCTTCGCAGTATAGGCCCATAACCTGCCTACCAACTATATATAAAATATTAACGGCTTGCATCACTAACCGTATTTACAGACATGTGGACCAAAACAACATCCTGTCAGAAGAACAGAAAGGTTGCAGACGAGATCACCAAGGCTGCAAAGAACAACTTATCATTGATTCAGTTATACTGAAACAGGCGCAAAAGGAAAAGCGCAACATCCATACGGCTTTCGTAGATTACAGGAAAGCATTTGATAGCGTTCCACATTCCTGGCTTGTGAAAGTTCTGCAAATTTACAAAGTACATCCCACTGTTGTTACTTTTCTTGAATCAGCGATGAAGCACTGGCGAACGAACCTTCATTTACAAATAAATGGCCAATACCTCCAAACTGATGAAATTTCCATCCGTAGGGGGATCTTCCAGGGTGACTCCCTTAGTCCACTTTGGTTCTGTTTGGCAATGAACCCACTCTCCAATCTACTCAACGATACGGATTACGGCTATAAACTTAAAGCCAACAGGAACACTAGCTGCACTGTTTCCCACCTTCTATATATGGATGATATCAAAATATACGCATCCAACCAGCGTCAAATTCAACATTTACTCAATATCACTGAAAAATTCTCCAGTGATATACAAATGGGATTTGGATTAGACAAGTGCAAAACCTTAAATATCGAGAAGGGTAAAATCGTTAACGGAGATGTGTTACTACCCAATGGGAATATTATAACTGCCATGCAAAATGGCGAGACCTACAAATATCTAGGATTTCAGCAAGCTAAGCTATTAGATCCAAAGCAAGCAAAAATCAAAATTAGGAGCCAGTTCACTCAAAGGGTAACTACTTTATTGAAATCCCAGTTGAACGCAGGAAATCTAGCAAAAGCAATTAACACCTACGCCATACCGATCCTGACATACTCATTTGGAATTCTGAAGTGGACAAAGACAGAGCTGGAGGATATTCAAAGAACAACCCGTACCATGATGACCAAACACAAATGTCACCATCCGACATCATCAGTTATCAGGACAACACTACCAAGAAGAGAGGGAGGGAGAGGTCTAGTGGACATAGTTAATTTACATAACAAACAAATATCTAGACTCCAAGAATTCTTCATTGTCAAGGCTGAAACATCTGAATTGCATGAGATGGTCGCAAAAGCAGATAAAAACTATTCCCCCTTAAATCTTGTAAGCCCTGATATGAGACTTGAAATCGTTACCGATTCTGACAAACAGGTGGAGTGGGCTCAGAAAGCGCTTCATGGTCGACATCATCACGACCTCAATCAACCTCATATCGACAAGGAAGCATCAAATAAGTGGCTATCTGATGGAACATTGTTTCCAGAAACAGAAGGATTTATGACGGCAATTCAAGACCAAGTAATTAATACCAACAATTACAAGAAATTTGTCATAAAAGATCCAAACATCGCTACGGACAAGTGCAGAAGGTGCCAACAAACAACAGAGACGATACAACACATCACGTCGGGATGTTCAGCCTTAGCTAACATTGATTACCTACGCAGGCACAATCAACTTTGCAACATCATCCATCAGAAGTTGGCCAACAAATTTGGATTAGTGAACACCTACACCCCATATTACAAGTACAATCCGAATTCGGTGCTAGAGAATGCTGATTTTAGACTATACTACGATAGGTCAATTATCACCGATAGACGGGTGACGAATAACCGGCCTGATATTGTAGTTGTGGATAAAAAAGCTAACTCGGTTTATCTGGTGGATGTTGCAGTACCCAATAATAACAATATTCTGGACAAATACAACGAGAAAATTGCAAAATACACCGATCTTGCAATTGAGGTAAGACAGATGTGGCATGCAGAGAAAATAGAGGTGGTACCGATCATCGTTTCATCTACGGGACTAATTCCCAAAACTCTACAAGATAGCCTTACCAAACTGGGTCTCCACAAAAATACTTACATCGATCTGCAGAAGGCTGCCATCCTAAATACCTGTCACACTGTCCGTAAATTTCTAAATATGTGACTTCCGAGCCTAATCCCATTTGCGTTTACACACGCTCGGGATAGGTGAACATTACCAGCAAGTGCTGAGCAAGTGCATACTTGGAATGATAATAATAATAATAATAATAATAATAATTTTTCTTGAATCAGCGATGAAGCACTGGCGAACGAACCTTCATTTACAAATAAATGGCCAATACCTCCAAACTGATGAAATTTCCATCCGTAGGGGGATCTTCCAGGGTGACTCCCTTAGTCCACTTTGGTTCTGTTTGGCAATGAACCCACTCTCCAATCTACTCAACGATACGGATTACGGCTATAAACTTAAAGCCAACAGGAACACTAGCTGCACTGTTTCCCACCTTTTATATATGGATGATATCAAAATATACGCATCCAACCAGCGTCAAATTCAACATTTACTCAATATCACTGAAAAATTCTCCAGTGATATACAAATGGGATTTGGATTAGACAAGTGCAAAACCTTAAATATCGAGAAGGGTAAAATCGTTAACGGAGATGTGTTACTACCCAATGGGAATATTATAACTGCCATGCAAAATGGCGAGACCTACAAATATCTAGGATTTCAGCAAGCTAAGCTATTAGACCAAAAGCAAGCAAAAATCAAAATTAGGAGCCAGTTCACTCAAAGGGTAACTACTTTATTGAAATCCCAGTTGAACGCAGGAAATCTAGCAAAAGCAATTAACACCTACGCCATACCGATCCTGACATACTCATTTGGAATTCTGAAGTGGACAAAGACAGAGCTGGAGGATATTCAAAGAACAACCCGTACCATGATGACCAAACACAAATGTCACCATCCGACATCATCAGTTATCAGGACAACACTACCAAGAAGAGAGGGAGGGAGAGGTCTAGTGGACATAGTTAATTTACATAACAAACAAATATCTAGACTCCAAGAATTCTTCATTGTCAAGGCTGAAACATCTGAATTGCATGAGATGGTCGCAAAAGCAGATAAAAACTATTCCCCCTTAAATCTTGTAAGCCCTGATATGAGACTTGAAATCGTTACCGATTCTGACAAACAGGTGGAGTGGGCTCAGAAAGCGCTTCATGGTCGACATCATCACGACCTCAATCAACCTCATATCGACAAGGAAGCATCAAATAAGTGGCTATCTGATGGAACATTATTTCCAGAAACAGAAGGATTTATGACGGCAATTCAAGACCAAGTAATTAATACCAACAATTACAAGAAATTTGTCATGAAAGATCCAAACATCGCTACGGACAAGTGCAGAAGGTGCCAACAAACAACAGAGACGATACAACACATCACGTCGGGATGTTCAGCCTTAGCTAACATTGATTACCTACGCAGGCACAATCAACTTTGCAACATCATCCATCAGAAGTTGGCCAACAAATTTGGATTAGTGAACACCTACACCCCATATTACAAGTACCATCCAAATTCGGTGATAGAGAATGCTGATTTTAGACTATACTACGATAGGTCAATTATCACCGATAGACGGGTGACGAATAACCGGCCTGATATTGTAGTTGTGGATAAAAAAGCTAACTCGGTTTATCTGGTGGATGTTGCAGTACCCAATAATAACAATATTCTGGACAAATACAACGAGAAAATTGCAAAATACACCGATCTTGCAATTGAGGTAAGACAGATGTGGCATGCAGAGAAAATAGAGGTGGTACCGATCATCGTTTCATCTACGGGACTAATTCCCAGAACTCTACAAGATAGCCTTACCAAACTGGGTCTTCACAAAAATACTTACATCGATCTGCAGAAGGCTGCCATCCTAAATACCTGCCACACTGTCCGTAAATTTCTAAATATGTGACTTCCGAGCCTAATCCCATTTGCGTTTACACACGCTCGGGATAGGTGAACATTACCAGCAAGTGCTGAGCAAGTGCATACTTGGAATGATAATAATAATAATAATAATAATAATAATAATAATAATAATAATAATAAGGTGGTGGATAGGGGAAGGCCTTTTAGATATAAAAGGTATCGGGGAAATTAAATACCTCGGAGCGAACCAAAACCAGTAAGTTTCAGGACACGACGGACTCCATGTAAGGAGCGGTACTCCGACAGCGTCTGTTCTCCATGGAAGGAGCGGCTGAATCATCACCTGGCAGTAGGTCTAAAATGCAACAATCACGATGTCGAATTGTAAAACTAGATTACCCCAGGTGGGTAAAGCGAAATGCTCAGAATCCCACACTGCTAGTGTACCTAGTACATCGGCTGTCTGCTCCACGGATTCTGGGGGGAGCAATAATTCGATTGTAAATTCCGGGACTTTAAATCTCAGGAATCGTCAGGTGAATCGACATTGCAACACCTTAAACTCTTGTCGCGTTCAAGCTGGTGCTAGAAGGGCTTCTTCGAAAAATGATGAATCAACTTCTTCCTCGGTTAGCGGTAGGCGCAGCGTGACACCGAGTAGGGCTACTGTGACCCACACTCATGAGGAAAACAACATCAATCCTCATCCACCGGCTTCTGCTGTTTCTGGAGTGACGCAAGTCGGCACATCCACGACCACAAAAGCCGGAAAGCCCAGGAAGCGCATGAAGTGGACTATTGAGCTGAACTCTTTTATTATGCGCTCCTATTTCAAAATCACCAAGATGGAAACTGATATGACAACGTACAGATACGCCCTCCACCGTGCATTCATTGAACATTTCCCAGAATTCCAGCATCTCACGGAACAACGTATTGCTGACCAGCGTCGAAGTATTGTGAAAAACAATCTACTACCCGATCCGACGTTGCAACAAATTCGAGGAGAAGTCCTTCTTGACCTACAAAATGAGGAGAATGACATAATTACCGATCATGATACACATGAACCGGAGAATGCACAAGAAGACAACAATGGCGTTGAGAAAACAAACATTGATTGCGACAAAACACCTGATAATGACTATAATACAGAGCTTTGTAAAGCACTAGCGGAATTTAATGGCACCAACCCAATACACCGGCCCAAACTACCCAAGCTGCGAACCAATAAGAGTACCAACAGCATAATAGCAGCAGTGAACTTACTATTGCAGAACCATGCCAAAGACTGCAAAGAACTGGAACAACTTCACACTCTCATCTATTGTGGAGCGGTGGCAGTGCTTCGAATTCATAATCAACGAATCCAGTTCCCTGGAAACAATCAGAGTAAGGACTACAAACAGCTCAAGCCCTGGTGGCAACGCAGGCTCGAAAGTTCCATTGATGACATCAGGAGGGAATTGGGGCAGTTGACAGAGTTTAAGAACAGCTTGAAACCGTCGAGGCGATTAACAAACAGAGTGAGAAAGATCTATCGAAAAATCAAAACTCATACAGGTCACCCAGAACATGAACAACATGTATTTGAATATATGGATTCACTCAGACAAAAGTTGAAGGCAAAATCCAAACGTTTATCTCGATATGTCAAGTGCACGAAAAGGAAACAACAAAATTACTTATTTAATAACAATCAGAAGTTATTTTACAGGCAACTGAGCGGTACAGAAAACAATCAGGACCAAGGTCCTCCAAATAAAGATGAGCTGACGGAATACTGGTCTTCATTATGGTCGAAGCCTGTCGAACATAAATCCAACGCTCACTGGATAAGAACTGAGGAGGAAAAAATCAATATTGAACCGATGTCTTTCGTTGACTTGACAACAAGCGAGGTAACCGAAGCTATAAAGAGTACCAGTAATTGGAAGACACCAGGAGTTGACCACGTCCAAAACTTTTGGTATAAGAAGTTTGACAGTCTACATAAAGCAATGGCAACATCATTCTCACATATTTTGCAACATCCAGAAGATACACCACCATTTCTGACACTGGGCTCGACCCACTTGCTTCCCAAAACACATCAAACTCACGATCCTTCGCAGTATAGGCCCATAACCTGCCTACCAACTATATATAAAATATTAACGGCTTGCATCACTAACCGTATTTACAGACATGTGGACCAAAACAACATCCTGTCAGAAGAACAGAAAGGTTGCAGACGAGATCACCAAGGCTGCAAAGAACAACTTATCATTGATTTAGTTATACTGAAACAGGCGCAAAAGGAAAAGCGCAACATCCACACGGCTTTCGTAGATTACAGGAAAGCATTTGATAGCGTTCCACATTCCTGGCTTGTGAAAGTTCTGCAAATTTACAAAGTACATCCCACTGTTGTTACTTTTCTTGAATCAGCGATGAAGCACTGGCGAACGAACCTTCATTTACAAATAAATGGCCAATACCTCCAAACTGATGAAATTTCCATCCGTAGGGGGATCTTCCAGGGTGACTCCCTTAGTCCACTTTGGTTCTGTTTGGCAATGAACCCACTCTCCAATCTACTCAACGATACGGATTACGGCTATAAACTTAAAGCCAACAGGAACACTAGCTGCACTGTTTCCCACCTTCTATATATGGATGATATCAAAATATACGCATCCAACCAGCGTCAAATTCAACATTTACTTAATATCACTGAAAAATTCTCCAGTGATATACAAATGGGATTTGGATTAGACAAGTGCAAAACCTTAAATATCGAGAAGGGTAAAATCGTTAACGGAGATGTGTTACTACCCAATGGGAATATTATAACTGCCATGCAAAATGGCGAGACCTACAAATATCTAGGATTTCAGCAAGCTAAGCTATTAGACCAAAAGCAAGCAAAAATCAAAATTAGGAGCCAGTTCACTCAAAGGGTAACTACTTTATTGAAATCCCAGTTGAACGCAGGAAATCTAGCAAAAGCAATTAACACCTACGCCATACCGATCCTGACATACTCATTTGGAATTCTGAAGTGGACAAAGACAGAGCTGGAGGATATTCAAAGAACCACCCGTACCATGATGACCAAACACAAATGTCACCATCCGACATCATCAGTTATCAGGACAACACTACCAAGAAGAGAGGGAGGGAGAGGTCTAGTGGACATAGTTAATTTACATAACAAACAAATATCTAGACTCCAAGAATTCTTTATTGTCAAGGCTGAAACATCTGAATTGCATGAGATGGTCGCAAAAGCAGATAAAAACTATTCCCCCTTAAATCTTGTAAGCCCTGATATGAGACTTGAAATCGTTACCGATTCTGACAAACAGGTGGAGTGGGCTCAGAAAGCGCTTCATGGTCGACATCATCACGACCTCAATCAACCTCATATCGACAAGGAAGCATCAAATAAGTGGCTATCTGATGGAACATTATTTCCAGAAACAGAAGGATTTATGACGGCAATTCAAGACCAAGTAATTAATACCAACAATTACAAGAAATTTGTCATGAAAGATCCAAACATCGCTACGGACAAGTGCAGAAGGTGCCAACAAACAACAGAGACGATACAACACATCACGTCGGGATGTTCAGCCTTAGCTAACATTGATTACTTACGCAGGCACAATCAACTTTGCAACATCATCCATCAGAAGTTGGCCAACAAATTTGGATTAGTGAACACCTACACCCCATATTACAAGTACCATCCGAATTCGGTGCTAGAGAATGCTGATTTTAGACTATACTACGATAGGTCAATTATCACCGATAGACGGGTGACGAATAACCGGCCTGATATTGTAGTTGTGGATAAAAAAGCTAACTCGGTTTATCTGGTGGATGTTGCAGTACCCAATAATAACAATATTCTGGACAAATACAACGAGAAAATTGCAAAATACACCGATCTTGCAATTGAGGTAAGACAGATGTGGCATGCAGAGAAAATAGAGGTGGTACCGATCATCGTTTCATCTACGGGACTAATTCCCAAAACTCTACAAGATAGCCTTACCAAGCTGGGTCTTCACAAAAATACTTACATCGATCTGCAGAAGGCTGCCATCCTAAATACCTGTCACACTGTCCGTAAATTTCTAAATATGTGACTTCCGAGCCTAATCCCATTTGCGTTTACACACGCTCGGGATAGGTGAACATTACCAGCAAGTGCTGAGCAAGTGCATACTTGGAATGATAATAATAATAATATATATTTCAGAAAATGCTAGCATTTACAAAAAAAATTATAATTGTTAACACAGAATGAAATGACGTCACAACTGTAACATTTACAGTGAAGTTAGTCTAAATTTGCATGTAAATAATCTTGGATACAATATGGCTCAATGTCAACCAAAAGTTTTTTAATTTCCTTCTTGAATTTATTGCTGGATGTTAAGGTTTTTATTCGTAATGGTAATTTATTGTAAAATTTGATTGACGCATATATTGGAGATTTTTCAGTTATGGTTAATCGGTGATGTGGATAGAATAAATTATTTCTCCTGGTGTTATAGCAGTGTGTCACACAGCATGCCTCAAATATTTCTTTATTTTTAAAAAGGTACATTAAACATTCAAATATGTATAGTCCATACAAGGTGAGTATTCCATTCGCTTTAAATATGGATCTACAAGAATCCTTAAATTTCATGCAGTTTATTATGCGAATTGCCCTTTTCTGTACTACAAATACTTTGTCCGAGTAGCTATAACTACCCCAGAAAATAATGCCGTATCTTAAAATTGATTCAAAATTGGAAAAATATAGTATCTTTGATGTTTCTTTATTTAAATATTTGGCAACAACCCGTAACCCATAAGTAATACTGCTCAGTTTATTTGCAGTCCTTATTCCTCCGGTATAGTGAGCAGATCTTGTCGTTTCTCCGTGGTAACGCCGTATCTTGCTTTTCCGTGTTGTTTTTAATCAATAAAGCACATCACTCTTTCAATTACGTTTTTATTTAAGAACTACTGACAACTACAACTAGAACATTCTCGACTCTACGGTTGACAGTCGACACTGTTACCAACCTAAAAATAGTATTATGACTACTGTACCGAGATTTTAGTGTGGTACCTATATGAAATAACATATATTTCAACAGCTCCCCTCGCTAAAATCTCTTAAACCTATACATCCCTTAAAATATTTAAACATAGTAGCAGGCAATCCCTTGGTCAGAATATCAGCCTCTTGATTGCTAGAGGAGGCATAATGCAATTTCAATATTTTTTTATTAATGTATTCACACACAAAATTATATTTTAACTCTAAATGTTTCACCCGGCGATTATTAGCTGGATTATTAGCTATTTCAATACATCCTTGATTGTCTTAATATAAATTAATATCATTTATATTCAAAGAAAAATCCTTTAACAACTTTAGAACCCATAAACATTCTGACACTGCACTACATAGAGCAACCAATTCTGCTTCGGTAGAGGAAAGACTTACACAATTTTGTTTGCGCGTTACCCAAATAATTGTGTTCCCAAAAAGTTTAACTAAAAACCCAGAAACAGATTTTCTATCAATGAGGTCACCGCCCCAATCAGCATCAACATAACATACCAAATTACTATTGCATAAATCTCTCTTATACTCCAGCCCTACATTTCTAGTTCCCTTTAAGTAGTTCAATATTCTTTTTAGATAATTCCAAGTTTGCTCGGTTGCCTTGTCCTGGTATCTATTAAAGTAATTTATTGCAAAGCATATGTCGGGTCTAGTACCCAACATTAAAAACATTAAACATCCAATTAATTCTTTGAATGGTTTATTTGATACATTTTCAACTTTATCAATTCTAAGCTTTGGCACAATCGGAATAGGAGACGTCTTACAGTCTTCAGCATCAAATTTCTTTAGCAGATTATCAATATATTTTGTTTGAGAAATTTTTAAAATACCTTTTCCTCTTCCATAGTAAATTTCAAGACCAAGAAAATTACTTAAATGACCTTTATCTTTCATTTTAAATTTTGACATTAAAATTTCTTTGATCTCATTGATCTTGTTTAAACAAGGGCCTGACAAGATAATGTCATCGACATAAATAAGTAAATACACTATATCCGAAGCTTTTTCACGTTTTAAATAATAAAGACAGAAGTCATTTTCAGATCTTATAAACCCTATACCTACAAGATAATTATTTATATTATCATCCCAGCATTTGCTACTTTGCTTCAAGCCATACAAAGATTTTTTTTAATTTAAGCACTTCACCTGGCTTACATTCCATACCAGTAGGTGCAAATATATAAACATCTTCACTGATAGCACCATTTTAAAATGCGGTCTAGTTGTATAAAATGGTATTTATATTGATTACGGATTACCAATAATAATCTAATGGTTGACATTCGAGCTACAGGTGAATATATATTGTCGAAATTTATATGTTTTTCTTGCATAAACCCTCTAACAACAAGTCTTGCTTTGTATCTATCTGTTAAATTATTTTCCAAATTTTTGTATGTAAATACCCATTTAGTATCTAAAATTTTAATATTCAAAGGCCTATCTACTTTTTCCCATGTCTCGTTTTCTAAAATTGAATCTAATTCTCTGTTTACAGCATCTATTCAGTAATTTTTATCAGCTTTATCTTTTAATTCTGAAAAACATTTAGGAACATCATTTATAAATTCACCTGCATTGAATGCCATGAATAATTCATAGTCGTTATACCTGGATGGCATTTTTATCTGTCGCTTATTTAAATTTATATTACTATCTGAAACCTCATTTTCGTATCCCAAGTCAGACTGCTCAGGCATTTCATTGCCCTTTTGATTCATCTCAACTTCCTCTAAGTTTTCCTGATTTTCCTCAATTATACCTATGTCTATTAACCTATTCTTGTAATAAAATTTATCTTCATCAAACTCTACATCTCTAGATAAAATAATTTGTTATCTGTAACACAGCCTATAACCATTTGGTGAGTATCCCAACATGATACATTGTTTAGTTTTACGGTCAAATTTTTTTTTAAACTGTTTTGGAATTAAACTATAAGCCATGCACCCGAAAATTCTTAAGTTTCTTACATTTGGTTTTACCCCATACCATACCTCAGCTGGAGTCATATCTTTAAGATTTGCTACTATTCCCCTATTCATTGAGTAGCTGGCAGTTAATATCGCTTCTCCTCAATATTCTTCAGGCATACCTGCATCTGCCAGCATAGCTCTACTTCTTTCTACCAAACTCCTGTTTTTCCTTTCAGCCTTGCCATTATGCTGAGGTGTATATGGCACAGTATAATCCAAAATTATCCCCTTTTCTTTACAAAAATCTATCACTTCTCTTGACTTATACTCTCCCCCATTATTACAAGCAATTTAGATATTTTACTATTAAATTTAGATTCGACCATGCTCACATATTCAAATAATTTTTTACATGCCTGGCTTTTATTTTCTAATAGATACACAATGATGAAATTTGAGTAATCATCAATAAATGTCATGAAGTATTGTTTACCATCAAAAGAAGTGGGGCTAATTGGACCACATAAGTCTGTATGAATTATTTCTAAAATCCTGTTACTTTTTGTACGTGTACCAAATGGTATTCTTGATAATTTTCCCTTCACACAAGACTCACAAAACTCGATGTTTTGTCCTTCCAAGTTTTCCTCAATACCATGAGCTATCCCTGACTTAATAATTTCTTTTAACCCTGAAAAACCAATATGCCCATATCGCTTATGCCATTTTACAAAATAATCATTCTCAGATTCTATATTTAAGCATTCTGGCTGGAGTAAATGAAATGAGATTTCATATAGATTATTTCTTTTTCCTAACCCTATAACATTCTTATGTTTGTCTAACAATTTTACTTCACCCTTTTCAAATAAAACCCCAATATCAAACATCTCTAGCTTTTTAACTGACAAAAGATTTCTCCGTAAGTTGGGCACATAAAATACATTTTTGATGCTACATTTTATCTTTTGATTGTTTACAATACAATATACTTCTATGTCACCAACACCAACGGCCAATAAAAAACTAGTATTCTTGGCAACTGCAATCTTTATTGGCTCTTTAAGCATAAGTAAATTTTGAAAAAAATATTTTTTATTGACCATGTGATCGGTGCAGCCTGAGTCTACATAGAAATTCAACATATTAATATTTTCATTTTCAGATATATTTTCATTTCTGTCCCCCATGAAACACACACTTTTATCAAATGAACAGTCACTCTGATTTGTTACATTGTTATTGTTACCTGTTATATAATTTTCCCTATTTATTCCACTATTACTTTCTGTATGATGACTATGAAAATTTCCTCGAAAATTCCTATATCTATTCCTACCTTGAAATCTTCCCTCAGGGTTACCTCGACTACCTCGATATCCATTACCTTGAAAATATTCTCTATGACTGTTCCCTAAGCGGTTAGTGTTACCAGCTCTAATTTCATCTTGATGGCCCTGATTTATTCCAGGACATTCATTTTTTAAATGTCCAACACGTCCACATTTATAACAGTTTCTCTGTGTATTGAAAGCTGTAGTTACTGTATTTGAATTGGCTGTTGAGACAATGTTTGTATTTAAATTTCGTTTATCACTTTCAGCTAATAGTTTTGCTTTAACAGAATTGTACGAAATATTTGGTATATTTTCTATAACTGTGACAACTATCTCATAAGAACTTGGCAGGCTTAATAACAGGTTACATATCAGATCCTCATCTTTTATCTCGGATTTAGCAGCTTTTAACTGTCTAACAATATTTTCAAAAGTCTCAATATGTTTTATAAGGCAATCGTTTTCCTTTAACTTCATAGAAAGTAATTTTTTCTTAAGATACAGCTGACCTGGTAATCCTTTCCGTTCATATTTTTCTACTAGTACATTCCACATTTCGAAACTTGATTAACACTCTCTCAGACACTCCAATTGTGTGTCATCCACACACTGTACAATTAGGCATTTTGCTTTGTTATCCTTTTTAACATCATTATCCTTTGTCATATCAACTTCTGTCTCAGTCATTTACTTAACACAATTCTCCGCCAAAATCAGCTCCATTCCAAATTTCCAATTATGAAAATTTTTACCATTTAATGGTTCAATTGAGTAGCCTTTTCCCGCTCCTGTGCCGGCCATTTTCTTGTGTTTTTTTTTGCTTGATCACCAGTAAAATAACTTTTAAACCTCGTATTTTTCACAGTATTTTTTTTTATACCACCGCTCTGGGCCCAAAACCTGTTGTTTTTAATCAATAAAGCACATCACTCTTTCAATTACGTTTTTATTTGAGAACAACTTAACTTGTAATAGTACATGGCATATCATCTACAACTACTGACAACTACAACTAGAACATTCTCGACTCTACGGTTGACAGTCGTCAATGTTACCAACCTAAAAATAGTATTATGACTACTGTACCGAGATTTTAGTGTGGTACCTATATGAAATAACATATATTTCAACATTCCGGTACCACCATAAGCACCCATGAGCTCTATAAAAGCAGGATCGGCTACTTCTTGGAGCTCTCTTATTTCCTCATCGTGGTCACCCTCGAATGACGCTAATCGATTACGGTGTACCACCTTTGGCTTTCCGTTTGGAATCTTGGTGATGCGATAAATGACGTCGTTGATTCTTTTATTTACAAGGTACGGACCGTCCCAAGTTTTCTGCAGCTTTGGAGAAAAACCCTCTTGTCTTCTTGGGTTATGCAGCCAGACTTTGTCTCCTTCGTGGAAACCTCCTTCTGTAGCTTGCGTATCGTACCTTTTCTTCATCCTATCGCTAGCGATCTGGAGATTCGATCGAACCAGCTCGTGCATGTCGTCCATTCGTTTTCTCAGCTGGGTTACGTAATCTTCACCAGCTATGTCTTCTCCGGGTCGGCATCCAAATTCAAGTTCACATGGTAATCTCATTTCACGTCCGAACTTTTGCTGGTGTTTGGCCGATAGACCCATTGATGGCGGATCTGTAGGCCATCGCAAATAGCGAGAGATACTGGTCGCTGATGGTTAGATACTACTTTGGACAAGTATTTGCCAAGAGTTCTGTTCATACGCTCTACCATTCCGTTCGACTGTGGATGTAAAGCAGTAGTTCTCGTTTTCTTCATGCCGAGCTTATCACAAACTTCCTGGAACAGCTGACTTTCGAAGTTTCTGCCCTGGTCGCTGTGTATTTCCAGGGGCACTCCATATCGGCAAATGAACTCCTTCACAAGCACGTCAGCAACAGTTGCGGCTTCTTGGTTTGGAATGGCATACGCTTCCACCCATTTTGTGAAATAGTCCATCACCACCAAAATGTACCTGCTGCCATCTGCTGTCGGTGGAAACGGTCCGGCAATATCCAGGGCAATGCGTTCGAAAGGGCTTCCAACATTGTACTGCTTCATAGGAGCAGTACCAGCGAGTACCACTGGGCCCAATACGATTTCATCGTTGGCGAGTATCTTGAAATCTCCTGCCAAGTAGGTCGACAGTTTTCCTCTTCCCAATGTCGGATTTTCTTCAAATCTGGATCGTTCTCTTGTTCCTCTTCCAGCTTTTCTGGTGTCCATTCGTCGCTGGTCACCGTGGTTCTTCGAATCGCAGCTTAGCTTCTGTTTTACTGCAGGACATGGTCTTCTTGACAGGGTGTCCGCATTTCTGTGGCTTATTCCGGCTCTATGCTCCATAGTGAAATTATATTCTTGGAGCCGCTCTATCCATCTAGCAATTTGACCTTCAGGGTTCTTAAATTGCATAAGCCACTCAAGTGCTGCATGATCGGTTCTAATTACAAATTTCTTCCCATACAGATACTGATAGAAGTGCTCCACGGACTTCACTACTGCCAGGAGCTCTCTTCTTGTGACGCAGTAGTTTTGTTCTGGTTTGGAAAGGACTTTGCTAAAATATCCCAGAACTTTCTCTTGTCCTTCTTGAACCTGTGATAGCACTCCTCCAATTCCAACATTGCTAGCATCAGTATCTAATATGAATTCTCCGTCTGGTAGTGGATAGCCGAGTATGGGTGCAGTAGTCAAATGCTTCTTTAAGGTTTCAAACGAAGTTTGGCAATCTTCATCCCAGCGAAACTCCCTTGCTTCCTCTGTAAGTCGTGTCAAAGGCTTGGCGATATCTGCAAACTTCTTTATAAATCGCCTGTAGTATGTACAGAGCCCAAGGAAGCTCCTAACTTGGTGCTTGTCGGTGGGTCTTGGCCACTTTCGTACAGTAGCAACTTTTTCTTCGTCTACAGCTACACCATCCTTGCTGACTACATGGCCTAGGTAATTGACTTTGTTTTGAAATAGTTGACATTTCTTGGGGTTGACCATCAGTTGGGCAGCTTGCAACCTTTTGAAGACATCTTCCAAATTCTTTCGATGTTCTTCGAATGTCCTTCCCAAGACTATGATGTCATCAAGGTACACTAAGCAGGTCTTCCAGGACAACCCTCGCAATACGTTTTCCATCAGACTTTCGAATGTTGCCGGGGCATTGCACAGCCCAAATGGCATAACGGTGAAATGCCATAGTTCAGATCCGGTGGTAAGCGCTGTCTTTTCTTTATCGGCTGGATCCATTTCTACCTGCCAATATCCAGACTTCAAGTCCAAGGTAGAGAACAATTTGCTACCGACCAGCGTATCCAGAGTGTCGTCGATTCTTGGCAGCGGATAGCTATCTTTCTCAGTAACATTGTTCAACTGCCGGTAGTCCACGCAGAATCTCGTGGTTCCATCCTTCTTCTTCATCAGGACTACCGGAGAGACCCAAGGGCTGGTAGACGGTTCTATTACCTTGTCCTCTTCCATCTCGCGAACAATTCTATCCGCTTCCTCTCTTTTGGCCTGTGGTAGCCGTCGAGCCGATTGTCTTATTGGTTTAGCGTCGCCGGTGTCAATTTTGTGTTTGACAGCAGATGTTCTCCCTGTCTTTCCTCCTTCTGGTACAAAAAGAGATCGATATTGTAGCAAGAGTTCTCTGATTTTTTTCTTCTCTTGTCGGCTAAGGGATTGTCCAGCCACTGCTACCATTTGTTCAAGTTTATTATTGGCATCATTAGAGGTTGTAGTTTGATGAATGACTGACGCCACTGGTACGCAAGTTCCAATTTTGGTTTCTTTTTTTATAGTTACCGGATGGTCATTAACATTTATAATGCGTACAGGTATTTCTTCGGCAGCTATGATTAACCCTTTTCCAACCAGGATTCCTAGACCAACCTCTTTATCGTGATTCCATGGTTCCATCATGACCGGTGTTCCTTCTTCGACGGTTTAGTAAAGTTTAGTGAAGCTTCCCAGACATTCTCGTACGTTGGTTTTTCGACGAAGGTGTTTCTCGTCACTAGGTGGGAATTGTAACGGGAGCCATCTTGTACCTCCAAAGCTTTACCTGGTAACTGGTTTTCCAAACTTCGTGCGCCACTCTTCTTTATTAACAGAGATGGCAGTCCACGCGCATCGGTTATGCTGGCAGGTATGTTAATTGCCAGTGAGTATTCCTCCGGTATAGTGAGCAGATCTTGTCGTTTCTCCGTGGTAACACCGTATCTTGCTTTTCCGTGTTGTTTCTAATCAATAAAGCACATCACTCTTTCAATTACGTTTTTATTTTAGAACTACTGACAACTACAACTAGAACATTCTCGACTCTACGGTTGACAGTCGACAATGTTACCAACCTAAAAATAGTATTATGACTACTGTACCGAGATTTTAGTGTGGTGCCTATATGAAATAACATATATTTCAACAGCTCCCCTCGCTAAAATCTCTTAAACCTATACATCCCTTGAAATGTTTAAACATAGTAGCAGGCAATCCCTTGGTCAGAATATCAGCCTCTTGATTGCTAGAGGAGGCATAATGCAATTTTAATATTTTTTTATTAATGTATTCACACACAAAATTATATTTTAACTCTAAATGTTTCACCCGGCGATTATTAGCTGATTATTAGCTATTGCAATACATCCTTGATTGTCTTCATATAAATTAATATCATTTATATTCAAAGAAAAATCCTTTAACAACTTTAGAACCCATAAACATTCTGACACTGCACTACATAGAGCAACCAATTCTGCTTCGGTAGAGGAAAGACTTACACAATTTTGTTTGCGCGTTACCCAAATAATTGTGTTCCCAAAAAGTTTAACTAAAAACCCAGAAACAGATTTTCTATCAATGAGGTCACCGCCCCAATCAGCATCAACATAACATACCAAATTACTATTGCATAAATCTCTCTTATACTCCAGCCCTACATTTCTAGTTCCCTTTAAGTAGTTCAATATTCTTTTTAGATAATTCCAAGTTTGCTCGGTTGCCTTGTCCTGGTATCTACTAAAGTAATTTATTGCAAAGCATATGTCGGGTCTAGTACCCAACATTAAAAACATTAAACATCCAATTAATTCTCTGAATGGTTTATTTGTTGATACATTTTCAACTTTATCAATTCTAAGCTTTGGCACAATCGGAATAGGAGACGTCTTACAGTCTTCAGCATCAAATTTCTTTAGCAGATTACCAATATATTTTGTTTGAGAAATTTTTAAAATACCTTTTCCTCTTTCATAGTAAATTTCAAGTCCAAGAAAATTACTTAAATGACCTTTATCTTTCATTTTAAATTTTGACATTAAAATTTCTTTGATCTCATTGATCTTGTTTAAACAAGGGCCTGACAAGATAATGTCATCGACATAAATAAGTAAATACACTATATCCGAAGCTTTTTCACATTTTAAATAATAAAAACAGAAGTCATTTTCAGATCTTATAAACCCTATACCTACAAGATAATTATTTATATTATCATCCCAGCATTTGCTACTTTGCTTCAAGCCATACAAAGATTTTTTTAATTTAAGCACCTCACCTGGCTTAGGATGAGAGGGTCTTTGGAAGGACTTCGGGTCGAAGCTGCCCTCTGATGGCCGACCCTTCCTAGTTTTCCTGCTGGTCGTCTTTGTTTGTAGCAGTTCTTGGTCGCTTGCATGAACTGCGTACATGTCCCATTTCTCCACAATTCCACCATCTCACAGCTTTCGGTTTCCCATTTGAGATGCTTTTCATCATGTTGACAATCTGGTCAAGCTTATTCTCAACTTCTTCGTCTGCTACGGCCCTCACCTTGCCGTATACTCCCGAAGTCTGTGTTGCTGCTTCGTACTCCAATGCTGCAGAGAGTACGTCGACCAGTGTCTTATGCCGAGCCAAGCGTAGAGTTCTCTGCATTTCGTTGTCACGAACTCCGTCGATGAATGCCTGTACTCCTAAACATTCCATGACATTCTCCGGTGCCGATGGATAGGCAAACCGCACCAACCTCGCAATATCCGCTTCGAATTCTTGCAGAGTTTCGTCGCGTTTTTTTTGCGGTTTTTCAGCTGCAACTGGTACAGATGCTTCAGGTGTTCCAGGCCATATCTCATATTTAGTCGCTTTTTGAGTTGTTCAAAATCATCGGTCTCTTCTACTGGAATGGTCTGAAGGATATCCATGGCGTCTCCTCTCAGGGCAAGATTTGAATTTAACGCTTTTTCCTTCTCACTCCAGTTGTTCGCCTTTGATGCCGCCTCGAATTGCTTAAGATAGTTCGGCCATGACGTTTTACCATCGAAAGTTGGCAGTTTCACTCGACTGTTGATATCGTTCTCTATTTTCGGTTTCAACTCCACTTTCTCTGGCAGTTCGCCGTTGTTCGGGGTTTGCCTACTTGTAATATCGGAATTATTACTAGTCTTCCTTTCCATTCCTTTAATTTTTTGCTCCATTCTCTCAATCTTTTCTTCTACGGTAGAAATATCAGTTTCCATGGATGTCACTTTATTTTCTATGTCCTCGGAAAGCTTATTTTCCATTTCCGACATTTTATTTTCTATATCCGCCAAAAGTTTACTTTCCATGGATGAAATTTCGTTTTTTATATCTGTAGAAATTTTGTTTTCCATCGAAGACATTTTGTTTTCCATGTCCGCCGAAAGTTTACTTTATATCGAAGACATCTTTTTTTCCATCGACGAAAATTCGTTCGTCGGGGAGGTTATAGAGACGGACGCTTCGTCGGTGAATTCGAACGCTTCCGGGTCCAATCCATTGTTAATCATAGCGTTTTTCAGTCTATCCACTAACACCGACTTGGTCCCACTTGTGTCCAATTCGTAATCCTCCAACTCTCTTCGAAGTTCTGAAACTTTTAATTCACAAAGTTTCTTCGCCATCTTCCTGTATATTTATTTTTTATCCCACTTCTGACACCAATGTAACGTTTATTTTAATTCATATTATACACTAAACTAACTAACTACACTAATTTATATGAACGTCACTGAACCACTTCATCGATCGCTTTTCTTTAGTATAAGCACTAGCTGTCCATCTATATGACTATGTCTCAACTATCTGATGACTGTTGACTTCGTGCAGCGATGCTCAATCTATTTATATCTCGTAGGGTAGATTACTAGAATGTTCTCGTCGCGCTAGATAGACTAGTCCCTCTAGTGACGAGTCTCTGGAATGTGCTCGCAGTTTCTGGAATGTTCTCGTCGGCTAGTAGCGTAGTCTGAACATTCTCGATTACAGTCAGAGTCGTCTCATACAGGAATTTCGCTGGGGCACTCGCGTAACAATAATCAGTTATTCTTTCATTCGTCGTTCCACCCAACAAATGGTAGCAGAGCGTGGTTGCTGATATAAAATATAGTCGGTAAAACAACCGCTTCGTCGTCGTACCATCGCATCGAAGCCCTAACAAAAGAAAACTACGATACGTGGTGTCTACAAGCGCAAGCAGTGCTAATCAAAAATGGCCTGTATACGCAAGTGGATAGATATCCGAACCGATTTCAACCAGCGACGAAACGGAAACGAGAGAATTTCTGAAAAAGGATCTACTTACTAGGTCAGAATTATTACTTCTAATTTCACCATCAGAGTTGGAACAAATAAAAGGCTGCAAGACTTCGCACGAGCTTTGGCAGCAACTGAGAAGCATTTATCAAAGTACGGGCCCCGCAAGAAAAGCAACATTGCTGAAGCATCTCATACTGAAAAAGTATGATAACGGCGACGTACGTGAACATCTAAATGAGTTCATGAATACTGTCGATAAATTAGCAGATATGGACATTACTCTAAATTCAGATCTGTTAAGTATCATGATGCTATACAGCTTACCCGTTTCATATGAAAATTTCAGGATAGCGGTAGAATCTAGAGATACACTACCAAAGCCCGAAGAACTGAAAATTAAGATTATAGAAGAAAGCGAAGCTAGAGATAATCAAGATCTTGGAAAATAAAGAAGAGAAGGTGCGTTTTATTCCAAAAATAAGCTGAAATACTGCCAGAAGTGTAAGAAACAGGGACATAATACTGATGAATGCTGGAGTAAGAAAAATAAACGTCAACAAAATCAAACATTACAGAGAAGAGAAGGGAAAAACTTCAGTATAACGCCTACTTGTTTATCAATTACCTCTGCAGATACCTGGTGCCTTGACAGTGGCTGCACATCCCATATGTGTGCACAGGAAGAACATTTTGAGAACATGAATTCTGAAACTGGAACTTTGCAATTAGCGTCTGAAAATCACACTACTAAAGTTGAAGGTGAAGGTAAAGTACGTATAAACATCCAAAATGAAACAATTAACCTTCTTGATACATTGTACGTACCTACCCTGGCAACAAACCTGATGTCAGTCGCAAAGATCACTGAAAAAGGAAACACCATATTGTTCACCAAAGATAAGGCATACATTAAAAACCAAAAAGGTGAAGTAACTCTAACAGCTACAAAAGAAAACGGCCTATACTACACGAAGAGAGAAAAAGCAAATATAGCAAAAGCCGTTAACAATATTGAAATTTGGCATCGTAAACTTGGACATATTAATGAGAATGACTTAAAGTTAGCTGCAAACAAGAATCTAATCAAAGGATTGGTACTAGAAAAAGGAAATTTACCGGATTTAATTATGCATTAAAGGAAAGATGGCCAGACTACCATTTTCATCCCTAGACGGACCACAGTCTACACAAGCACTAGAAATTGTGCATAGTGACGTCTGCGGACCAGTCAGCACTGAGACATTAGCTGGATCAAAATATTTCCTAACATTTCTGGACGACTACACTAAATATTGTTATGTCTACTTCATATCGCACAAAAGCGAAGTTTTTGAGAAATTCAAGCAAAGTTGAAAAACTTCACAACAAACCGATAAAAAACTTACAATCTGATAACGGAAAGGAATACTGTAATATCGTATTTGATAACTTCCTGAAACAAAATGGAATCAATAGAAGGCTCACATCACCTTACACACCTCAAGAGAACGGCCAAAGCGAACGCAAAAATAGGTCTCTTCTTGATAGAGCACGGTGTTTGATGATCGAAGGTAACATACCTCAAAAAATGTGGGCCGAGGCGGTATACACAGCGAATTATCTTATTAACAGAAGCCCAGCTAAAGCTCTGAAAAGTTGTACACCATATGAAAAATGGACCGGCCGTACTCCATCTGGAAATCACCTACAAATATTTGGGTGTAAAGCTTTCGTCCTAAACAAAAATAGAAAAGGCAAATTTACACCAAAATCTGTAAAAGGAGTTTTTTATTGATAAAATGTATTATAAGGGTGAAGACTGTACCGAAGAAAAGTATGAAGAATTTTTAAAGGAGCTTGAAGAACAAGAACACATGACACCTGACAAAGAAAATAGGGTTAATAAAAATACCGGAATAAAGGGGAAGAAACAACAAAGAAAGAAGATCAAAGACTTACCTATCATGGAAGTCGAGTTTTCATCAAAACCTACCCATGAAACTGAAATTATACCTCCCGAGCAAGAATCTGAAAATAATGAGCTTGATGTAAACGAAGAACCTGAAATCCGAGAAGATATAAGTCATGAACCATTAAACATGAGATATTGTATGAACGAAGAGCCAAGACCACATAGAGAAAGGAAAATTCCGAATTGGTATCATGATTATGAGATGACAAATACAGTTTCATGTTCTGGTGAGAATCAAGAACCATTAAATATAGACGTAGATGAACTCACATTTATATTTAATCAAGATCTCGAAAATGAGGAATGGCACTAAAGCAGAAGTAAAAGCTCACATTAAGAACGGAACTTGGAAAATCGTCAAGAAAGAAAAGGATATGAAAATTATTGATTACAAAATGGTTTTTAGAAATAAATGGACTCCAGAAAAAGGAGAGATAAAGAAGGCTAGACTTGTTGCGCGCGGATTTGGACAAAGACCTGGGATTGATTTCAATGAGACATACGCACCAGTTGCAAAATTAAGTAGCATTCGAACTGTAATCGGACTAGCTGTCGAAGAAGATTTGAAACTTAACCAAATGGATGTCACGACAGCATATCTGAATGGCGACCTAGTAGAAAACATATTCATGAAGTTTCCAGAATATATCGAGAAATATATTGCCGAAATTATGGTAGACGCATGCTACAAAGATGATTTTATTTTGTATGATAAAGCAAAGAAGATGCTAGAAGATATGAGAAGTATCGAACAAGAAAAAGTATGTCACCTCAAAAAGGCTCTCTACGGGCTAAAACAAGCAGGAAGACAATGGTATACAAAACTAGACAATGAATTAAAGAAAATAGGATTCCAAGCGTCGAAAGCTGATCCTTGTGTCTACATATCAGCCAAAGGAGGAGAGAAGACAGTAATTGCCATATATGTAGATGATCTCCTTATTGCTTATTCATGTCCAAAAGTACTGGCTGAAATCAAAGAAAAGTAGAGCGAAATATTTGAAATGAAAGATTTAGGACAACCAAAATGTATAATCGGAGTTGATTTGGAATACAAAGATGATAAAATGAAATTAACTTAAAAGAAATTTATTTTAGATACTCTAAAGAAATTTAATATGCAGGATAGCAAGATTTCTTCCACACCGATGGAAGTTAATTTAAATCTGGAGCCTAATACGAAAGGAGGAGCAGAGAATTTGCCTTACAGAAACCTAATTGGAACACTTATGTATATTTCAGCTGCTACCCGACCTGACGTAACGTACGCTGTAAATTATTTATCAAGATTTGATGATTGTTTTGGACCAGAGCATTTCAAATCAGCAAAGCGAATATTACGATATCTAAAAGGTACGATCGATGTTGGTTTAACGTATTCAAAATCACAAGAGCCATTAGAAGGCATGGCAGATTTTGACTGGGGTGCTTGCAAGCTGGACAGAAAGTCCTGTTCCGGTCACATTTTTAAATACGCAGGAGCAGCTATCAGTTGGGCATCCAAGAAGCAAAGAAGCGTAGCATTATCAACAGCAGAATCTGAATACACAGCTTTAACAGAAGCTGCAAAAGAAGCTGTTTATCTTAGATCACTGTTCGGAGATCTGAACATTGATTTCGGACAAATAAAAATTTGGAGTGATAATCAAGCTGCCATAAAATTAGGATATAACCCCATAGTATCTCCTAAGTCAAAACACATAGACCTTAAGGTTCACTATATAAGAGATTGTGTTAATCAAGGAATCCTGAATATCACTTACAAGTGTACAGAAGAAATGGAGGCTGACCTTTTGACGAAGGCATTACCTGGACCCAGATTTACAATGCTGAGAGCCAAACTAGGTCTTCTGCATTAGTGCTGTGAGGAGGAGTGTTGTTAATATATGGGCTATCACATCAGAAATGCCGTGATCTAGTTTGACACTTACTTGAAATATATTCTGACATTAGTATTAACATTTATCTGAATTGTATAATTGTAAAGTATATTGGTAAAATAGTTTCTTGATAATAATCAGTTATTCTTTCATTCGTCGTTCCACCCAACAGTGGATTCAAACTGAACGTATTGGAGCCACGTCCAAAAGAAGGAACAGGCAACTTCTGGTCAAAACGAATTCGAACCGACCGAATGTATTCTCACCAAACTCGCCCACACATATTAACTTTTTGTGCACGCTGCCTTCAAACATCCTCATACCGTTGCATAATACACTTTTATCAACACTGTTGATTATATCTGATAACAAAACCGTTCGAGCAGAATATGGCTTCATAACTGAATACTAAAAAGTCTGAGTTTTGTATCCCAATTTGTTCAACAAAATTGTCATCGTCTATGAAAATCAGCCTTAGCCAATAATCGAAAATTTCCAACTTCATACGGATAGAAGTAATGTTAAGACTATCTGTATATGGCAAAATGATTATAGTAAAGTTATAAAAATTTCTTCGTTTGGGTCTTCGAATACGACATTTCAACTAAATTATTTACAAAAATGGACTGTAACTTTGTTATTTTGAATATAACATGCACCCTGTATATCAATACATTTTTGAAATCTACGGAAAATTTGGGTATACTTTTTCCAAAATTTGTTTCCAGAAAATGCATACTTTCTGAGCTAGTTATTTTTTTTTAAATTGACCGTTGCAGAACCCTATAAATTATTTTTTCACGAGGATACTCCAAAAAATATAAGAATAAATGGTTCCGTTCGGTCGCTTTCAACATGGTAACACGTATTTCAATCTATGTTAAGGAATATTCCATTTTATACAGTGTGTGTATAATGTATGGTGTGGTATAAATTTCATTTGTACCAGTTCATACAAGCACTGGGAAATAAAAAAGATTATGTAAATTTGCTTTCAATACATGATCAATATGGCAAAGCTGTTACGAGTACATGTGCTTTTTTTGCAGTAAGATATCCAGCTGATAGACCACAATCGATATCACACATCATTAGAAGAATACTCAACAATTTGAAACTATTTGGTTCATTTTAAGCGAAAGTTAATCGAACCATTTGTGACAATATTGGAATAAACGGGTCAAATTAAAATTTAGACCACACCTGCATCTCTTAAAATTTACAGAAAATATTGAATATCTGGATAACGGTGAGGTTTAGGTATAGGAGAGTGAACATGAATTTCTCCTATTTTCTACCCCTAAATGCAACAAAATTGAGAAAATCGGGTGGTTCCATTTAAGAAAATGGAAAAATTTATGAAGTTAGTTGAACTTCAGACTCTTTCCATACACACCCTGTAAAATGATATCGATATCTTTAACGATATCGTCGTGAAAAATAGTTTATAAGCGCCTGCAACGGTCAAATTTTCTGCTAATATATTAATCACTCAAAAAGTATGCATATTTCAGAAAAAGTTTTCATACAAAAGTATACTAAAATTTCACGTAGATTTAAAAAACGTATTAATATAAAGGCTGTTTCATTTGAAATAACAAAGTTACAGACGACTATATCTTTGAAAATTTTAAGTTAAAAAGATCGTATCCGAAAACCAAAACGTGAAAAATGATTTTACCATAAGTTTTCTGCCATATACAGATAGTTTCACCCCGTCGTGGGATACCCTGTATAGTTTAAATGGGCTGTCTACAATATTACAATGCTATCTTAATAGTTGTCATTTTAAATTTAATTTTAAATTCAAGATGGTGGCCGCCGCACGCTCAAGCGCTGACATCAAAAATTTAAAATATGCAGAATAATGTCTCATTCATCGCTGTAGAGTTGCAAAGTTTTTACTTCATCACTTGGTACGAGACTTTCCAGCAACGATGTATATGAGTGGAAAATAAGAACTATTCTAGCTTTTTATTCATCTAAGGATCCCTATGTTTGTATATTTTCGATATTATCTGCATTGGTGTTCTACTAACTAGATGAATGTGATAATATGAGATTTATATTACTTTTGTTCTGATTTGCTGGAAAAAATATCAGCATTTTTTCCACCTGTACATACTAATTGATGTCAATATATGAAAACATTCATAAAGCAAGTGAAATTCTTAGGTATGAGTACCCACCTACTCCAAGTTAACGAACCATATCGTAGTAAGAAACTGAATGCTGAAAGAAGGAACCTTCACCACGATGGTGTCGTAGTAATGACATGTTTATGGTTTATGGTCAAATGGTTATAAAGCCAACACCAGCAGTGAACTGTATCGATATTCGTTATGCTACATTAGTGTCAACCACAAAATTCTTAAACTAGGAAAAAGCACCTCGAACGAGATATAAAACAATGTTGGGTTAAACAAGGCCGATGATCTTTCCGTTCAATTGGGAATTATCTATTTGCTTTTAAAAAATTCTTCATGTGAAATGTTTTTTTTTTAATTTCCATCATTTCCAAATTTCAGTATGGTTCACTTATTGAGAGTTAAATATGAGTGGAGTTATAATAATGATTTTGGTTATCTATAGAAAATTTTCAACGTTCTTGCAATTTTTGGAATTTCAGTTCAACTGTCTGCATTTTGCTCTTCTGTGTATGATTCAGCACCCATGTACGTTTGACATTCATAAGTAGATGTTGGCCTATGTATTAATTTAAATATTTCTAGTTTAGTATTTTTCTTATTTCTATATTGTTTTTGAATATTTCATCCAGCCTATGTGTTAGTATACAGATTCTATATGTCCTTCATACTTACTTTTATTTTGTTGATAGTTTTTTTTTTCTACGACTAGATAGTAAAATAAAATACGACAGTTGTTAATTGATTGTCAGAATAAATGATAAATAAAAACTGCTCACATTTTGAAATTCTTATTTGCAACCACAACAGATTGGCGACGAGAATTCGGAAAAACTACACAATTATAGATTCACCATGCCCAATAGGAGAATTCGAAAAAGTATGAACCTACAAGATACTCAAGTTGCAGGCTCAAGTTCAAGTAATACAAATACAGTTATTCAAAATACATTTACAATTGAACCTTACGATGCTACAAAATCGCAATGGACTCGATGGGTACAACGATTCAATGGCGCTTGTGAAATTTATGGAATCGTTGAAACTAGTAAGGTTTCTTATTTTTTACATTTCATGGGCTCAGAAACATACGACATACTTTGTGACAAATTAACACCACAAGATCCAAAATCAAAGGATTTTCAAGAGTTGGTACAAACTCTCCAAGATTACTTCAATCCTACTCCACTGGAAATTGCAGAAATTTTCCGACTACATCAACGGAAACAACAGGAAGGTGAATCGATACAACAGTACATCACCACTTTACAGAAAATGTCAATTTTTTGCAATTTTGGCGATTATTTGAAGAAAGCATTACGTTATCAATTTGTTTGGGGTAATGATAAAATTCAAAGTCGTTTACTAGAAAAGAAAGATTTGACATTAGATAAGGCTGTAGAAATAGCTGTAGGTATGGAACTCTCCGCAAAAGACACTGCTGAATTACATACTAATGAAAATTTGAATCAAATCAGCTTTAAATCTAAAACAAACATACCTACAGGTATTACAAATAAAAGTTCAAGTTTTTCACAATTTTGCTTTCGATGTGGTGATCAGAAGCATTTAGCTACAGGTTGTCCTAATAAAGATAATTTAATTTGTAATTTTTGTAACAGGAAAGGTCACCTTCAGAACGTGTGTAGGAAGAAATCTTCAAATACTTATCAAATTGATTTTTACAATAATGAAAAACCAGCTGAGGAGATAAAAGCAATTGAATCTGATCAAAATATTTACAGGGAAAAATTTCATCAAACCTTGGTTGTTAATGACAAAGAAATCACTTTTGAAGTTGACAGTGGTGCTGCAGTATCAGTTATAAGTAAGCGTAAATTTAATTTACTTTTTCCAAATACTACCATCAGTCAAACGGATCTCAAACTAAATTCCTACTGTAAAACGTCTCTTGAGGTTATAGGGTATTTATCTTGTAAGGTTTCATTCAAGGATAAAAGTTTTGATCTAAACTTGTATGTTGTAACAGTTGACAGAGAACCACTATTGGGTAGAGAATGGATTCGTCAAATACATTTGAATTTGTTTTCTACTTCTTTTGATCATATTGTTAATTCATCTATGGAACTATTGGTCAAAGAGCTAGAAGAAAAATATTCAAGTGTGTTTACAGCCGGAATAGGAAAATTTAAGGGCATACAGGCTTCAATTTCATTAAAAGAAAATACAAAACCAATTTTTTGTAAAGCGAGATCAGTTCCTTTTTCACTAATTCCTAAAGTGGAAAAGGAAATTGAAAACTTGCTTTCTCAAGGGATACTTACTAAAGTGGATAGATCTGACTGGGCTACTCCTATAGTTCCTGTAGTAAAAAGTAATGGAAATATTCGAATTTGTGGAGATTTTCGAGTAACCCTCGATAATTATATTCAAGTGGATAAACATCCTTTGCCCACAATTGATGAATTATTTAATTCGATGGCAGGTGGAAATAAATTTACTAAACTTGATTTGAGTCAGGCTTACTTACACATTGAAATACGACCTGAAGATCGTCATTTATTAACATTAAATACGCATAAAGGTCTTTATACTAGTAATCGCTTGATGTTTGGCATTTCTTCTGCTCCTGCAATTTTTCAGAGAGAAATGGAAAAAGTTTTACAGGGTATACCAGGTGTTTCAGTTTATCTAGATAATATTAAGATAACAGGAGAAAATGATACTATACATTTAGATCGCTTAAATGAGGTTTTAAAAAGATTATCAGTACACAACTTACGTATTAATAAAGAAAAGTCTATTTTCTTCGCTGATAGTATTGAGTATTGCGGATATTTGATAAATTCCAAAGGAATTCATAAAATGAAAAGTAAGGTTGAAAGTATTGTGAATGCTCCGAGACCCACTGACAAAACTCAATTCAGATCATTTATAGGATTAATAAATTACTATGGAAAATTCTAACAAAATTTAAGTACCCTTTTGTATCCACTTCATAAATTACTACATAAAAACGTGAGATTTATATGGAATCAAGAATGTGAGAATACATTTATTTCAGTGAAGAAACAAATGTTGTCGGATAATTAACTAACGTCATACCCTTACCTAAAAAGGATTCTCCAAATGATTTTAACGACTTGAGACCTATAAGTATTCTTTGTACACTCTCTAAAGTTCTAGAAAAAATTATGGACAAACAATTACGATTATTTATGTTTGATAGCTACATCCTACCTGAACACCAGTCAGGGTTTCGCCCAAACTACAGCTGTACCACCGCATTACTTAAAGTCTTAGATGATATCTACTCTTACATAGACTGCAATGAACTTTGTATATTGGTACTGTTAGATTATTCAAAAGCTTTTGATAAAATAAACCATGACATGCTCTTATCTATTTGCTCATATATTGGTTTCAACAACTCGTCAGTGAAACTCTTGAAATCCTTCTTAAAAGATAGATCCCAGAAGGTTGTACTGGGACCTTTATCGTCCAAAATAGGCCATCTAGCACGGGGTGTACCCCAAGGTTCTATACTAGGTCCCTTATTGTATTGTCTGTACACTTCACAATTTCAGAAGAATCTCAAATAGATGAACTCACATTTCTATGCCGATGACACACAGTTGTATCTTGATTTCAAAGAATCAGAAGCTGATACAATATCGTCTAGAATTAATGAAGATCTGCAAAATGTATTGGATACATCTAAAAAATACTGCTTGTCTATTAATGCAACCAAAACGAAAGTCATGCTGTTTGGGCGCAAATCAACGAAAAATAAAGTTAAAAATAAAATAAATTTGTCAATAGGGAACAAAGAACTAACATTTTCTAACTGTGAAAAAAATTTAGGCATTTATTTAGATGACTCCTTAACTTTTTCGTATCACATCTCAACAATAGTTAGAAAAGCATTTTCAAACTTGAAGCTCTTGTATTCAAATCGGCAACTCCTCAATCAATCATCCAAAGCAATTATGTGTGAAAGTCTAGTATTATCTCAATTAAATTATGGTGATATTATATATGGCCCGGCGCTATCACAATTCGTTAGAAATAGGCTCCAGCGAATTCAGAACTCATGTGTTCGGCTAATTTGCGGAATAAGACGACGCAACCCAGTGTCCCTTCACCTAAAGAACTTGGGTTGGATAAACCAGAATAATAAAAGACTGTTACATGCTGCTGTAACCTATCATAAGATCATGCTAACGAAAATGCCATCCTACCTTTATGAAAAAATTAAGAGAAGATCCGAAGCACACAACATCACTATTCCTCCCCACAGAACAACGTTTTTTTGACCAAGCTTCTCATATCAGATTGCAAAACTCTACAATATGCTGCTTAGAAACATAAAAACACTACCCCTTTCTAGATTCAAAGATCAAATTAGAGAGATTATATCCAGTGGATCAATCGAACATCTTAAATTTTAATCTACACATGGCATAATGTATACTTTTTTTTTTTTTAGGCCGCGAGGAAGAGCGCACTTAATCGCTATTTTCTCCAGAATCTAGTGGTTAAGCGCGAACGTCGCCTTTCGCTCGTTGGTAGTTCTATACTTTTTATTTTTATTTTATTTTTCTCTTTTCGTTATTATGTATTATTATGAGCAATAAAGTCATTATTATTATTTCTTGGTTCATTTTGACCCCAATTTACCTTCAATTTTAGCTACTGATGCCTCACCATACGGGGTGGGTGCAGTATTATCTCACTTATATCCAGATGGAACTGAGAGGCCGATACAATTCGCATCTCAAACTCTCAGTGACACACAGAAAAGATATTCTCAAATTGATCGCGAAGCATACCTTATAATTTTCGGCGTAAAAAAATTTTATCAATATCTATATGGAAATCGATTCACTCTATATACTGATCATAAACCCTTACTTCAAATTTCCAATCCAACAAAATCCCTACCATTATTGAGTGCTACGCGTATGCAACATTATGCAATTTATTTACAAGTTTTTCAATATGATATTCGTTATAAAAATACTAAAGATCACTTCAACGCTGACTTTTTGTCTCGATTACCAATTAAATCTGAATCTCTAACAATTTTCGACGAGATGTTTTTGAATTGCAACAAATTGATACATTGCCTATTTCTTGTTCTCAAATTGCTTATGAAAGTCAAAATGATGTTAATCTTAAACCGTTATTAGAGGCTTTACGAACTGGTCAAGACATTCCTCGAAAAATTTAGATTTAATATTCCACAAACAGAGTTTTCATTACAACAAGGTTGTATAATGCGAGGAATTCGAGTTATACCTCATAAACTACAAAATCAAATTTTACAAGAATTACATGTTTCCCATTTTGGAATAAACAAAATGAAAAACTTAGCACGAAGTTATTGTTGGTGGTCAAATATTGATAAGAGCATTGAAAAGATTTTTAAAAGCTGTAGGGAGTGTCAACAAATTCAAAATAATCCAACAAAGGCACCCATATATCCATGGGAAAAGACTTCTGAACCGTTTGAAAGAGTTCACATTGATTATATGGAGTTTGGAGGTAGGAACTATTTCATATTAATTGATGCATATTCACGTTGGTTAGAGATATATATCACCAAAGATAAATCTAGTTCCACAACAATACAAGTTTGTAATAAAATATTTTCTACATTTGGAGTACCAAAATATTTAGTTAGTGATAATGCGCAACAATTCGTATCTTATACCTAATTTTCAACATTTTCTGAAATTACATGGTATTAAACATAAATTAATAGCTCCATATCATCCTGCTACTAATGGATTAGTCGAAAGGAGCGTCCAGACCGTGAAACAATATTTGAAAACTCTTAATCCTCAGTGTAATTTATGTGATGCTGAAAATCAATTGAATGAATTCTTATTACAATATCATAAAATGCCTCATTGTGTAACTCATCAGTCTCCTTCGAGGTTAATGTTTAACAGAGAAATAAGATCCAGACTTGATAATATTAGGCCCGCTGTTTCCCATACCATGCTGGTAACAAATGATACCGATATTAAAGTTCGTAGTTTTTTGCTTAACCAACGCGTCTTGGTTAGAAATTATTCAGGACAGGAAAAATGGGTTTGTGGTTATATTCACAAAATATTAGGAAACTTGATGATGGTAGAATTTGGAAAAGACATGTTGATCAATTGCGAGGTGCATAACTGGTATTACATTATTGTTGGTTTTATAGCTATATACGTTCTGAATGGTTGACTGAGGGAGGACTGTTAGTATACAGATTCTATATGTCCTTCATACTTACTTTTATTTTGTTGATAGTTTTAGTTTTTTTTCTACGACTAGATAGTAAAATAAAATACGACAGTTGTTAATTGGTTGTCAGAATAAATGAGAAATAAAAACTGCTCACATTTTGAAATTCTTATTTGCAACCACAACACTATGGTATGCTTCCATTACTTTCAAACAACAATATGTTTTTTTAATGCTTTTTTCCATGAAGAAAAAAACTTGAGAGGCTGGATTAACGTGCTTCATCTCTTGTTCTAGCGAATAATTTTCACTATACCCAGTATGTACGAGCTCGAAATAACAAATCATTTCAAAATGTGCAGAAAAATGCAGGATGTCCGTTTCAAAAGGGTTGAACTGGAAGTACCTCTAAAACCTTCATATATGTATATAGTATCAATTTTGCCAAGTGGCATTTACCGGAAAAATGTAAAAAGTTCCATACTTATGTATGTATGAATCATATGAAATAACTGGATAGTAGTTTAATTTGTTCCACAATTTTTATTTCCATTTCCTTTTTTTTCGCGAGGAATATAATTTGAGTGTATTGAATATCTTGCCTGTCTTCCAACTTTTTGATCTTGGATTGGATCTTGTGAATTTAAACGGAAATTACCATTGATCTCAACCGCACGCTCCTGGTATTAGTGGCAATAAGAAATGTATATTACCTGTGGTATATTTGTTACGGTAAATGTATAATCTTGGGAATGTACACTTTTACCGAACCATGTGAACATTTCCCAAGAACTTAGGTATATGTGAACTGAATATATATGTTCATTTCCCCGCAAATGTGTTATCTTGCTTTCACGTTTTGGTAAATGTACACTCTTATCTTTATGTTTTAAGAAAAGCTGGAATACGAATAAATTAAAAATGCTGTTGCAGTGAAAAAATATTTATAGTAAATATATTTTTTCTCATATTGTTTTTCAAGTTTGATATCGAACAAGAAATATTGATTGCACTGCTTCAGTGATGAGTGAACTGTAATGCCCACTAGGTTATCCAAGAAGGGGGAAGGAATATAATCATCGGATTAGCCGTTCTCCTTCTGGAATCACTTGATATGCGTGCTAGAAATGTGTGGCAGTGAAAAAGTATTTAAAGTAAATATATTTCTTGCTCATATTGTTTTTCAAGTTTGATTTCGAACAAGAAATATTGATTGCACTGCTTTAGTGGTAAGTGCATTGTTATGCACACTATCTTATCCAAGAAGGGGAAGGAAATATAATTATCGGATTAGCCGTTCTCCTTCATAAATCACTTGATATGCGTGCTACAAAGTATTGGATATTTTTCAGAAATGGGAAGGGTGAAAGCATTTATTACTTTATAACGTTCATATCAAGTTAATTGTAGTGATTATATTCATTTCCTGTTCTTGAATGCATTAATGTTCATCATCATCATCAAGTACCGGATATCTTCTATGGGGAAGGGAATGTAATGATTATATTTCCTTACCCATTTTCTCACATTCACCAAAACGACATGGTCATTGTTAATTCAATGTACATTTCCCTTCTTTTTCCCACTTCACCCAAATCAGCATGCATATACTCCGGGAAGATCCACTGATTCGGCCCTGCACCAAGTGGTTAGCAGAATCGAAAGATCATTGGACAACAAAGAATCCACCCTGGGTATATTCATAGATATCGAGGAAGTGTTTGATAAAACAATCTTTCCAACAATGGGCTTGTTATCAATGAAATATTTTTTCGGTTTTTTTCACATTTTTTTGTAAAACTGAGTCATCAAAATAACAGGTGAAATTTTCAGCTCTTAAACTTTCTCCATTACTTAGATATTGAAGGTTGAAAATGGAGCTCCCTTAAAAAGCGGCAGAGTAGACTGTGACGTCACATTGCATGTCGGGGTATGATATTCGGCATTACACCGCTGTGTTTTACATGAGAAAGTTGGTTCCAGCTGCAATATCTTCAAATTTCAAATAGTTAGTGGTTTTTGCTATTGAAGATGTATTCAGTACTTAGATACCGGATTTATTAAAGCAGATTTTGGAAATTTACCTGAACCCGATATCGTTATGGTGATGAACTACCTCAATAAAAACAAAGAGTTTACACTTGGTTTTTGAATTAAAATTTCATAACAATCTATTATACATTGTACATTCTCATATCTCTCTCTGTAGGGAATATCAAGTTCTCAACTCCAGAGAGGAGCATCCAATGCATGAATGGCTAATACTTTTTTGAATAATCCCACATACTCTGGAAAGTGGCATCCCAAAATTGTCTGCTAATATCCCATACGGTGAATTCAGTTTGATATTTTTCAATGTTAAAAAGATATCAAGCTTGTCTAGCTCGCATTTGTTAGTTAACAAGTTCACAACAAATAATGAATTATTCGGAACTCCTAGATAAAGCTTTGGAATTTTTTTTGTATCAATTGAAATGTTCAATACTGTATTTCTTCTGACCTATAAATGTCTGGATAAAATAAGTTATTCGGATCTGGCAAGCTTAAATCTGACGAAGTTAATGTAAAAGAAGAACCTCTAGTGGATATTGAAAACTCTTCGTTGATGGGTTTTCGTATTTTTCCAAACGCGATTTCTCCATTTTTCTTTTTTAGCCATTTTCGCCTTCGCATTGAATCGCCTCGGAACGTACAATAGCCTTAATGCAAGCCTGAACCCTTAATTTCTGAGATACCTATAGACTCCATTCGTGTGATATCCATTGATTTCCTCCTCTACTTGACTTTCTCCAGGGCTTCTATTTTCTGAGCTTAATGACAAATTACTGTGCTTTAGTTTGTAAAAACTGTGACATGACTTTCAACTAAGCGTTTTTGACAGTCAAAAAATCGCGCTATTACTACAGGATTTAGTAACTGTTCATTATTTTTTCTACATTCATGCAAAAAACAAAACTTTTGTGAACCACATTTAATGGAAAAAGTGGTACTTTATTGCACTCATCTGTCATTCTTGTGTCAGTTTTGTGATGATTAATGACAAACATAAACATTTAAATTAAATAAAAATCCATAGCAAGTATCTGATCCTGCTTTAATACAACAATAATATATGTATATCTTACTACTTAGTCTCAACGAGTTACAATTATTGCAAAAATCTTTAATTATTTAAAATTCAAATGGTCAAGGCGAAAACCAGCTATGATTGAGTACTGACAAGGTGGAGGCCATAAAGATACAAAAAAGAAGAACGGGTTAAGTTTGATTAGGTTAGGTTAGGTTCTTAGCATATTTATATTCTAATTTTCCAGTTTTTGCATGAATTTAGAAAAATATTGTATGCAACTCTTGCAAAACGTGTTTTTTGCACTCGACGTGTTGTCCAACTCGGCCTAAATACCTCGTTGGACAATTTCACGTCGCGTGTAAAAAACACTCACTTTTTGCACTTGTTGCATAAATAACTATTAATGTACATATATTTTTCTGGTGCATTCTTGGATGTGCCAGGAATGTCGGGAACCAAACAGTACTTATTAACCACTTCTTTCTCATTCATTAGGTATAAGTATAATAAAATAAAGAAGCAGCTCAATCAACAGTCCAGCATTTTGTTTCTTACAAAACAAAATATATAATGCAATAAACAAACAGTACACTTCCATATAGCCTGATATAGCCCTCGACTCGCAGCGTTTCAAACGTTAGGTATGGCACATGCACTGTGACGTCACAGGTAACCACGCCCCGTTTTCGTTCATTCCAATTTCTTTAATTAATTTGAGGGCTTAAACGTTCGCGGTAAAATCTAAAATTTTGGGAATCCGTTTAATATGAGTTCTATTTTTAAATTAAAATTTTTTTCTTGAACAAACCCATTACCCAGCAACTTAACTCTAGGAATGTACCTCTGGTAGTATGAGAATGGATGTATGTATGTATGTATATTTGGGGTAACATTCACTGAGACCTAAAAGATCTATTGTGCCCCCTTACTTCTACTTAGTTTCTGAGGAGAGTCTCTGAAGAGGTGAAATACTTTGGTATTACCCTCGACAGGAAACTAACATGGAACTCTCATCTACACAGCAGAGCAAAAAGGGCATATGTGGCTCATGAGCAGTGTCGGAGGACAGTGGGACGCACATGGGGTCTGTCACTCCGTGTGGTCACCAGGATCGACACTGCAATAATAAGACCTTTGTTAACGTATGGAGCAATTGCATGGGGTCCGAAGGTTCTACAAGCAGCGGCCATTCAAAAAATATATCAAATACAGCGAATGGCTTGTTTAAACACCACAGGAGCCATGAGAATAACACCAACCGCAGCAATGGAACTCATTACTGGTCTGACCCCTCTGGACCTGTATGTCAAGGAGGTTGCGTTGATGGCCATGGTACGATTGCGCACGGCTGGTGTAATCCCCGAAGTAGGAGTGGGCCAATTACGGTTAAGCCTATGGCAAGAAGCGCTTACTGCGCTACCTCTACTGCAGGCAGCCAATGATGCAATTAAACCCAGGTTTTTGTTATATAAACCCTACAAAATACAAATGAAACAGAACACAGCTAGATGCTGCAGATGCGATACGCATTTATACAGATGGCTCAAAAATGAATGAAGGCTCAGGATGTGGACTTCACTCGGGAGCACTAAGTGGGAAATGGGAGACAATACCAGCGTGGTTCAAAAAGAACTGGCTGGTATCTCAATTGCCACAAAAAAAAACTAACAAGAAAGGGGATTTCTGACAAAAACATAATAATCTGCACTGATAGTAGACCCTATTGGCCTTGAACAGGCAACGTGTTATATCGGGGCTAGTACTAGAGTGCCACCAAGAATTAGCTAAGGCCTCGGCAGATGATAATATCATCATGGGGTTGGTTAAAGGGCACGGCTGGAGTGAAGGAAATCGCATTGCCGAATCTTTAGCCAGGAAAGCCGCTAAACTGAAAATTCTTGGACCCAGTGACACCTATGGCCTGACGACTTCGACAATTGCGAAACTAACCAAACGTTACACCCATGCTCAATCCCTTGAGAGATGGGGGGCAATCAAATGATGCAGTTTTGCCAGGATCACCCTGGGCGACCCTGGGAAGATGGCGCCGAAGAAATATTTGGCGATGACCAGGAAAAACCTACGTATAACACTGAGATTTCTGACTGGCCACTGTCAACTAAGGAAACACTTCCATACTATGGGGCTAGTAGACACACCTCTATGCAGGATGTGTGAACAGGAAGATGAAACTGTCGGGCATGTCCTATGCGAGTGTCCGGAGTTATCGTCAATAAGAGTGTGTGTTTAGTGAGTCTTGGCCTACACGTGCCGATATGAAGGAGATGTCTCCTGGTGACCTGTCCACCTTCCTGAGAGGGATAGGATAGACGATGACCTAGGAGGACTACTCGGGAGGAAGTAAGTAGATGGTCTATGTATGTTCCACAATAAGTATAGGGAAATCAATGTTATCCGCCTCCGCCAAAATGGGTTCCACCAGCGGGGCGGTGCGGAGGTAATCGACGTAATCGAGAGTATAGATATACCGGGGATGGTTGAAAGTAGCGCAATGCTGTCAAAAAAGGCACTAACACCTAACTTCGTTACTATTGGTCCGATTTGAATGGAACAAACGGCATTATGTATGGAAAGTGATGTAATTTATGGAGAGTATAAGCATGCGCAATAATGCTACCATAAAGGCACTAGCACCTAGCTTCATCCGATTTGGATGGAACGTCAGGTCAAATGACACACGTCGAAACGTCACGTGACACGTCAAATGATACACGTCAAACGTCACGTGGGACGGGAGAGAGGTGCCAAACGACTCCTAGCGACGAGTCTCCTCACGGGGTGGTGGGGGGACATCCCGGTGCTGACTAGAAGAAAAGGTGGAGAGGGGTAGCCAAAGTGCAGTCTACTACACACCAAACTTCTTTTGTAAAATGTCTTCAGAAGTGTACAGTCATCGTTTTGACGAGTTCATTAAGAATATTGGAAAATTGAATAAAGACATTGCTTTTTACGAAGACAAAAGGGGGGTTATAAATCAACTCGAAAATCTTTGCTTGTCTGATGAGGAAGGACAGACGTGGAGAAGTCTTCGTATAAACTGGGTGCCTGAAGAGGTCCAGTCAGTTAGCCCGTAGACTGCCGCAAACTACTTATCCGTTAAGACGTATTCAACCTACACCATGTTCAACAGAACAGAAAAGGATATAGAAAATGGAATTAATAACGTTTACGCCATGTCATGTGTAATATTAGTGGCTGTATTTGTTTTAATTTTGAAAATTATTTTGAAAATTGTAAAACGAAAATTCCAATCTTCATGTAATATAAAAGTTGATGAATATACAGAGTGTTTCAATAAAACCCATGTTTTTTAAAAAAAACTTTATTTATAATGGTAATACAGTATTTGGAAACCAGTGGCGGAGGCGTTGTACATTTCTTTCGGTACACGAATATACTCCAGTGGCATGGCAGGGGTTTGGATCGTGGACAAAGTTTCCTGTTGCACACGGCGTACCATCAAATTTGCAAACATCAATTATGCGTGGAAAAATACCAAAAATGTGACATTTCTTATCCAGAAATTCGGCTTTTTGCTGTCCTCGAACGTAAATGTTGTCTGCGGCATACAATAACTTGCTTTTCAATATTTCATTTAGTTTAGAATATTCTACATCTCCTGAAGAGTATCGAATACCATGCACATTCCTTTCCAAGTATAATGTAGTCGTCTTGTCTGCGTCGCTCAATGTGGAAAACGGTTGCGGTGGTAAAAATATGTAATGCGAACCTTTAAAACCAATTTCTATGCTGAGTTCTTTGACAACGAAATGACCTTCTACAACAAAACCTTGGATGTCTACGAATGCTACTCTCATGTTGACGTCTGCTCGAACACTAACTCACAACATCTAGTTCAAGCTTTTAACAATTTCGGAGAAGGGGAAGTATTCCATTACGCAATCGTGAATTATGATGCAATAGACTTTGGTATTTTCGGGAAAGCCTATGTTTGCTTCAATGTCAAGTTTCACATCGACTGTGGACGCCTTCATACCTTCCTCCTGTTTTGAACAATCGATAACAAACAATGCTCGTTTCTTGAAAGAAGAATAATCCAGCAGGGTACGCTTCTGTGTGGAGTTTGTGTAGTTGGGATAGAATTCAGTGTAGTTAAAATACGCCTCATTGTAGTCAGTTTTAGCGAAATCCAATTGCATTCTTTCATTGGGCCAATAGTCACCATTGAGTGATAGTCTTATACTTTGTACGTCGGCATTGTCAAATAGAGTCGGGTCAGCTGTACTCGAGTTACGTTTGTCGGTTTGAAAGAAAACAATAATGAAACGAGGTCTTTCAACTGAAGTGGATGTCTTGACAGCCCAAACTTCATGTCTTGCTCCTTTAGTAATTGAAGGTAATTCGTGTAACTCCCACTTCCTGAATGGAATAACTATAGGTTGATCTTTTTGAATGGATTTCATGAGATTTAATTTTATGTCGTCATTAGGAAAGATATGTTTAACTTTCAGCTCAACGCTTGTAATGTTAATTTTAGCTGTTGTAGGCGTTCCAGAGACATTCTTTTCAGTAATATATAAGCAATCATTATCGTTTCGTGCTCGAACTAGTCGTATTGTTTGACGTCCACATGTAATCATGGGATAATCGTTGAAAATGTTGAAAATATGTTTGAGAGGTATTTGAAGGTTGAAGGACTTGTCGCTATCATTCAAAATAGGATCTTTTGGGTAATTCCAACCGGCTATAGCCATATGATTGGAATCTTCTTGGTTATAACAGGTCATGGCACGTACGGCACTTACTATTCCAGGATCCCGAACTGTTTCCATTTCCCTGGCACTTTCACTATACGTACATGAATCGAATAGAAAGGCTCCAACATTATTTGCTAATTTCACGTCACCAGCTCCGTGTACTTCAAGCGAACCTTTAATGCACAACAAAGTTTCGCTCATTGCAAAAAACGAATCAACTTGAATTATGCTAAACTCCACAATGTCACTGCAATTGCATGACTTTATAGATGGAGCATAGGTTCTATATTCGGCCTTTCGAATTGATTCATCAAACATCGGCTTACGGTAGATATCAAACATTGGAGGCATGTCGTTTTGGCGTAGACGTTTTCCATACATGGTTGTCATTTTTCAATTTAAAACCCAGCGATTGCAGGACCAATTTGTTTGCGAACGTGAGCTGTTTCAGCTTTGGCGACTGCTTAGCTAATGAAGCTGGAGATTGTCTTTTATGATTTATTATTAGCCCCATCGCGCTCTAAGCTCCAACACCAACGTACTTAGTTCTCCACGAAAGTTTACAGGCTGACCGTCCTGGTCTAAGGCTATGACAGTGATGTTGGTTATTTCACGTTGTGGTATAACGGGTAAGTAGAGCAAATTATGAGGAATTTCGTCAATGGAATATCCTGGATCTACTTGTACGACGAATTCGTAAATAGTATGAGCAGGTCTGTTTGCATCGAAGGCTCCAGTGGTAATGTTACAATCGAAGCGTATGCTAGATACTTTATTAATTTTGACTGGGAGATCTGAAGAGTGCAATTTGTTAGAGTCGAGTATTTTCGGTGAAAATCCCAATATTCTTCCAAGACTATTGGTCTCCTTGAAGGAAATTTTGTATTTACTGGAAATTTCACATTTCAACGTATTGTGATTGGGTTTTAGTGAAAATATGTCCTCTGGTCTAGTTGAATTGCCCACACCCAATTTATCTCGGATAAACGCTTCAAGATCGGCAATTTCGTAACATCCTGTGGGAAAATCAAAACTTTGAAGCTTGCCCTTGGTATCGTAGTAGTAAAACTTACAATTTTCAATGTTCGGTATACTATGATAAGAATGAAAAGATCGTAGAGCTATTTCGTATTCCTTCTTCTGATCGAGCTCAATAGGCGTAGGAGGTTGAAAGGTAAACACGTGATTGGTGCTGTTAACTCTCAGCAACTGCGACATGATGACTAATGAAATACGAATAATGTTTGAATTTAAATAACATTTTCTATTTTTTTAATGTTTGGTTACAAAGGAAACAAGTAGCTTGCGAACTCGGAGGGCCGTCACAATGCGTCGTCCAATCAGGTCGGTTGTAATGGATGAAACAAGGCAATCGTATTTGTAGTTGAAAATTTGCTCGATATTCATTGGGAAGTTTATACCACATTTCCAGCAATTCCGAAGGTCTTACACACTCTGTTAGATATTCAATGGGAAAGTGCTTTAGTTCTTCGGCAGTGAAACTACTCAATGTTTTTCCATGGTAGATATGTTGTAGTAATAGTTCCGTCATTGTTGTAGAAATTTCAAACACAAATGACCGCAATTGATTTGATCGTAGTTTTGATATTGGGTATTGTTGTAAAAAATTCTCGCACTCTTTCCAAAATATTTAACAACTTCTTTCGGAGGCTTCTAGTTACCAAATGAATCGAAATACTCTACATTGTTGTTTATCTTTCGGTAAGCTACCCAATGACTTCCGCTATTCTCAGAGGTGTCCAAATTAACCACTGCGCATTCTTGTTTCCGGGGGCCGGCTTTGGGGAGAGTGTCTCGCATGAAAACTCCTCGAAAATGCGGTATTTTAAGCGATTTTGCGTATTGTGTTATGTCAAAGTCGGTTAATGCGTGATTGGGTAGCTTTATTGGTTTTTTTTCAAATACAATCCGAAGCCGCCTTTTGGATACTTTTTCAGATACAGGCCAGATCCTACACGTTCCATAGCCTTATTATGACGTACATCTTCTTCCAATTTCTTTTGCGCATGCTTTGCGTCAATGACAGTTTTAGCAATCCCAGCAGCACCACCTGACAAAGCTCCGAGTGCCGAAAGACCTGCAAACAAAGGGATAAGTGGTAGGAAACCTCCGGATTTCGCTACAGGTATCACTCGAGGAACCTCGACTTCTTTTTTCCCATCAAATTCTTTAATAAGTGCTTTGGCCGCTCGTGAGGCAAACGTTGCGGTGTCTTTCAAAGATGTTCCTCTCTTCAATGACTTTCCCACTTTTAGAATAACATCTCGATGCAAGGAACGACGTTTGCGACGACAACCCATTCCCAGCTTTCTTTTCACCTTCATTCCGCCTGTTACAAGTAATGCAGCAGTTTTCTCTCCCAGTGAAGCGTCTTTTGATTTGACACGAGCCCAAGCTTTATCTTCAAGTATTCGATCCGCTTTGTGTCGTTCTTCGAGAGACTTATTCTTCAAGTAAGAAATATCGTGCTGCTTACAAGCAGCGTCCAAGGGGTTGATGCCCGGATCTCCACGATCAAGACGTTTTTCCAATTTTGTACCGGCTGAAAAAAAACAATCAATTTTTTACATGAAGGGGTGGAGGGGGTAGTACTTACGTCCACAGTACTGATAGCTAGGTAAGTGAAGCTCAATAGGTAGTTTATTGATGAGAGAATTTAAGAGACCTTCTCCTTCAAACAACAACATTAAGACTGATACGCGTAAGTGGTAACACCTATATTTAAAGAGTAGTACTACGAAAGACGACACACACAATGAAAATAATTCAACAAGAGCAGACTATACCCATTGAAAATCTGGATTTTACCTCAACACCAACTATTGGTAAACATGGTAAATTATTACCAAATTTTTTCCGTGCCATTATATGTGGCCCCAGTGGGTGTGGAAAGACGAATGTCGTGCTGGCGCTCCTATTTAATCCGAATGGCGCGAAATTCAAAAACGTTTATGTTTATTCAAAATCGTTATTCCAACCAAAGTACCAATTGCTGCAGGAAGTTATAGCACAAGTGAAGGGCGTTGGCTATTTTCCATACAAAGACAACGAGGAAATAATAAGTCCAGATGAAGCTCAGCCTAATTCTGTCTTTTTATTCGATGACGTTGCATGTGATGGTCAACAGAAAATTCGGGAATACTATTCCATGTGCAGACATAAAGATATCGATGCTGCATATCTTTGTCAAACATATTCAAAAATACCGAAACAGCTTATTCGCGACAATTGTAATGTTATTGTGTTATTCAAACAGGATGAGGTAAACTTGAAACATATATTTGACGAACACGTATCTCCTGACATGACATTTGACGTATTTAAAAATATGTGTTCAAAGTGTTGGTGTGATCGCTATGGTACATTGGTAATTATGAAAGATTTCGCCCTCAATGATGGAAGGTATCGCAAAGGATTCGATAAATATATTAAATTGTAAGCTGCGCCTTCAGTCCATACCAATATGTCTGACGATAAGGTTGCTACTGCATTGCGCAAGAAAAAAGTGTCTGAACTTGCCAGATCGATTCGAAAAAAATACTTGGCATTGAAATTAGGTAAATCAGAGCAAGATGAGTCTATTAATAAACTATTCAAGCCAATATCCAAACCACTAGAAGAAATTGTACAATCCTCGAAGACATTACAAAAATCGATTACAAATTTACAACCAAAGGAGGAAATAAAGAAAGAAGAACCCGATGATAATGATGATGTGTTTACACGTTTCCTCGAAACGGAACCGGTGGCTGAAACCGATGAAGAGGGGAATATTCCAATGCCCGAATCTCCAGAAATAATGCGTCCTGAGATGACACATGAATCCATTCAAGAGTATTTAGATCAATATCCTGAAATTAGTCAATCGTATATCGAAGACTATTTCCAAGATAATGGAAGAATCGATAAAAATTACGGACCTTTCTACAATGACGATCTCGGTTGGAGTTTAGGTACGCGTAGAATTGGATTTGATGGAAGAAACGGCAATATCAACATACTACAAGAACGAAATAAAGAAGCTGGATCCGTGACTGGTACACCTGGCTTATACCAGCTTTTATTCTACCACGATCCAGAAGGTTACATCCAGCAGGATTTGGAGGCATATAAAACCCTTCTAGAGTATACTAAGGTTCACCTAGATACACGCAACCGTCTTAAGGGTTCAAGCACTTACAAATATCACAATATTATCAAACCTTTGTTTAGAACAAAATCAGAATCATCGAACCGTCGTCCCTCTACTCGAACACAACAGCTACTAATGAAACGTCTATCAAAAATACCTTTTACGTCGTCATTGATTGTTTTTCAAAGTTTATGTGGACACGCCCACTAAAGACGAAGACCGGAGAGGAGATTACTCGGGCATTCTCGGACATTCTCGCTCATACACGACGAACACCGAAAAATCTACAATCCGATCAGGGGAAGGAATTTTACAACAGCAAATTTCAAAATTTAATGAAAAAACATGATATAAATCATTATAGCGTACTTAGCACGATGAAAGCTTCTATGGCTGAGCGTGTTATAAGAACATTAAAATCGAAACTCTACAAATATTTCAGTTTAAATGGCACCTACAAATGGATTGATATTCTGCCTGAAATTACTCAAAACTATAACAATACAACACATTCCACAACACAATATAAGCCTTCTCAAATCAACAAATCCAACGAAAAATCTATTTTGAATAACACCTATAGTCATTTAAAGATAGCAGGCCCGCGAAAATTTAAAGTTGGTGACATTGTGCGCATATCCAAGGCAAAACATGTCTTTGAAAAAGGATATACACCCAATTGGACTGCAGAACTATTCAAAATCATCAAAGTTAAAATTACCAATCCTGCTACGTATTTACTTGAAGACATGCAAGGTACACCAATCAGCGGCTGCTTCTATGACGAAGAACTACAGAAAACATCGAATCCGGACGTTTACTTGGTGGAAAAAGTTCTTAGACGTAAAGGCAAGAAACTGTTCGTGAAATGGTTAGGCTTAGACAAAAAACATAACAGCTGGATCAATGGAGTTGATGTTTTATGACGTAAAATGCCACATAAATTGGAGTCGTTTCAGATCTTAAACTCAGTTAGCAACATGAGTTATCAAGGTGTCAGTAGTGGTTACGACAGTAGTAGTAGTAGTGATAATAACTATTCTGCAGAGCTGGATAGAATTTTGAAAAACTATGAGTTTGCTGCAAAGTCTGAAAATGTGTACCTGCTTTCAACACAATATACAATTTCTGGTTATGAAGTAAAATGTGGAATTAGTCCGGCAAGATCATTTACGCCTGCTGTTATTCTATCTCAACAGCTAAAGTGCAGCAAAATATCTTTCAGCACTTATGAATGGTATACCTTTATTTCAATGATGACGCAACAGATGAATGCTTTCTTTCATACCACAGTTGACGACGCCGACAAGTTCCAACCTGATTCGTTTTCATGTGGAGAGTACTGCACCCTCACTCCATCAAATTACGATGGGTGTAAGTTGATTTTCGTCAAAAAACATGGAGTTGAATATTATATGGATGAAGAAGAAGTGTCTCAAATTTTAGAACTAAATAATTTGATTTTACAACGTATAGCTATATTGGAAAATTTAAATTTTTGTCAATATTATTATAATGTTTTGGATTTCTGTAAAAATGTCGCCTCTGAAAATTTAAATCCTCAACAAATTTTATATGCATTTTGTTCTATTACACCTATAATATGTTAAACAATGCTCTTAGAGAATTTGTATACTTTTGTAAACTTACAGTTATCAATGATTTAAATAAATAGTTATATATTATTGGTATATGTGTTTTCTTTAGGAAAAAAATAGCTGAAATAGTCGAAGATTGAACCTATTTCCTCTTCAATAGCTATGCTAGGAAAAATGCTCCAACCAATTCGGCTATTTCAGCTATTACATAAAGACACCAAATGTTTGATATTTTATTTCACTGATAAGAGAGAGAGTCTCGATGTGTGACCTTGAACTTACCAAAAAAATGCATAAATCGAACCATTTCAATCTTTTTTTTTCCTAAGGATTTTTCTCATGTTAGTGTCTCCTTCATTGCAGGAAAAATGAAAACAAAAAATAAATTGATTTTTTTTTATTTTCGATACACATAAAAGCGATTTAAAAACTACAATTATTTTTATTTATAAAAAAATCTTAGATAAAATTAAAACGCAAGTGAATCTTTTTTTACAGCCACACATTCAAATTAATATATATATATATATATATATATATATATATATATAGATATAAACTTAAAAAAATCTTTTAAATGACTACATTGAAAAAAATTACTTCAATTATAGAAAAAAACAAAATTATCAAAACTCACTTTCGGAATCATCGTTTTCATTAATAGTGTCAATAAAGCGGCTCACCCCCATTTCATGTATATCTGAATTTGGTGTGAGAGGTACAGGATGTAAAGCTGAGTAGCATTGATCACCAGTTTTCAATTCGAAAAGTAATTTCAAAAATTCATTTTGACACCATTTTCTAGACGTTTTATACAAAACAGGCAAATAATCATTTGTAACTCTAAAATGCTGATGATTACGTAAAACGTGAAGATTTATATTTAAATTTTGAGATTCTAAAATAGATGTGAATTGATAATAACATTGTTGACATAAAGTTAAATTTAAATTTTTAATATAATACTGGTGAAGCCAGACACAAAAGTACTGCTCAGACAAGTCGAAGCATGACCAACTGGGGCTTACGAGTAGTATATTTCGCATTTTGGGGTTCACATATCTCATTCCACAAGCGTGTTCCCAGTCACAATACTCATCGCCCTTGTACGTATTTTTTGCGATCTGACTCAATGCAGTCCACCGGTACTCTGCATAATTTTTGATAATTTTCAACAATAAATTTTGAGGTATATGTATATCTATCATAAATTGTAAAATTGATGTAGTGTTTTCGCAGATAGTCTTGATACAAATATCTTGGAGTGTACTGGTCATGTTATACCTAAAAAAAATTATTCTCGGTTACTATAGTGCCCCCAAGGTAGAGTATCAAAAGTCCCCGGAATTAATTGCCGCTTATCGTCATGTGGACTTAGACCAGTTTTTGTTTGTTCGATGCTAAATACTTGATGTAAATATGATCGAATACAACGCTGGCTTATTGTTTGTTCTTTAAAATTAGTTAAACATTTCACATAATCCTCAAAACCTATCCTATTTTTCACTACATTATACTTTACCCCCTTCAACTTTTTAACCACCCCTAGCGTTTTTATTTTAAACTTGATTCGGTCTTTATCGAGTTTCTTTTGTTCTAAATACTGTCGTCTCTTTGCCCTTTCCTCCCCATCTACGTCCAATTTATAAGTGTACATTTTCGATCTTAGTCCTACAAAGTGGGTCATAACTTTACCTTTTGATTCATCTTTCATAACACCTAAGACTTTTTTATTCACCTGTGGAATATTATATTGATTATCACTTGGATAATCTGAAGTGTCAAATTTTTGTATATCTGCCTTAATAACTTCTTCATAAGCATCATCACATGATAGCTCATAAATAAAGCTATCGGTATCCATATACATAAGTTTGCATTTTTCAACACCCAATTTAGGAATCATATGCCCATAATGAAAATCATACATGCATATTTTGGAAATATCTAATATTGCCATTCCTACATACAAAGGTTTATTGAATATTATGTTAGTTTTATTGAGTTCAATTGCCGACAAGTTTTCATTAAAAATTTTTCTGCTATGGAACCGATAGCTTGCAATCAAATTTTTCGCCCCATGCCGACCTTGCCATTTAGTCACCAATTTCACTACTCTATGTTTTCTAATATTTTCCATCGTCTTACCGAACACCGCGTTATTCAACAATTTATACAGGTTCTTTTCGAAAGTGCTTTTAGCTGTCGTTCTTAGTCGAGTATTTAACTCATTATAGGACTTTAGCCAGGTAGACTGTTTAAATTTCAAAACTTTATACACTTTAGTGAGCTGTAATCCGTTGGCGAGCATCTGTTTTAAATTTCGATAATGAACGGTATACTCTTTTTTATCGTAAAGTGTAGTCATTAATTTCGGTAATCTTGAACCTAGAGGAACACGGTGTTCAGCACCAAATGGAAAATCTTTGTGCGTATCGTGCAGGTTTTGCGGATATGTCAAGTCAACTTTGAGAATATACCCTTCGAGGGAATCGTCCGGAATCGACTGAATAAAATCAGCATCAAATTGATCGACGTCTTCGATCCATTTAAACCCTCCGTAGGGCAGAGGTTCACACATTGCCCAACCGTACAAATTGTTCACATCCAGGAACAACAAGTATTTGGAAGGCTTCCTAGGGTCATATTCCAGCATGTACTTGTTGTTTGCTTCAGCAAATCTGCTGCTGCAAACTGAAATTCCTCCACGAATAGCTTTTTCAATAAACAAAACCATGTCTACGTCACGCAATAGCTCCAATTTACACCTGGTCGACTTTAACATCACGTCCCAAGTGTACCCAGGCATGGTATAGTACCACGCTGGGTCCAAGCCATAAGTTGCGTGACACTTTTTCCGAAATTGTTCGAAAACATCTGCCAAAAGTAAAACGTCTGTTTCCATGTACATGTCTGAATATTCGCCCAAGTTTTGAATTTGAAACTTATCCCACACACTTTGGGCATGAGCATATTTGTTGGAGCTAAGTGGTTTATAATTTAATTTATTGTAAAAGCATTCAATAGGCGGTAATGACGTTTCATTGAATTTTTCCCAGCTATCGATGTAGTCATAGCAAAATATTCCTTTTTTAATCAATAATTTAAATTTTTCATTATCCAAATGGGAAAATTCATTTTTGGATATGATGAAATCGTTGGGATCCATGATGGATGTTAGTTCATCCAAGGAAGCCCCCAAAAATCTCAATGAATCAATAAATCTAAATTTTAAATTAGTTTTTGAGTCGAATAAAGTGAATGAAATGTATTTTTCTAGGTTTATTGGAAGAACACTCATAGTGCCTTTTTTACATAAACTAGAAATCATGAAATGGCTGTCGTAGCCGATCAGGTTATGAAAAATTATTGGTGTTACGAACAACTTGCGGTAATTAAGATTGCACGATTGATGTGCGAATCCACGAAACTGACCGGTGAAGTGGTTGTGATCGCGTACAATTATTTCGACGTCTTTAAATTGTTTTCCGCAAATATGGCAATCAGATGCATCAACGGTACTTGACGGAAGTACCATTGGCACTATGGTTTTCATTTTTGATTGGATAATTTCGGCTACTAACGACATTTCATTTGAAAACCAATCCATGCAGTCAGAACCTCGATAGCTTTTGTAAAACGATAAATTGTCATCATAGTTACACTTTACATAATAACCTGCACTATACGCTTCATGTTTTTGATATCTTTTAGTTGCAGTCGAAACATTTGGATCATTAAATTTTGTTAACATGCTTTCGAAATCGGCATAGATTACAAACGGAGTAGTTTGCTGGTAAGTAAAATTTCTAAATTCGACATGTTCATATTTGGGAAAAGACATTTTATATTCATTAAGTTCATAACACAACTTTTCGTGCTCCTTAAGTTTATTTTCATCACTAAAATAGTTCATACATCTATCACAGAAGTTTTTTTTTTTGTGTTTTTACTGAGTTGCGAACTTACGAGTCGAGACATGTTTTTAATTAAGCAATAATGATACTTGACTTCAAAATTATTGTCATCATCATCATCTTCTGGAGGAACATCAAAGTCATTTAATTTTGGAAAATACTTGTCTTGAATCAATAATAAATTAAAATGGTGTTCTAATTTAGTTTGAGTTAATCTTGCCGGTACCACGGTATAAAATTCTTTTTCGTTTAATTCTAAAGCATACACGTTAACGGAAATATTGTTTAATTTTTCGAATTTGGAAATTTTACATAACGGCATGGGAGCATCTAAATCCTCTGCATTTAATACCGTGCTATAAAATGGATATGAAGAAGTTATATTGATGTTTGTATTTTTCGGATAAAGGCCTGCTACAATCGACCAATAGAAACAGGCTTGATCTGTATTTTTGATGTTTATGCATGCATTTTTATTAAGTATTTGTTTTGGTAATGGAATGAAAGATGAACCGTTACCTATCTCAAACTTATTAATATTTACTTCTAAAGAGACAACTTTATTTAGGGCATAACAAGAATCCCTTTCTTGGAACTCAGATAGTTTTTGAAAAATTTTATCTTTTACGTTATCAAAAAACCAACGCTCTAAATCGGTAGATACATCAAGTATTGCATTTTTCGTATTGAAATATTTTAAGTCTAAAATTTCATCGTCCTCAGTTTTGTTTTCATTTTTTTTTATAAATTCTCCGCAAAAACAAGTATTAACTTTCATCATATGAAACGATCTAAATTGTTTAGAAATTTCAATTTTAAATATTATTAAAGCATCTTCCAAAAATGGACCCAAGTCTTTATGAGCTAAATTTATTATTAACCCTGTTTTGATTCTACTTTTAAAGCTCGAAGCTACATTTTCCCACTTGACCCTGTTTTGCAATTTTCTATTGTTGAGCCCTAAACCAATGTGTCTTTTTTCAATTAAATTTTTAAAATGTTTAAAATGACCAATGTTTGTTTGAAGTTTTCTCAAAGTACCTATAGTTGTATCTTTAGTCCTCGAACGAATAGCTTTATTGCAAATTCGAATATGTTTTTTAAGCCGTTTTAGCCAGATTTCTTTATCTTTTTCAGTAAATTTATCGAATATAATTTTTTTCAATTTTCTTATAACCAACAAAAAATCGTTTGACTTTTTAGCAATTTCTTTAACACTTTCAGAATGCATGGCCATAAAAAATAAGAATCACTTACCCGTATTCTAAAGGTACGTTTTCGCTGGAGCCGTCAACGGCGGCCGTCGACGGTCGCCGTCGACGGCGCCTACTGCAATTCATTTATTTTAATGATTATGGTTTCTTTAGCGCGTTTCAACGCGTCCGTCGTATTTAGCCGGCGCTGCCGACAGCGCGTGACTGCTTGATATACCAGTCTGCACGCGCCGTAGATAGCTATTTGGTGTTTTGTTTACCTAGTAATAATTAAAAATGGCACCGAAGTTTTCGGCAATAGAAGACGAAAAATTAATTAATGCAATAAGTTTGCATAGAGCAATATATGATAGTGAAAATGTTGACTATAAAAACCAACAAATAAAAGATAATATATGGGAAATTATCGGAAAGGAAACTCAGAGGAGTGGTAAGTAAAAACTCATGTATTTATTGCCATAGCTATATTGAACTTAACCTGAATACATGCCTGTCTTGCCATTCAACACTTCCTTGGTTGTTAAAAAATGTGGCGAAATCTTGTCTGATTTCAAAACCATCGTTATTTGCAAAACCTCCATATCGTACCAATGGTACAAAGCCTGCGGTCGGTTGTTCGGTTGAATCGTATTCAAAATACGGTTTTCCGGATTGTTCCAAATATGCTGTTCTTAGTAAATTATGGAGACAGCAAGCTGATAATATTAAATCATCACAAGTATCTGGTGCAATAGAAATCGGCGTATTGAAAATGCGAAAAACTTGTGAAAGGAGACCAAAGGCATTTTCGGTAACTCTACGTGCACGTGATAGTCTATAATTAAATATAGTTTTTTCCTTGTTTCCTCGTGATGCGGCTCTGGTAAAGGGTTTCATTATGTGTTTATGCAGGCGAAAGGCTTCATCTCCTATTATCACATAAGGCATTATTTTTCCCAAACCATGCAGTTCTTCATCTGGAGGAAAGAAACGTCCAGAGTATACCAGTCTTCCCATATCACTTTTTGCAAAAATACCGCTGTCTCCTTCTTTCCCATACGACCCTACATCAACAGCGACAAATTTGCAGTCGGCATCTACCATTGCAAGCAACACAATGGAAAAGTACTCCTTATAATTAAAGAAGAGAGATCCACTGTTATTTGGACACCTTATTCTTACATGTTTCCCATCAATTGCTGCCACACAACGAGGAAAATTCCATTTTGTGTAAAAATTTAAAGAGTTTTGTTTTAAAATATTATGACTTGGGGATGGTAGTAATAGTGGCACTAAATGTCGTCGCATAACTTCCAAAACATCTTTGACTATAATGCTGATGTAACTATGTGAAATGCGAAATGCAAACGACATTGATCGATATGACTCTCCTGTAGCCATAAACCTGTAAAAAAATAACTTTCCTAGCAACCCCATTTTAAAATATAAAAATTAAAAACTTAGGAACTGTTATTTTTTTTTAGTGGACGATTGTAGGAAAAGATGGAAATGTATTAGAGATTCTTATTTGAAAATTAAGAAAAGCCAAAAGACTACCACAGGGCAGCCAGCTAATAAGCGTCCAAAATGGTCATTATATGAGCTTCTATCATTTTTAGATTCAGTTTCTACTGAACGAAGGTAATTCTTAACTACTTAGATTTAAATGTACAGTTTATAATTGTTTGTACTTTTAGGTCTGTGAATACCATTCAGTCCATAGATGAAGAATCTATAGAGACAGATACTGACAATGTTGATTTCCAAGAACATGAAAATTCACTACAAGAAGCTTCATTAAATAATGAAGACGAAGATGAAGCATCTTCTATTCAATCAACACCCTCAACACAATCAACATCAAACCATTCTTTTAAAAAACGTCAACAACGCTCATCTGAGTCCAAATTGCTAGAAGAGTTAAAGAAGCGATCGGCAGACCGCACTGCATTTATGACAAAGATATTGAAAGACGAAGATGAAGTTGATATTTTTATGCACAGTATTGCAGTTCAGGTTAAAAAGTTATCACCCCAGTTAATAGCTGAAGCAAAAGTGGGTATATTATCCCTAGTGAATCGGTTGCAATTTCGTGACACTCTACAACCCACTACACCAAGTCTACATTCTTCCTCATCGTCATCCTCAAATTATACAGAATTATCTTATGATTTCTCCACGCCAAATCCACAACTTGCCTCGCAAATAAAAAATACACAATTTTCCTTTCCTTCCACCAGTTCTCATAGTGACAGTCATTCAAATTTCTTCAACCTTTAGAAACTTTCAGTATAGGTACAACATATATGGTGCCAAAAAATGCATTTTCAGGTGTTTTTCATTATACATCGTTTTAAGATAATTTAAAATGTATGTGTAAAATGTTTATTTAGACAATAAAACTTTTAAAATGTTAATATTGTAATGTTATTACTATACCTTAAAGTTATAGCCAACTTTTCTTCTGGAGTTATAGGGTTTTTAACTGCGTTAGTGGATGCCTTTTTTAAATCATTTTTCACTATACTAAGCACAAAGTAAAATTGATCCTTGTTTAATCGAAAAAATTCTCTGAACTTCTTTTCATCGCCTTTTAAATGTTCTTTAATTAGTAAAAAACCCTTCGCTACTTCTTGTGATAAAAATATCATGAGGTGTCGATCTTTTTCTCCTTTTCAAATAATTAATAATTTCTTTGTCTTCTTCCTCTTCTAAAAGCAAAAGGGTTAAAAGTTTTCTCTTCATAATACGCAGTTAATTAGATGCTTGATGATGCGAAACTGCGACTGTTGGCGGCTACTGCAGCAGCCGAAGAAAACATAACACGATGGCGTTTAACGGTTGCCGTCGACGGCCGCCGTTGACGGCTCCAGCGAAAACGTACCTTAAGCCTTATTCTCAACAATTGCGAAAGAATTAGCAGGCGATGGTTTTCCCACGTCGACCGTTCCTTTAAATATTATTGAGTACTTTCCGGAAGAAAAATATTTAATGCTCTCCCTGTATTGGTCTGTGACACGGGCTGGAAGGAATGTAACAGCTTCTTCTAAATCTAGTAGGACGCAGTCTCCAAATCTGCTTTTAACTATTTTAGCGGCATATATTTTCTGCGGCTCATCAAGTGGCAAAGCGCTCAATTTTATTTTTGGTTTTCGCTCTGCAATATTACAATTTTCGTTTATTTTTTTTAGATCCATCTACAAAAGTAAAAGAAAAACATGTTACCATTTTAAAATTATTCAAATTAAATAATGATAACAAAAAAATTACTCAACTAGCGCAAAAATGTTTTATAAAAAAAAATTCTATTGAAAAATAAAAATTGAGATATTTTTGAGATACAAGAAATTATTAATGCATCAATGTGGAAAAAATAAAAAAAGATATGAAATTCAAAAATAAACTTACTTTTTAATAGTTTATCCACCATTTTAAAATTATTCAAATTAAATAATGATAACAAAAAAAAATTACTCAACTAGCGCAAAAATGTTTTATAAAAAAAATTTCTATTGAAAAATAAAAATCGAGATATTTTTCAGATACAAGAAATTATTAATGCATCAATGTGGAAAAAATAAAAAAAGAATGAAATTCAAAAATAAACTTACTTTTTAATATTTTATCCACCATTTTAAAATTATTCAAATTAAATAATGATAACAAAAAAAATTACTCAACTAGCGCAAAAATGTTTAATAAAAAAAATTTCTATTGAAAAATAAAATTGAGATATTTTTGAGATACAAGAAATAATGCATCAATGTGGAAAAAATAAAAAAAGATATGGAATTCAAAAATAAACTTTTAAGGTACCACACTCACACAAACTATTAATAATTGACGTCTATTAACTGCGACTGGCTTTTGAAAAGTGAGCTCTCTGGACTTCGCTAATTAATAAATAACGCGCCTAAATGAACAAAACAAAAAATATGATTGGTTCCCCTCCGACAGATTCTTAGAGTGATAATGCAAGAAAATATGCCTTTCCAAACTAACCACACGGTAAGAGATTTCCTGCATTTACAGGTTTTGTGTTTTGAATATCGAGAATTAGCAAAAACGTATTTCCTGTTTGCTAATCGGCACATGCTGCTACACAGCATTATCCATTTTTCGATATTCAGCATAGACGTGTTGACACATACATATTACAAAATAATATTTTATTGCAATCAATTTCCTGATATGAACCTGAGCCACATGACCTGGTACTTAGGTCGATCAACTTATAAATTTCTGCCATTTCAAGTTTTTAATTTCTTAAAACAATATGATATAAAATTGTTATAAGTATTATTAGAAAAACATCCTGTATATTCATCAACTTTTATATTACATGAAGATTGGAATTTTCGTTTTACAATTTTTAAAATAAAATATTGGAAAGCAAGTTATTGCATGCCGCAGACTACATTTACGTTCGAGGACAACAAAAAGCCGAGTTTCTGCAAAGGAAATGTCACATTTTCGGTATTTTTCCACATATTGACGTTTGCAAATTTGATGGTACACCCTATGAATTTGTTTGACGTGTATCATTCGACGTGTCACGTGACGTTTCGACGTGTGTCATTTGACCTGACGTTCCATCCAAATCGGATGAAGCTAGGTGCTAGTGCCTTTATGGTAGCATTATTGCGCATGCTTATACTCTCCATAAATTACATCACTTTCCATACATAATGCCGTTTGTTCCATTCAAATCGGACCAATAGTAACGAAGTTAGGTGTTAGTGCCTTTTTTGACAGCATTTCGCTACTTTCAACCATCCCCGGTATATCTATACTCTCGATTACGTCGATTACCTCCGCACCGCCCCGCTGGTGGAACCCATTTTGGCGGAGGCGGATAACATTGATTTCCCTATACTTATTGTGGAACATACATAGACCATCTACTGAAGTACAATGGGTCACATGTGGCCTTAGTGCTGTGAGCCCAAACTCCCCCTCTCCACTGTACAGATACAGTTGCACAGTACCCAAACAAGGAGGAAAATGTGTACATATATCTACCTTTACCGTAAGCATTTTTCGGTTTTCTCTATAGTCAGCGCGACAGGTCGCTCTCGCCGTATAGGAAATGGAATGTACAATTGAACACTCCGTTTCCTAGCAGATATGCGCGAAGTGCCCACTGCCCCTTTGTCCGATCGCATATGTATCTACGTTTGAAAAATTTATTGGACGTTTTTTATTTTTACTCAAAGGGAGACATAACTCAATATAATCAAACCAAACTTCATTCATGCAGAACTACATACTGAAAATAAGTAGGATTTCTCCGTACTTTTTTATGAAGAATAAATAATATTATAAAAATCCAAATTATTTTTCAATGTGCACTGCCATGACTTATAGCGTTCGTGGCATCCTGTTGGATGTTTGCAATCAATGATCGATTTTTGCGAGGTCTTTTTCTTGAACTTATTCCGCTGCTGGATGACCTGCTCGCATTGCTCTAGCACCCCTATACCCAGATGATCTTCTAGTGATAGATGTAGGTTGTACTGCGAGACTTTTTTTGCTGATTGAAACACAAAGCATACAACGAAGCTTCGTTATCAATATTTTCATCTGCCCATCAAACTTTTTGAGAGTAGGCAACAGTACTGGATAAGTTTTCACAAAGCTGCTTATTTTTTTGTATTTTTTTGAACTTCTCCAGTTCATCTTGCGCATTAGTGCTTCAACTGGAAAACTATTTTTCTCATTAGGAGTCATGACATCCAATCCATTTTCCATTTCTATTATGGGTGCGTCATAGTCTGTCATAATTCCTTTATTTTTTTCTCCATCCATTTTTTTTGCATTTTTATGAAATATTAGTAACGTTATGCATCTGAACACCAGTATTAAATACAGCGCACAAGTGCTTGCAAAATTTTGCGCCCACCCCTTATGGCCAGTCACATACTTCCAACCGAGTATTGACTTACAAAGTATTACGAGTATTGACTTACAAAAGTGTCTTATCTGGAGCCGAAGTAACAGGTAATTTATCTTCAGACATTTTTACAACACAAAATCAACAGATTTTGTAAAATCAATTAACAATTTGTTATCCCTGACGCAACAATTTTTCATTGTAAAAGTTTTCCAGCGGCAAACAAATGAAATCTACAAAATATGCTGCATTGGAAGCCTTACATTTTTGTAGCACCAAACAATCTTATTGACACTTCTACTGAATTATTTGTTTCAAAGTTTCTTTCGAAAATAATGGCACCAATTCTATCTTCATAGCCACATATTGTCAAAATAGTCAAGGGAATTCATATATTCACACGCAATTTGACTCTCGAATAAAGCCTGCTTGAACAATTCGGAATCAATTTCTTCCTTGGAATAAAAAAATATCACAAAAATGTGATACGACGAAAAGTGTACGACGATAATCATTTTCAATTCGATGTTCTGAATTCCACAACCTCCTCCAAACAGCTTGCATTACATGAAATGAACAAAGCAGCAATGCAGAATCTGGGAAGACTGTTTTTATCACGTTTCGCTCTGCTGCACTATTGTCGGTTATAAAAACTGAAGGATAGCTCTTTCCATGTAATACCTCCTTTCCAAGAAGCTCCCTTAGTGCTTTGAAGCAATATTCGTACACTTGTTCATTCTGTTCATAGTAAATGATGTAAGTCAACGGAACTCCACCAATTTCACTTGCTCCAAACAAAAAAGTTACCATAGATCCACCTTGGTCACAAGATCCACTTGAATCCACAAAAACAATGTCAGCTGAGGAAGGAAGCTGATGGGCACGTAACATGATGGAAGTTAAAATCACACAACAAAAGGGTTCAGACTTAACAACCAACTTATAACCCTTTTCTTCTAGCTCGGAAGCTGTTTCGCCCAACTTCTGTACTATAGTTTCGCTAGACCTATCACCAGAGTTATGGGTCCTGAAACATATATGTGAGAAAGTAGTGATTATTTTTAATAAGGTATAACCTACACTTTTTATACATATCAAAGATACTTCGAACCGTTGGGTTTATTTGGGCATTTTCGAGAACTTCCACTACTTTGTCAACTGGGGTAGCCGCCATTAGTGAAGCTCTTTGGTAAGATTTTGCCTCACTTGGTGACATGTTATCTTCAAAGTATTTAAGAAGAAGACTTCTCGTTTTTGAAGAGGTGAAGAAAACTGAGTGTTTCAGCGACATTTGTTCTGTGAGAATAATTGAAATTAATCTGAAACATAATGAGACATCATTATCAGAAATTACCTTTTTAGAGATGGAAATGTTGCCTTATTATGAGCGCAGAAGTATGACTATAAGTAATTACTGAAAAGCGGGCTACATCAGATATTTTGAATAATAAATAATGAAACTGGAAAGTACTTCTTTTTGAATACTCTCCAAACTATTAGAAAAGAAAGCCGGAGATGAAATTCAACTTTGCTCGGATGTTCCTAATCCCTCAGAGTATATTTGTGCAAATTTTCAAATTTCCAGGTAAAGCGATTACTACAAAATTACCAAATTTACTCACCAGGATCACCGTGTCCAGTTCTTCCTTGAGTTACTTGACTCTGTATCTGCTGTCCTTGTTGTTTTTTTGAACTTTTACAAATATTTTCGCAGTTTCCATTAGTATTGCCTAAAATGTTGAGAAATAAATGAAAAACTTATTTTTTTACTACCGTGTGTAAAGTACACACTTTAGACACACGTAAAGTGTTTTCCTTCATGCACAAGTGCGTGAAGAAAAAGTTCCAATATGTTTGTAGTTATAGGTATCTATAGTCTTATGAAAATAGAGATATAATAAATGGAACTTGAATCGAAGTTTTTTTCATAAATCAAAGATTGAAACCTATAGAATTCGGTGAATTGAACTAATAATTTTATTATTGTTGAATAATACGGAGAATAGGTATTAGTGAATTGAATTTGACATTTGAAATTTGAATTGAGTTCTTTCGACTACACCTAGGGTAATCAATTGTAAGTATTTATATTCAGATGTTGAATATTTTCAAGGAACTTGGATATTATTTTATATTATTATCTATAATTATGAAGATTGTCACAAAAATTTGTGACTTTTCACGGAACAAAATTAAAGTTGTATGTATGTATGGTGTAGGGAAAATAAAATATTATATAAAATAGAGATGTTTCAAACAGTATTGGATATCAACTCCTTAAATAAAAAGAGAGACACACATTATCTAATACATACTTATTCCTTTTTACTTAAAATGAAGGAAGATAGTAATAAATTCAATAATACATCATCAGACTCAATATAATAGAGTAAATTTAATAGCCTTGTTTATTTAGAAATAAGCATAATCACATCATCAATAGTTTCCGGTTATTAAAACCCTCTTTTTAACAAATCCAATTTTTCCTTGTTGGTATCACATGTTGCATTGTCTTTATTGGTGGCAAAGTAATGGATTGTGTGATGTGTGGTAGACAGTGAGATAAAATAATGGCAATAAAAGTGATATTCGGGTTCTATCTTTATGAGAGTGACAAACTTATGAATTTAGATGCTGAATGTCACATGAGCCATGGTTTTTTTTTGATAAGATTGTTGCGAATAGCTAATTTAGTTATGTATTGTCCTGGGATATAATAAAAATCACGAATTTCACAGTACATTTCATTAATTTATTGACCTCGGTAACAATTTTGATTAACACTACTTACAATAAATATTGTTCATTTTGGCTTTGTCTTTGAATTAGCCCTTTTCTTTCAGATTGGATATCTCATATCTTTGGATCCTTATTGGTGGCAAAGTAATTGATCTCGAGATGTGCGATAGATAATGTTTAAGAACAATGGTAAATAGGTGGTGTTTGGTTTTTATGTTCATAAGAATGACAAACTTATGGATGTAAGAACTAGACATTGCATGAGCCATGGTTTTGTGATTGATGAAGTTAAATAGGTAACATAAGTTAGAAAAAAAGGTTGTCTATATTTTTTTTCAATTTTAAAAAAATAAAAATTTTATACATTTGAAAATATCTTCATACTAAAAATTTCACAAACCCTCGTAAAAAACTTTCATAGTCCAATACAACTAATGATTTCAGATTGTTTAGTAAATATTAATGATACACAGGTCAATAAAGAAAAGAAATATTATTTTATAGATATAAGAAACTTGAGAATTTTAATTACAAAAATTTTGTCTTCATGTTCGACTTCAATCCGATTTATAATATACTTCTCAAAATGTAACCTTTTTATCTACCACGTATAGTGGAAAATCTATTCATGTTTTTTAATAAATTGACCAATTTTCACAATTATTGTCATTTCAATTTTATATTTCTCAATTTATACCTACACATAATATAAGATTTTTTACAATATTTTTTACATATGAATATTTTCTCCATGTATACAATTCAAAGATATTATTAATCTCAATTAGTTTTAAGTATGATTTGCAATTATTTAATATTTTTTTCAATTATACTTGATTTATAATATCTATGAAATATTTCCTTGTAGTTCTTTGAAAATGGTTTGAATAAAAACCGAAAGCTAAGAATTAACTAAAAAGAGTACACTTCATTTACATTGCCGCATTCCCCACAAAATTTGAAACCTATATATATATATATATATATATATATATATATATATATATAGTTACCTCAAGATTTCCATTCAAAATTACGGTGGTGATATCAGTATGATCCATTTCTAAACTCAGTTTTGCAGATAGTCCAAATAATATTCTTATTGTGGTGAGTCTTACAACGGGTAGAAAGATTCCTACTTAGTCTCCCCCAAATTTTTGAGAAAATCCTTTCGGTAGAAGTCTCGCCTTATGTTTTTCGGCTTTTCCATCTGCTTCAATCTTGAGTTTGATAACCCACTTGCATTTGACCATATTTTTTTCATGAGGACTGTTAACAAGCTGCCAGGTCACATTTTTAGCTAGTGATCTCATCTCTTCTTCCATTGCATGTTCCCACAGTTTCTTGTCATATCTTGAACAAGAATCTGTTATATCTACGGGGTCGGCAGAGTTACATACTACTGATGAATAAGAATATTCCAAATCGTCATATCTATGAGGAGGTTTTTTCTTCCTTGAAGGATATCGTCCAAAGACTCTCCTCAGAAACTGAGTATGATAGCATGATAAAAAATATCACTCACCTTTAGCACTCAACAGGCTGCGCATTGTTCTTGAATTGAAAAAATATTTAAACATTCGTCAACTTCGGCGAACAGTAATGACTCACTTCGGGTCATTGATTGATTGTCCGCCCGAGTTTGCTACTTAACATGCAGCTCTACTCATTATTAGCGGCTATCTCTAGGCATCGATACTTAGCTTGGTGGTCCCATCCTTCTTGCATTTGTCGGTATGGCTCTCTCTATGACTCTTCTCTAATTGCTTCAATTTCCCATGTTTCTTGTTGTTTTTTTTTAGTTTAGCTCAGGCTGGCGATTATACCGGGAAACAACTTTCTTCTTGTTATAGACAAATAGACTAAGATTTTGTTTATAATAGTATGATGAAAATATAAACAGCGGTTTCAATAATGGTATGGTTGAGAAGTTGTGGGATTTGTTGGAAGTTGATGTGATAAGTGGGTAGACAGGATTGAGGGGATTCGACGATACGGAGGCAGCATAAGAAAGCAGAAGTTGCTCCGTCTAATCCAGAAAGGAGGCTCATTTGCTTCGCAGTAGATGTTTTCTGCGGGGCTAGATCGGAAAGCACCTAAACAGAGGCGTAGCGCTGTATTATGTACCGATTTCAAAAGATTGAGGTGGTCAGGATTTGCGGCTGAGATATATATGTGACATCCATAATCCAATTTTGAGCGGATAATGGACCTGTATATTTTAATGAGAGAGTTTTCGTCTGCTCCCCAGTGGTAATGCGAGAGGATTTTAATAATGTTCAGTCTTTTGTAGCAGTCGCCTTTGATTTCTCGAATATGTTGTTTCTATGTGAGCCGAGAATCGAATGTTAGACCAAGTATTTTACATTTATCAACGACGGGAAGGCGGTCATTGTTAATGAGGATAGTAGGGGGTTCTGTAGGTGGTCGTCTACTGAGCTTAATACTTAATCTTGGATTTTGTTTCTGAGAAAGTTAATCCTAAGTGACTTATATTTTTACTCAGAGTGTTTATTGCTGACTGAACTAGATTAGTTGTAGTGGTAATAGTCGTACCATGACAGTGAATAATCAAATCATCAGCATATAGAGAAAACTTGATGGGAGGAAGAAGATTAGTGCAAATATCGTTTATAGCTAGGTTGAATAGAGTGGGGCTTATAACCGACCCTTGGGGAACTCCATCTATCTGACTGTAGGTTGCTAAAAAACTCCATCAGTGAAAACTTTGTATGTCCTTGAAGTTAAGAAATTCTGAATAAAATGAAATATGTGTCCGGAGATATTTAGAGAAACTAGTTTATTTAGAATTGATTGTCTGCTAACAGAATCAAATGCACCGTTGATATCCAATATAGCTGCAATGACTTCTTGTTTTTTATTTAAGGCACTAGAGATATGGGATTGGAGAAGAACCAGATTGTCTTGGGTCGATCTATTTTTTCGAAATCCCGACTGTTCTTTCAAGATTATATTATGTTTATCGAGCCATATCAGCCGCTGAATAACCATCTTCTCTAATAATTTGCACATGGTGCAGGTGAGTGATAAGGGACGGAAAGAGTTCGGAGATGTAGCAGTTTGTTCAGGTTTTTTAATAGGAATTATCGTAGAAATACGCCATTGGTCAGGGAATTGGTTGGAGGTCCATATTGAATTGTAAATATCTAGAAGCTTGTGTAAACCTATATTGGGGAGTTTTCCAAGAAATATATACGGGATGTCATCAGGACCGAAGGCGGTATTTTTGCAGCTATTTAGAGCTGTGGTAAGCTCTAAGAAAGAGAATGAGCAGTTAAGAGAGGTAATATTTTGCGATTTAGTAAAGAGCATGGAGAGGGAGATTTTTCGAAAGGGAGAGGTGTGAAATTAACCTTACATTTAAATTTTGATTCGGAAGTTTTTGCCAGAATATTACTGATTTCATCATTATCAATTTCTAATGTATTGTTGTAAAAGAGAGAGGGAATTTTCAAATTGGAATTGTTTCCTTGGATTTGTCTAATTTTATTCCAGAGTTGGGTGGGACTTGTATTCACATTCATAGATGACACATAATTTATCCAGGAACATTTTTTACTTTGCTTCATCACATATCTAGCCTTGGCTCTGGTTTTTTCAAGGTTAATCAGATTGTTTTATTACTACGATACAATTTTAGTGCAATTTTTTGTTGGTTTGAACAGCTGGAGTTCCACGAAGGGACAGTTTTTTTGTTTGTGAGAGATATTATTTTTACCAATGTGCTGATTGGCAGCTGAAAATATAGTATTTGTTATCATCTGTATGTTGTTCATATCGTCTGAGAAAGATAATGACGAAAAGTTAGTCTCTGTTTCAGACGTATAACTAGTCCAGTCGGCAGTGTTCAAGCGCCAATATAATCTGGGAGAAAACTCATTATGATTAGGAATACTGGAGGATATGATAATAGGAAAGTGGTTACTATCATGAAGATCATTAGTAGTATGCCAATTTAGTGAAGTGGCAAGTTTGGGATCACTAAAACTAAGATCAATACATGAAAAGGTACCGGAGGAAAAATTCAAGTGTGTATTGGATCCAGTATTTAGTAAGCAGGAGCCGGTACAATTGATCACGTTTTCGATAGTTTTACCTTTGCCCGCATTGTATTGTGGGCGTTAAAATCACCCACAAGAATGTAGGGTTGAGAAGTTCAATTTCTTTTAAAGGGTAATAAGGAGGAATATATAAGCTGCAGATATTGAGATTATTTGGGCACCATGTGGAAGCTGCAATAGCCTCAAGATCTGTAGTGATTTGGAGAGGGGAAGAAAATAGTTCACTAGAAATGAAAATTGAGGTGCCCACGCTAGCCCTTGCGCAGTTGGTGCGAACATAATGATATCCTCCATAATTTTTTAGATAAGGGAGTTGTCAATTCTAGAATTGGTTTCTTGTGAACACAAGATATCAGGGCGTTCGTCTGATATTAATTGTTGGATTCTCTCCAGACGAGGGGAGAATCCATCACAATTCCATTGAATTATTTTGAATGCAGACTTAAGGTGTTTGTATTTAAGAGCATTCTGAGTGAGAAGGATTATGTTCATCATCGGTTTGATTATCAGAAGAAACGCTTTTGTTATCCGAAAAGTCCTCAGGAGTTAGTTGTCTTTTGTGTTTTTTCTGTAATCGAGTGATACGGTTTTTAAGAGATCGTTCCCTTGTTTCTGTGTGAAGAAGTACAAATCATTTAACAGTCCCTGGATATTAGGGGTGAATTCTAAGGCATCGTTGAGCGGATCAGAACTACCTTGTGTATTTTCTAAGAACGCCGTAAACTGGATTTCAGTGAGTTTGGATGGGTTGTTCTTTTAGAGGTTCTGTATAGAGATTTATTAATCAACACTCTTTATTAGCAGAACTTGCTATTGTACATGTATAAGTATAAGTATAAGTATAAGTCAAAAAAGTATATATATGTATAATGGTATATAATATAAACAGTTAAAGATAAAACGTAATTAAAAGAAATACTAAAAAAAAACAACATTTTGGAATATAAATACAATAATATAGAATATCTCAATTAATGGGGACATTTGCACGTACGTATTCTTTTATTTGTCTTGTGAATGATCGTAACGTATTATACACTGCTTAAGTGCATTTGGTAAGTTATTAAACAATACTAACCCAGAACTAAAAAGCGAGTCAATACCCATGTAGTCAGCACCAACATACAAATTAAATGCACTATTTCTTGTATTATATGCATGTATGTCCGAAATATATGTCATCTGGTCACAAAGGTAACTTGGTAGTTTCTTATTTTTCAATTTAAAAATAAATATCAACAAATTGAACGTCAGTCGTTGTTTAACAGACATAATTGATAATGTATTCATCATATATTCAATGGAGGTGCGCCTGTTACATTTAAGTATTGCCCTCATTGCCCTATTCTGCAGCTTTTGCAATCTGTTGAGATTGTTTTTACTAACAAAATATATCAGTGTACTGAAATAGTCAAAATGAGGCGACACGATTGACCTGTATATAGTCAGTCTTGCAAATTTAGAAATTTTACTAGCTACTCTATTTAGGAAATATATTTTAGTTGCAATTTTTCTTTATATGTACTTACAATGCTCATATAGATTTAATTCTGGATCTAACATTACTCCCAAATATTTAAACTTAAATACTCTCTCAACCCTTTCATCATTTATTGTAATGTTAAAAGACTTATTAATTTCACTGAGAATGCCTTTTTTCCCCAATATCATAAATTTGGTTTTCTGAATATTAATTTTCAAACCATTGTCACATAACCACTCAAATATGTTAGTTAGATCCTCATTCAAATATTTCTCTATTTCATCTGCAATACCTGCAAAATATAGCATAGTGTCATCAGCAAATAATTTAATTTTACACCTTTTAACATGTCTCACTATGTCATTTATGTACAGTAGGAAAAGTAATGGCCCCAAAACGGAACCTTGAGGAACTCCTAGGTCCATATTTATTATTTCTGATAATGACCCCCTATACCTTACAGACTGTTTTCTATTCTCAAGATAAGACTTCAACCAATCCAATACTTTATTCACACAACCATATTTGTACGCAATTTAAGTAGTAATAGCTCTCTATTTGAGAATTGGGAGTTAGTTTAGAGTTTTCAGTGACAAGAGTTTTGGGTTTTTTCTTACAGGGCTTAGTTGTGTTGTGGGATGGTTTAAATGACGGAGGCGGCATTTGATTGTCTGTTGGTAATGGGAGATAGTTGACTGGGGGTATCAGCATTACTGTCAAAGGAAATACCTCTTTTTTGGCTATGGAATAATGGGGGAGGAGTAAGGTTGGTTAGTGGTTCAGCATCAGTTTGGTCAGCTGTTGATAGATTATTCGACAGGGGTTCAGAGGACGAGGTGCGAGTAAGTGGAGTGGAAGCAGGGAATTGTGATGGTTGAGATGGGTGGGAGGTTACTTTTGTGTTTCTGACTTTGTAGGATTGGTACAGGATTCAGCAGTATGTCCACTCTGCTTACAGAGGAAACATACCAATTTGTCAGTAGCGATAAATATGAGATATGGGGTGTCTTCGTGAGTATTTAGAATCGAGGTTTCTATGCTAAAGTTATCATTATCAGGGATAACGTAAGTGATTCTATGGAAACTCATTATATGAGAGTATTCATTCCCTTGCGCGCCGCATTTAACAAATGAAACAGGTGAGGCTGTTGGCAGGACAATGGCCTTGAGAGCTTTTTCGATAACGAAGTGGGGGATAGTAGGGGATCTATTCGAAATTAGAATGGGTTTAGCTGGCGAAATAAGTCTTCGTATAGGTATTATTATGGAGTTGATGCAAATGTTCTGGTGTGTTTTAAGACGATTTATATGGGGATGTGGTAAGAAAATACCAGAGAGTAATCTTTCTAGAATATATTCCGAGCTCTCGAATATAACATATTCATTTTCAAGGACTAAAAATCATTAAGATATATGGTCAAATTATAAAATAAATTAATGTATAAATTCACTTACATTATCTAAGCGAGGATGGCGTTATAATGGTGAAAAATTTACTTATGTAAAAAAATTTATAAAAAAATTCATAAATTGAACTCAAAATACAATATATAAATATGACTTCCAATATGACATTCAGCAAAAAATATTTTGTTTATTTTTATTTCTGATTTTAAGGTCTATTCAGAAAAAGAAACTTAATAATTTGATTTACAAGAAAATAAATTTAGTACTTGAAACTCAAAATAATTGGATTAAAAATATTTCAGATACAGATATACCTAAGGATATTCTACAGTTTTCTTCACTAGGCCCAAAATTTAGCATCGAACCTATAATAACAAAAGATATTTCTATAGAAACTATGTTAGCTGATATTGATTATACAGGGTGAATCACGACTAACGGGACGGAGGTTTATGGCGAAACGGTAAACAATTTGGAATGTTTGTCACCTTAGTAGTTTGTACATCCATATAGGCTACATTTTAAAATTATTTTGAAATATACAGGATGTCCCAATAAAGTGTGGCGTATCAAAGTTATATTTTTTCTCATGGAACACCCTATATTTGATTGCATTTTCTGATTGCACCCAAAAAATAAAGTACTGTTTCATAATGGTTCCCTATACCTAAATACAGAGGGTTCCGAGTTATGCCGACTTTTTTAAAAAAGTGAACATTTCGAAAAAAATTATTAACTCATTGGTATAATAAATTCTAGCAAATTTCCTCTCACAGCTCAATAGTCGAATATTCGTAGAATGTATTCCACGATTGAGTACTAAACATCTCTTCACAGGGTGTTCAGAATTATCAGTTGAATTATTAGATCATTAAATGTGTTATAACGGGCTTATTTCAAATGGGGGGTGTATTTCAATAATTCTTCATACTCAAAAAAATGTCCTCTTTCGAATGATATAAGGGTGTCCTATACCTATATAGTATAGGGAACCATTATGAAACAGTACTTTATTTTTTGGGTGCAATCAGAAAATGCAATCAAATATAGGGTGTTCCATGAGAAAAAATATAACTTTGATACGCCACACTTTATTGGGACATCCTGTATATTTCAAAATAATTTTAAAATGTAGCCTATATGGATGTACAAACTACTAAGGTGACAAACATTTCAAATTTTTTACCGTTTCGCCATAAACCTCCGTTCCGTTAGTCGTGATTCACCCTGTATATCATCTTTCATACAAAACGAGCAAGAAAGGAATATCGTTATAGCTAAAACTTCAATGTCTTAACTAATCATATTCACGAACCTAAACAATCTTCCATATTTAGAGAACTACTACATAAAACAAAAAAAATTTTAAAAGAAAATCCAAACTTAATAGTCATACCATCTGACAAAGGAAATGTTACAGTTATAATGGAAAATCAACAATATTCAGAACTATCTAAAGAACCAATTGATAATAAAACGTCCTATAAAGAACTTACTAATGACTCGATTGCAAAAATAACTAGTATTTGTTACAATTTGATTGAAAAATTATTCAATAAAAAACAAATGGACAAAAATACGAAAAAAAAACTAACAAACCATAACGGTATTTCAGTCAAATTTTATTGTTTACCAAAAATTCATAAACCCACATTATCAGCTAGACCAATTGTAGCTTCTATAAATACTCCAATTGAGCCTCTCATTCTTTGGTTAACTGAAGTATTAACAAAATCTTATGACTATGATGATAAATATTATATTAAAGACTCCTTCGAAATTAGGAAAACATACAATAACATGATATTGCCACCGAACTATGTTCTTTTAAGTTTAGATGTAGTATCACTTTTTAGTAATGTTCACTTAACAGCTCTTGATTACAAATGGAATGATATAAGTAAAAACTGCAAACTAAACAAAGAAACTTTTTTAGAGTTAATATCATTTATCTTTAATAGTACAAATTTTTCTTATAATGATAAAAATTATCAACAGACTTTTGGAACTCCCATGGGATCTTCAATATCGCATATACTAGCAGACTATGTAAATACATTTCAATTGTATACAGTGAATCACACAACTTCAAAAGAAATTGTTTAGAGATGTTCCAAACAGTATTAGATATTAACTCCTTAAATAAAAAGAGAGACACACATCATCTAATACATACTCATTCCTTTTTACTTAAAATGGATGAAGATAGTGATAATTTCAATAATACATAATCAGAGATAATATAATGGAGTGAATTTAATAGTCTTGTTTATTTAGAAATTAGCATAATCACATCATCAATAGTTTCCGGTTATCAAAACCTTCTTTTTAACAAAGCCAATTTTTTCCTTGCTGGTATCACATATTGCATTGTCTTTATTGGTGGCAAAGTGATGGATTGTGTGATGTGTGGTAGACAGTAATAATGGTAATAAAAGTGATATTTGGGCTCTATCTTTATAAGAGTGACAAACTTATGCATTTAGATGCTGAATGTCACATGAGCCATGGTTTTTTGTTGATAAGATTGTTGCGAATGGCTAATTTAGTTGTGTATTGTCCTGGGATATCATGAAAATTAGGGGTTTTAAAGTGCATTTTATTAATTTATTGACCTTGGTAACAATTTTGATTAACACTATTTATAATAGTTATTGTTCATTTTGGCTTTGTCTTTGACATGGCCATTTTCTTTCAGATTGGATATCGCATATCTTTGGATCCTTATTGGTGACAAGGTAATTGATCTCGAGATGTGCGATAGATAATGTTTAAGAACAATGGTGAATAGGTGGTGTTTGGTTTTTATGTTCATGAGAATGACAAACTTATGGATGTAAGAATTAGACATTGCTTGAGCCATGGTTTTGTCATTGATAAAGTTAAATAGGTAACATTTCAAAAAAATAAAAATTTTATACATTTGAAAATATCTCCATACCAAAAATTCCATAAACGCTCGTAAATAACTCTCATAGTCCAATACAACTAATAATTTCAGATTGTTTATTGAATATTCATGGCACACAAGTCAATAAAGAAAATAAATATTATTTTATAGATATAAGAAACTCAAGAATTTCAATTACAAAAAATTTGTCTCCATGTTCGACTTCCATCAGATTTATAATTTACTTCTCAAAATGTAACCTTTTTATTTACCACGTATAGTGGAAAATCTATTCATGTTTTTTACTTGATTTGTACAAACTCACTTTGCACATAAGTTTAAATTTATTATAATTTTCACCTGTAATAACTTGTCTCCCTATTCTTGTTATTTGGCCTTCTCCTGACCTAAAACTCTCTCCATTTTCTAAGGATATTCCTTCTTGTACATCATTTTCTAAGAAGTTATCTTTCTAATGGTATATTATCTTTTATTTCATTGATTTCCGGCAACTCCTGTATCAAAACTTCCCCTTCTAATGGTAATCTTTGATTGTTGTTTTGTGAGGTAGCCCTAGTCTTATTTTCAAAAATAACAACTCTTAAAATTTTGATGACTTGTTTTTCATTGTCCCATAGCCTATAACCATTTGGGGCATAACCCACAAATATATTCTTTTTTCAATTTCTTGGGAAATTAAACCACAATATTTTTGAATTCCTTATTTCAACGTTTCGGAGGGAGAAAAATAACCAGCATATTGGAAAAAGCAAGTATTGCTATGGTTCGAGAACGCCTTCAACACCATAGATATAAAGTATTCAATATCGAACAAGATATCGTAGGTATTGAGGATTTTCTTTTTGATACGGTAACTAAAATTGACTTCGATAAAATAATATCAAATATAAATATAATATATACTACAACGTATGAAAAACAAATTCAAATCCGAAAGTTTAAAATATTATTTGAACAAAAAATCCAAAAAGAACTGAATAATTATCGACAAAACAATGTATCAAACACAATCATTAATTTATCAAACAAAACTTTAAATACTTCAGACGTATTAGTTCTTTCAAAAGGTTTAAATTTTGCTTTGACTCCAAAATCAATACCGAAATTAGACATAATAAGTTCAATAGAACAAGTAAGTAACGAATTACCTGAACACGAAAGAGAAGAATATAGGGTACGATGTAAAGTCATATTAGAAAAATCTTTTCATTTAAAAAACAATACTACAAAAGCAGAAGAAAAATCAATTAAAAATCTCAAAGAAGATGATTCTATAATTATTTTACCGGCTGATAAGGGCAATTCTACTGTTATCATGAACAAAGTTGATTATGATTCAAAAGTAATGGATTTATTAATAAATGGCCCTTATACTAAGCTACCAAATGATCCTACCAAATCTATTGAAAACAAAATTTATAAAATACTTTTCAAATTCAAGAACGAATTTGCTAGTCGTGAAAGAACAATGTTAACACCTAAATACAGTAAGCCACCACATTTTTATGGTCTGCCAAAAATTCATAAACAAAATATACCATTGAGACCAATTTGTAGCACTATTAATTCCCCATGCAGTAAACTATCGAATCACATATTGAAAATTATTGAACCCCTCGCGGGACAGACAAATTCATACATCAGAAATAGCAATCATTTTATAAAAAAGCTATCAGATTTGAATTTTAACAAAAACCATTATTTGGTCAGTTTTGATGTAGTTAGTCTCTTCACGAATGTACCGGTACAAAAAACAATAGAACTTGTCCAATCAAAATTAGAAATTGATCAGACCCTTACAGGAAGAACCAAATTGAGCAATAATAGAATTATTAAAATTATGTATATCAAAAAAATATTTTCAATTCAATAATGATTTTTATGAACAGAATTTCGGTCTTGCCATGGGCTCTTGTCTCTCACCAATTTTATCAAATATTTACATGAAACATTTTGAAACCAAAATAGTAAATAATTAAAAATTAAAACCAATTGTCTGGTGGAGATATGTAGACGACATCTTCGCAATATGGCCTCATGATTTAATATCTCTTAATGATTTTTCAAAAAATATAAATGAAGGAGAGGAATCTATAAAATTTGAAATTGAAATTGAAAATAACAATTTTTTGCCATTTTTAGATGTTCTTATTAATAAAACATCTACAGGGTATGAAACAAGTGTATACCGCAAACCAACACACACTAATAGATATTTGAATTTTGACTCTAATCATTCTATAAGCGTTAAAAAAGGGATAGTAAAATCTTTATACGATAGGGCCAGAATCATTTGTTCTAGTGATGATCAATTTACAAAAGAGAAAACTTTTTTAAAAGATGTTTTAAATAACAATAATTACCCTGCAGAATTTGTGAATAAGGAGATTAAGCACATAGAGAGGGACTCATTGTTAATACCCCATAACAATAATATTAATAATTCAGCTAACATAATTTTTAGAAACTTGACAATACCATATGTTAAGGGTTTATCAGAAAGAATTAAAAAAATTGGTAATCAATTCAATATTAGAACTAGTTTTAAATCGAATAATACATTAAGATCAATATTAACAAAAAGGAAACCAAAGAATGAAGAACAATCTTCAAATATATCAAATATCATGTGAATGCGACAAATTTTATTTAGGTGAAACATCTAGACCATTGAAAGTGCGAATTAACGAACACAAAAAATATATCCAAGATCTTTAAGTCAGCTATTTGCAAACATGCTTGGGAAGAGGGTCATCAAATTCAATGGGATTCGTCAAAAATAATATTAAAAGAACCCAATAACAAAAGACGAAAAATCAAAGAAAGTGCTTTAATACAACTAATTGCAGATAAATGTGTAGCTAGTATTTCAGCCGAATGTAGTCAAATTTGGTTACCAATGTTAGAAAGAGAAATTTCCACTAATCAATTACCTGCGTATAGCATCATACGTTTTTATCCAGGTTTTCTTATGATTTATAATTTGAATAGTTGTTAATCGATTGTATTGAAATGTGTTCAATACACAAAATCACAAAACTAAATACACATATTTTGGAAACTTTTAAATATTCATACACAAAAAAAGTATCAAGAAACGCGTTTTATTAACAACATTTCCAATATAAGCGAAAAAAACGCGCTATCCCAATTAAAAAACCGTTCCTGGAACGAGCACTTCACTGGATTCCATTTCTAGTAGACTATCATATCGTTGGAATGTCATAAAATGAAATATTTCATTCAACATTTTACCGGAGATATGATCTACTATGAATGGACCTTAATAAAAATTTGATAACAAAATTTTGCAGTCTTATACTTCAAAATTTTTTTGATTGTCTATTTGTCAAATTTTTTCCGTTGTGTCAGTTAGGAATAAAAATCAATTTCTACTTATTTTTCTTGACAACGGTAGCTGGAACGCTACCGAAACGTTGAAATAAAGAATTCAAAAATATTGTGGTTTAATTTCCCAAGAAATTAAAAAAAGAATGAATAATATACCACAAGGAACATACAGAAGATATTTAGCCACAAATATATATTGTTTACTTCTAGCATCACATTATTTTTTTAAATGACCTAGGACTTTAGCACCCTAATATATGCAATTTGGACAAATCTGGTTGTTTTCCAGTCCATTTTTCAGACGGTGTAACATCAACTGTTTCAGATGGTCTTCTGTTTAACCCCGTCTTCTGTTTAACCGCTTCACCCCAAAATTTCTTCTCAAGGCCACTGTCAAAGATAAGTGCCCTTGCTTTTTCCAAGAGAGTCCTATTCAACCTTTCAGCTTTTCCATTTATTTGGTGTAATGAGGGATTGTTGTGTCCATAATGATACCTTTATTTTTAAACCAAGTCTTCAGACCTTGATTTATATATTCTCCGCCGTTCTTCTCGCCACTTCTTATTTGTGATATTCTCGTTTTATGATATGCTTCAAATTTTTGAACATATTGTTTCAAGTATTCGTTCACTTCAGACTTGTTTTCAAGTAAGTATATTATTGTAAAGTGGGAAAAGTCGTCTAAAAATGTTAACATATATCTTTTAACGTTCCAAGAAGATATATTTACAGGCCCATATTTTACACATTGTGTCAAGTTGTTTGATGTCTTCCTTCGCCACATTTATTCCTGTTGACATATCAGTTAATTTTATCATATTATTTATGCCCAAGTGGCCTAATTTTCTGTGGAAAATCGTAGCTTCCTCTATCTTGTTCACTACTAGCAAGCTTTCTTCATTTTCTTTCATTTCATTAAGTCCATATTCATTTTCATATCCTTCCAAAATTGTATTTTCATCTTTCATTACTTTTACTTTTTCTTTTGTGAACAACACCTGGCCATTGTTTTCTGTGATTGCATTAACAGACAAAAGGTTTCTGGTCAATTTTGGAACGTGTAAAACTTCTTTAAGTACACATTTGTTCATCTCTATCCGACCTTTGCCTTCAGCTTTCATTGTTTCTCTTCTCTTAGCCACTGCTATGTTTGTTTTTACTTGCTGCATGTCCTGTAGCAGCTTTCCATCATTGACCATATGTGAAGTACATCCAGAATCAACAACGAATGTTGGTTTTTCATTATTTTCATTTTTTATTCCAGTTAAAAATGCAACTTTATCATTGCTGCTTGAACGAGATGATCCTGATTTATTTCTAAAATAACAATTTGTTCCTTCATGATTTATTTTTTCACATATTGCACACTTTAGGTTATGACCACTATGTGAAGTAGATTTATCTGTACTATGGCGCTTATTGCAGAGCTTTAAATAATGCCCTGAGTCTCCGCATTTAAAACACTTGTTGCACAGTTTTTAGTATTATGCTTGGACTTTTTGCATATTTCGCAAAAGTTTTCCGAACCATAAAATGCCACAGCTTTTTCTTTATCAGTCTCCTTATTATTACGAGCTTCTTCTGCTAGTGCTCTTGATATTAATTTGGTGAGAGTATTCTAGAATGTTTTTATGTCTTAACCATAAGGTTTCATTGAACAAGGCCAAAAAAATAAAGTTTTGAAATGTGTACGGATTAAAACAATCTTCTTGTGTCTTGTATGAAAAGGTTCAAGCTGTTCTTAATGATTTAGGTTATAAAAAATCAGATTACGAATCATGTATTTTTATAAAACGCCAGGGTGATTTGATTACTGTTATTGCACTGTATGTTGATGACTTTTTTATTTTTTTAATAGTCATGTTGAAACTGTTTATAAAAAAAAGTTGAGTTCACATTTTAGGATTAAAGACTTGGGCCAAGCTAGGAATTGATTAGGTGTTAGGATGAAATATTGTAAGGATAAAAATACTATAACACTTGATCTAGAAAAATTCAGTGATAGTTTACTGGATAAATTTAGAATGCCAGATTCAAAAACTGTAGCCACTCCTATGGAAGTGAATCCAAATTTCAAACAGGAGGAAAATTGTAATTAAAATTTTCCATATCAACAACTAATAGGAAAAAAGATAATTGTAATTTAGAAGGGTCTGTTGATGCTGATTGGGGACAAAATAATATAGATAGGAGATCTTATACAGGTTTTTGCTTCAAACTTGCTGGTTCTGCTATATCCTGGGGAAGCTCTAAGCAAAAATTAGTTGCACTCACCAGTACAGAGTCAGAGTCAGAATACATTGCTATCAGTGAAGCTGCCAAGGAAGCAATTCACCCAAGAAATATCCTATTTGAACTTTTGGATAAGTCTATTTGTGTAATAATACATAAAGATAACCAGGGCGCACAGAAACTTCCACAAAACAGAGTGTTTCATGAAAGGTAAAAGCGCATTGACGTGCGTTATCATTCCATTAGGGACATTATATCCAAGAAAGAAATAGAATCAAGACGCATACAGAGGATATATTTTTCTATCGACGAGGCAAATATGCCAAAAACCGATCTACAAGTGATGATTGTTATGTTTTTTATAATACTTCTAGTCTTAAATTAAACCACTTTACTTTGAAGACCTTTTTAATATTTGACATCAATCAAAAAGTAAAACACAGACTACTTTTCCCTGACTGCTTACTCACAATACGTCTGTCGTTGCTAAAGTTACTCTCGCGTTATTGTAGTTAATAGTCAGATATATAATATCTCTTCCCCCTTTTGATTAATTAACAATGCTCAACACAAATAAAACTAATTAATCTTAAAACCTAGAGGGTCTTTTAATCACTCTGGAAGATCTTCTTACCGGTGCTTCCAGTGTAGTTTCACTGACACTAGTTGTACTTATATTATTCCCGGGTTCAACAACTTCAGTATTCGCAGTCACATTATTTTTTTCCTCATTTGTAGGTAATAATGGAACTGTGACATTATGTCAGAATTTGGACTAGGTACAACAGAATTTACATTAGGCAAAATACTTTTATTTCGATTTTCTGATGTTAAGGCCAAGTTATTTTGAGTAACATTTACTCCCATCATCATTAAGTCATTCCCATCACAATATTTTTCCATTTTTCTTAGATGGTCTATGTGTACGTGACGAACGTGATCGTCTACTGTTGAAATATACGTACCTAACAGGACTGACCCTGACTTCAACAACTCCTTTAGCCCAGTTGTTCTTTTCACCCCGTACATTTTTTACATAAACTTCTTCCCCTATCTGAAATTTTTTAAATTTCGATATATTATTACCATTGTTTCTTTTTTCTAGCAGTTTAGTTTGCTGGTCCTCGACTTTTTTATTAAAATTTGGCTTTAACAACGAAAATCTAGTTTTAGGTTTTTGTCGCAACATGACATCTGCTGGGGACATTCGTGTGGTGCTATGTGGCATATTTCTGTAATAAAATAGAAAATTGTCTAATTTTTGTTGATTTGATAAAATATTTGTTTTGTCATCATATATTTGTTTTAAAAAATTATTTTTAAATGTTTGATTGCACCGTTCTACAGTACCATTTGAAGCTGGATGTACAGGTGGAGATTTCGATACTTTAATACCGTTGTTAACACAAAAAGTAACAAATTCTTCCGAATTGAAGGGAGGTCCATTGTCAGAGTGTATTTCATCTGGTAGTCCAAAAACTGCGAAAGATTTCCTTAGACAAGCTATAACATTAGATGCATTCGTAGAATTTAGAATCCACGCATCAATCTATTTACTATGTGAATCTATTAAAATAAGAAAGTTCACATTAGACTTTTTGGCAAGATCTATATGAATGCGTTGCCATTTTTTCCAGCACCAGGACCAAGATGTTAAAGGTGCATTTGGCACATTGTTTGCAGTTAACTGTCAGCATTCACAAGACTTAACTACTTGCTCAATGTGTTTGTTTATATTTTCCCAGTAGACATATTGTCGTGCCAACATTTTCATCTTAACAATTTCTGGGTGCTGATCATGTAGAAGCGTCAAGACTTTTGCTTGTAAATGTTTAGGTATAACAACTCTGTTACTATACATAATGCAATTTTGATCAACATCTAGGTACTCTTTGATACGGGAATAAGCTAGGAATTCCCTGTCCACAACTTTTGGCCATCCCTGGATAATAAAATCTTTAATTTCACGGAGAACTCTATCTCTACAAGTTTCCTTCGCTATATCTTTGTGTGATAATGGTAATTCTTGGACCATTGAGAAATATTTAACATTTTCACCATTCTTGTGATCTCCTTGGGGCAAACTATAGTGTATCTCATAGTCATACATGGATAGCTGCACTGCCCATCTTTGGACTCTGGCTGCAGCCAAAGGTGGTAATGACTTAGAAGGAGACAAAATGGACTGCAATGGCTGATGATCATTATATAATATAAAGTGAGTTCCATGAATATAGTTGTGGAACTTTTTAAGTGCAAATATTATACTTAAGGCTTCTTTCTCTAGTTGGCTATAGTTAAGTTCCGCTTTAGACAAGGTAGCGGACACAAACATAACCGGCCTTTCTGATCCATCAGGTAAAAGGTGTCCAAGGACTGCACCTATACCATAGTACGATGCATCAGATGACACAACAATAGGCAATTTTGGGTCAAATGGCATTAAAATATTTGCATTAGTCAGTAGTTGTTTGCTAGTTCCAAATGTCCTGTCAACCTCCTCAGTCCATCTCCAAGGAGTATCTTTTTTTAATAAACTATATAATGGTTTCATTTTTTCTGATAATCTTGGGATGAATTTTGAATAAAAATGTAGTAAACCTAAATAAGATTGTAACTGCTGTTTATTATCAGGTTTTGGTGCATGAACTATAGCTTCAACTTTTGTATTACATGGTTCGATGCCCTTTTCTGATAGTTCATGTCCCAAGAAGATTACCTTGTTGACAAAAAACTTACTTTTTTCTACATTCACTCTGACATTAAATTCTTTGAAACGATCTAAAATTATTTTTAGTTTATTGTGCATTTCCGCTTCAGACCTTGCAGAGACTAGACAGTAATCTAAGTAGCAATGTACGCCAGGTATATCTTTCAAAATTTGGTCAATAACTGACTGGAAAATGTGAGGTGCGGATTTTACCCCAAAAGCTAATCTTTTATACCTATATAGACCGATAGGTGTATTTACTGTTAAAAAACGTCTGCTGTCCTCTCCCACCTTTAATTGAAAATGAGCATTTTTTAAATCTATTACTGAAAACAACGTACCCCCTTCTATTGAAGCAAATATTTCTTCAATAGTGGGTATAGGGTAATAATTATCCTCCAATATCGGATTTATTGTCTTTTTGAAATCTCCACATATTTAAATCTATTACTGAAAACAACGTACCCCCTTCTATTGAAGCAAATATTTCTTCAATAGTGGGTATAGGGTAATAATTATCCTCCAATATCGGATTTATTGTCTTTTTGAAATCTCCACATATACGAATTCTACCCGTTGTTTTTGGTACTATAACGATAGGACTAGCCCACTCAGATGTCTCTACAGGTTCTAAAATATCATTTTTCACTAAATCCATAATTTCTTTCTCAACTTTGTCTTTAAGGGCAAAAGGTATTCTATAAGGCTTACTGAACTTGGGTGAAGCCCCTTCTTTTATTTTAATATTTGCAACAAAAGCCTTGATACTCTGATTTTTATTGAATACATCATTATAATTATTCATTAAATTGTCTAATAGCACATTGTTTTCAGCATTTATCTTATGTATCTCATGAACAGGATTAAAATATGTTTTCCATTCTGGAATTAATACATTTAACCAAGACCTACCTAGTAAACAAACGTTAGATGTAAAATTAACAATTTTCACATTCAATAAGGCTCTAATATTCCCAAATTTAACATTCACATTGGCTTGCAAAATATCATCTTTCGCTGGCCCAAATAAGGTTTTCAATTTAATATTCGTAAATAGATTTACAGATGGAAATAATCTTTTAAACATTTCTGAAGGTAAAATTGTGCTATCTGAACCTGTATCGACTCCTAACTTAACTAACTTATTCTCTATGAATACCTCTAGCACTAATGGTTCGCATTTTGAATTTCCTTTCAATTGATGTACCTCTTCCACTTGATTACACCAATTGACTTCAAAATTATCCTCCTCGACCTCTTCATTTTCCACAAAGTTAACTCTCCCTTTACATAATGGTGATTTTGAGGTGTGTTCTGTACTTTTGCATGTAAAACAGATCCATGCTTTTGCCGGACACTTAGTAGGATCCTTGTGATTTCGAAGACATCTCCGACACGTATTTTTATCCAGCCTAGCTTGACTTGCATTGTGTCTAGAATGTGACGGCATATCTTTATTTTTAGTGTTATATTTTGACCTCCATTCTCTTTCAACTTTATTGACAGTTTCTGGTTCCATCGCTTTCGCCTGTCTCCCTGCCAGTTCCATACTTAGTCCTGTTTTACATGCATTCTCGTATGTTAGATTTTCTTCGGTTAACAACTTCCTCCTTATTGCTTCGGACTTAAGCCCACAGACAAATTTGTCCCTGAGCGCTTCTTGCAGAAGCTAACCAAACTGGCAATTCTTTGACAATTTCTTCAACTTTTTCATGAAAGCCATAAGATCTTCTCCACTATCCTGCAAACAATTGTAGAATTTGTATCTCTCTGCTATCACCAGCTTCTTCGGACTGTAGTGTGATGTCAAGGAGTTTTTTATTTGTGTAAAACTCGTTGAGCTGGGCAATGCCGGCGAAAGTAAATCTTTTAATACGTCATATGCTTCTCCTCCCACCAAAGTGAGAAAAAGGGGTACCTGCCGGTTTGGTGGTACCTCATTACATATGAATAACTGCTCCATACGTTCTAAGTAGGAGTTTATATCAGACTCTTTGGGCTTGAATGCCTCAATTGAACCAATTAATGCCATGGTAAAACCAGAACAGACTTACTTTCAACAGGTAATGAAAATTCGTTACTGCTGAACCACGTGGTAATTTTTCTATGACAGATTAGACCAAAATATTCTTACGCTACTCCTGTTTGCTTGGATGATTATGGGCTACAATCCATGATCCTCGTCGCCAGTAGGTTATGTTTTTTATAATACTTCTAGTCTTAAATTAAACCACTTTACTTTGAAGACCTTTTTAATATTTGACATCAATCAAAAAGTTAAACACAGACTACTTTTCCCTGACTGCTTACTCACAATACGTCTGTCGTTGCTAAAGTTACTCTCGCGTTATTGTAGTAAATAGTCAGATATATAATAATGATGTCCCTTTTACTATCATCTTGTAGATAATATCAACACCGGTTAACTGAGAAGTGTGATTCAATGTCTGTCGGGACATATATCCCCAGAAGTGGTTGTTCCTTTTTAAGCTTTTAGTCATTTTTTTGAACAATATTTCTTAACAAATTTGTAAGTATTGAATCTATTATTTACAGGAAACTGTGATGAAACATACAAACAGAAGAATGCTGGGAAGTGGTTGGTATCAACTTCAATTTCAAATTTAAGAACTTTTTTGAGTCAATCATGTTTTTCAATAAATTGAGAGGGAAATGAATGAATTTTTCATTTCTCCCATCAATAAAGTTGATCTGAAAATACCCTGTTGTGAAATGCTTGAAATACAATATAAATCTTGAGATAGACCACTACTATATGTATATGTATATGAAGGAGCATTGCTTAAGATAGCTTTACACAATCAATGTGCACATTTCAGTCCAGTGAATTTTTTGTTTAAATGAATAACTAGAATAAAATTGTACAATTTTAAATACGATTGTTATTCGAAGTAGGGAATATAAATTCGATAAGTATTCCTACATAAACAAACTTTACGAATTTATTAGCATATTAATCTTATAGTGTTCCGTTCAAAAGTACGAAATCAAGATAAGGTCACAATTTTTTCTCATGTGTCGTGTATTTGAGTGTAGGTAGAGAGTACGTATGTATCTTTAAAAAGATTAATTCTCTTTCCGAAGACAAGACAGTTGATGAGATCCAGATCAGAGATAAAAGAAGTATGGGAACAGCATCTCATTAATGCAAAGCTTGGCCACCGCAGCGACATAATAACCGATTCTCTAAAAGCCGTACAATTTTAATTTCGATTTTCTGATGAGATTTTTTAATTAAATATTCAAATGTTATATTATTATATAGTATTATTACAGTACCTAAACTATAATACTGTCTTATTCAATAAAGCGAGTTACCAATAGATATCAAAGAATATTGATTATTCAAACGCTTCATAAGTTTTGAAAAATATTTTTCAAATACATTGACCGTTCAACTAAGAAGAAACAACTACTTCCCGGGCTATAGGCCCCTATAGGCCTATAGGGCTATAGGCCCCTAGTCTAATAACACCAAAGTAGTACATTTTCCGTTATCCCCGTTATCCCTAGAGTGAATAATATCATATATGACAACGTCGGAATGAAGAACATAACTGTGGTTTGATCCTCGAAAAAATAGGGAAAAAATGAATAATATGCCACAAGAAACATACAGAAGATATCTAATCTACTACGCTAAGTATAATCCTATAAAAATGGATTTATTTAACAATTGCTGCTGCTAAGAAGTAATATGGGAAATACTGATAAAGGAAGCTCAATAGTTAATTGTGAAATTTCTCCAAAAAAAATTGACATGAATGGTATAGATAAAACGTTATTGTCAAGAAACACAAGCAGAATTAATCAGGGAAATTTTGGGTATGATGGAAGACATTCTACTTTTATGGGTAGATCAGGAGAGGGTCCTTGGATTGAAAAAGCTGGAAATTGACAAGTAAGAAAGCAAATAACTATATAACTATAGTTTGAAGAATATACAGAATAGCTAGAAAGTCTGGCAGCAAATCATTTTCTTTGGAAAAATTGAACATAAAATTATTAAATTTCAGAGTTACGAACGATATTATACTTTTTTTTTAAGGAAGTATCAAAGTTATGTGACGTCAGGACTCAATGTACTGCCGCCACAAAAAAGCTTGCTTCTTCCTCATTTCAAAAATAGCGAATGGGGCTACATAAGGGACCGCGTTCATGTTAACAAACCTGCAGCTATACAAGATTTGGAAGCTCGCATACGTCTTGAAATGCAAACGATCACTCCACAAATGATCAACAATTCGAAGCTTCCAAGAGAGGTTGTATTATTAGCATTATTGCCGAGAAACAGTCACTTGTTATGAGGAAAATTGATTATTCGTTATTACCCTTATTGTAATTTGGTAAGTGCTTAGATATCACATGTTTCAAGTATTTCACATTTGTATCCTGTTTTTTTCCCAAATCATGTTGTACAGGGTGTCCCAAATTGTTGTGTTTTGTAGGGTATCTCGTAAGCTAGAAGAGGTAGGAGAAAACCATTTGTTATGACTCCTTTTTTGTTGAAGTAACGATAGCCTTATTGAATCTTAAGTAACTTCCTGCAGCTGGAGGATACAGGGCGATTATTGAAAACTGTCGAAAACTACAAGGTACTATAACTTCTTAATTAAAGAAAATATGAAAAAAGCTTTCGATGGATATAATATGGGAGAGTTCAATGGCGCACACATTTTTTTTATAGGGGGCTCACTAAGGAAATATTATGCAAACTTATGTTGTTTTAAATGGGGCACCCTGTATATTTTGACCTGTTCTCGTTTCCTTTTTCAATTCTCATTCACCAGATATAACATATTATATATCTATTTTCAATGGTTGAAGCTACAGTGCAAATAAACCACTTATGGATGTTATCAGGTGAAACACTCTTGAAAAATTGAACACTCAGTCTCTGCTTACAATTGGGATGAAGGAAGAATGACTAGCCCCAAGTGTCGACTATGAATTTCACCCTTTAGTTCCAATATACAGGTTGTCCCAAGACGTTTTGACAGTCCAAATTCTCGAAAACTGTTTATATAATATGTATAAAATTTGACAGATGTGAACAGTCGAGGCTGATGCTTATATTTATTATAAAATGTTTTTCCTGTCATCTCGGGTCACGTGACCCAAACATAATTTTTCTCAATGGGACAGCCGGTATAATATCACAATTTTGGATATCTCATTCAAAAACAAATTCAACGATACCACACTTATCATCATTGTATTGTGTACCGATAATAGGATCTATTTATTTTTATTAAATTTATTCAAGCAATATTTTGCACTCAAAAGTTTAGGTAGCTGTAAAACAATAGTATCAACAGCATAGGTTTTCATTCATCATTGTTAGGTGAATTTTATTCAAGAAGTGTCATTATCAGTTATATTCTTGTGCTGACACTGTAATAATAAGTGAAAACTGCCTTCAATTTTTACTTACGATTAAGATGTTGACGTGCCACCTATTTATGGAGAATGTGGAAAAACAAAACTCATGCCCAAGGTTTGCACAAAATCGTTTTCCTCATAGAATTCCTCCAAGCAAAAATACTTCTGTCTATGTCGAACAAAAGCTAAGAACTGGTTCTTTTCCAAGCGGTGAAAATCAAGTTCCTCGTCAAAAGACCGCTCAGAGAGATGACAATGTGGTAAATATTTTGGCTTATCTCTGGGTGAATCCACACACCTCAATACGATTTCTTGGATGAGAGTTACAAATAAGTGGAAGTTCAATACATGGAGTATTAAGAAATTACAAATACTATTCCTATAAAATACATTTAAATCACGGTTTAGTTCCTGTAGATCCAGGAAGGAGAATGAATTTTATTGCTGAAAGGTTAGTACACATTAGTGATGACCCTTTTCCTTTGGAATGGAATAATTTATACAGATGTTCATTTACCCAATTGTCCCTAATACCATTACTGCACAATACAATGATGACAAGTGTGGTATAGTTGAATTTGTTTTTGAATAATATATCCAAAATTGTGATATTATACCAGCTGTGCCATTTAGAAAAATTATATTGAGGTCACGTGACCCGAAATGACAGGAAAAACGGAAGTCATTCCATAATAAATATAACCATCAGCTTCGACTGTCTATGTCTGCCCAATTTCATACATGTCATATGGACAGTTTCCGAAAATTTGCACTGTCAAAACGTCGTGGGATACCCTGTATACCTGTCAATAACGGAATATAACTCGACCCTCATGAAAATTTATCTGCAAGCCTTCGGCGACAACTCGGCTCCTCCCGAACATTTGATAGCTTCTGGGGTGAGCAGAATAGAGGTCACTACCCAGTGTGCTCAGCTTCTCCATCACATTGTACAGGGTGTCCCACGACGAGTGAAAACTATCTGTATATGGCGAAATACTTATAGTAAAATCATGAAAATTTCTACTTTTGGGTTTTCGGATACGATCTTTTCAACTAAAATATTTTCAAAGATGGCCGATTTCCGGTTCTACCGGAAGTCGACTGTAACTTTGTTATTTTGAATGGAACACCCTGTATATTGATACATTTTTGAAATCTACGAAATATTCTAGTATACTTTTATCTATATAACCCTTATAAATTATTTTTTTACGAGGGGTTCTATTTAAAAAAATGAACTTGATATTTATGAAGTTAAACTTTGAACACTTTTTATACACACCCTGTATAAAATGAAAAATTTTTCAACATAGATTCGAATACGTTTGACCTTGCTCAAGGCAACTGAAGAGAAACAATTTTCATATCTTCAAGGGTCCCCTCGTAAAAAAATAATTTTTAAGGGTCTTCAACGGTCAAATTTTCTACAAAAAAATCCATAACTCAAAAAGTGTGCAATTTCCAAAAAAAGTTTTCAGACAAAGAATTCTAAAATATTACGTAGATTTCGAAAATGTATTAATATAAGGGTGTTCCATTTAAAATAACAAAGTTACAGTCGACTTCCGGTAGAACCGGAAGTCGGCCATCTTTGAAAATATTTTAGTTGAAAAGATCGTATCCGAAAACCCAAACGTAGAAATTTTCATGATTTTACTATAAGTATTTTGCCATATACAGATAGTTTTCACTCGTCGTGGGACACCCTGTATATTATAAGAATTACATTACATTTATTCCAATAATATGGCAATCCTAGACTCTGAAAGGACCTATTGTACATGTACACTTCATATTTTGTGACACTGTAAGTAATTGTACAACACTGATTCGGCCGCATTTTCGCGATTTTAACATGGGAATCTCCATAAGGAAATCTAAGATCTGAAAAGGTCGGAAATTTACGCTAAAAGTGTAATATGCATGCGCTCGTACAGGGTTGTTAAAAAGTAACATGAGGGCTACAGGGTGGATGGAAAGTAACATGAGGGCCTTATTATATACAGGGTGAGTAACATGCCCGAAAATACAGGGGGATGCTCGAAAGGCCTTAACGACTTCTATATACAGGGCGGATGAAAAGTAACATAAGGGCCTTAACTATTATATACAGGGTGAGTAACATGCTCGAAATGCCTTATTATATACAGGGTGGATGAAAAGTAACATGCTCAAAATGCCTTAACGTCTATCAGGTATATACAGGGGGAGTAACATGCTCGAAAGGCCTTATACAGGGTGAGGCACGAAAATACGGGGTGGATCAAAAGTAACATGCTCAAAAGGCCTTAACGCATATTATGTACAGGATACACCAAAAGTAACATGCTCGAAAGGCCTTAGCGTCTATTATATTCAGGGTAGATCAAAAGTAACATGCTCGAAAGGCCTTAACGACTTCTATATATAGGGTGGATAAAAAGTAACATACTCGAAAGGCCTTATTATATATAGGGTGGATAAAAAGTAACATGCTCGAAAGGCCTTATTATATACAGGGCGGATCAAAAGTAGAAGTTCGCCCAAAGTTCGAAATGCCTTACGAAAATTATATACAAGGTGGATCAAAAGTATCTTAGGCTTAACGAGTGGTGCGGAGAGAGTGAAGTGGAAATGTCAAAACGAGTCCACGAGGGAAGTCAATCAAAGAAGAGTTTTGCATATATACAAGGGGTATTGAAACAGAGCGACCTCTATGAGACATTACGAATACCAATATACAGGGAAGTCAATCAAAGAAGAGTTTTGCATATATACAAGGGGTATTGAAACAGAGCGACCTCTATGAGACATTACGAATACCAATATACAGGGAAGTCAATCAAAGAAGAGTTTTGCATATATACAAGGGGTATTGAAACAGAGCGACCTCTATGAGACATTACGAATACCAATATACAGGGAAGTCAATCAAAGTAGAGTTTTGCATATATACAAGGGGTATTGAAACAGAGCGACCTCTATGAGACATTACGAATACCAATATACAGGGAAGTCAATCAAAGTAGAGTTTTGCATATATACAAGGGGTATTGAAACAGAGCGACCTCTATGAGACATTACGAATACCAATATACAGGGAAGTCAATCAAAGAGGAGTTTTGCATATATACAAGGGGTATTGAAACAGAGCGACCTCTATGAGACATTACGAATACCAATATACAGGGAAGTCAATCAAAGAAGAGTTTTGCATATATACAAGGGGTATTGAAACAGAGCGACCTCTATGAGACATACCACGTGAGATTATAAATGGCTCAGTATTTGAAGCATTCTTAGAGCATAACATAAACGTGATACGTCATAGGTGAAGATAATTTCTATTCTTGTTATAGGAAATATTCAATTTCAATAAAAACCAATTACCTACTCTAAAATGTTTATTAAATCTACAGTATTGTTTATGTTAAAACTATTTAGGATGCATAATTTCTATAAGTTTTTTGCAAACTAGACGCATATATAATCGAAAGCAAATATCGATAAATCATAGTTAAGAGGAATCTTAGATTTTTAACAATTTTTCATTAATCCAATTAACAAGAGTTCGTTATTGAATAGTAAGGGTAAGGTGTTATCCAGGAACCAAGTAACGTTCTCAGGGCTGAGGGCAACAATGTAATATAAAAGTTGATGAATATACAGAGTGTTTTAATAAAACCAATGTTTTTCAGAAAAAACTTTATTTATAATGATAATACAGTATTTGAAAACCAGTGACGGAGGCGTTGTACATTTCTTTCGGTACATGAATATACTCCAGTGGCATGGTGGGGGTTTGAATAGCGAGCGAGGAGTCACGTAAAATGTCACGTTGTCACGTCAAATGTCACGTTGTCACGTTAAATGTCACGTTGTCACGTCAAATGTCACGTTGTCACGTCAAATGTCACGTTGTCACGTCAAATGTCACGCTGTCACGTTAAATGTCGCGTTGTCACGTCAAATGGAACTTCATATTTGATGGTGGTGAAAAGCTCAAGTTTGGATGGATCAAGTTCAGGCGATTGAACTAGTCTATGGTATTAACACAATTAGACATATACTAGGTATTACCCAGATGTAGGTAGGTAGGTCCACTATGTTATGGTATATGGTCTTCTATCACCGGTAAAAAACACCCAGACTATAATTGATATTATATTACGTAAATATTTTAGCTACAGTTTCATGAATATTGTCGCGCACTTTCAATAGATGTTTCGGAGCTTCAGCGAAGTATTCAATCGTAGACTCGTTCACCATAAATTTTTCATAAATACCAACCATGACTATATCTTCGAGAGTCTTGCACCCAAATTCATCTTTTCTATGAGTAACTTCTAGATTATGGGGTGTGTGGTGTTGTATAACAGCTAGGGTGGGGTCATAGATTATATCATTGTACTCTATCCAGAAATGTGGTGTAATTTCCATACCATTCGAATAGACCTTTGTACCCAGACATAGTTTGGTTGCTATTCCATATTTTGCAGCCACTTCATGGAAAATTAAACTTTCCGCTAAACACACACCGCAATAGCCTGCTCGAATAAACTCCTGCTCGATACAACATTTAATGAGTTTGAGTTTGACGTAATCGCGCATGGGATCCATGTCTACTCACGTCAAGTGATAAATGATGAATGATGAACTGTCCAGACATGTTAACGCTTCACCAGCCAAACGACGCAAAATTCTTCTATTTCGAAGTATGTCGCAACTAGATACCCAATCAGGCACTATAGTTGTGATGCACGCTGTATATGTTAAAAGAATGTTTCAACTTAGCGTCTTTACCTTATTTTGATACATCCTGTATATGTTTGAAAATAATGTTTCGTATAGTTAACGTTTATTAACGAATCTAAATGAAGTTAGGAGAATGTTTCAACTACTTGGTGTTTTTGATACATCCTGTATATGTTTGAATGTTTCGTTTAGTTAACTTTAATCAACAATGAGTAAACAAAAGTGGAAAACAAAAACATGTTTTTGGAGTTTTGCCGGTGTGTGTGTGGTTACCGGTGATAACTGACAGTACCGATATTGAATAATCTTATCGTTGTTTGTATTATAGCCTGAGAATCTTAACATTAACCTTCAAAATTTCCATAAAAATAATTTTAATAAGAAAAAGCAGGAAATTCGATATCGTTTCAATGCTGCAAAATTGACGTAATTTTTATTGTTTATGTTATTCTGCTTATATTTTCTACTTCTACTGAATTTCAGTGCTGATGTATAAAACTAACGCAACGCAAGCTGAAAAATTTATTTTCTTTCAACACCAGTAAGTGACATCAACAATTCGTAGCAGCAAGTGCAGTGAAAAAAGTGATATAAATATAAAAGTAAGTTTTTAATATATTGTCAGTTATTTCTTCCTCGATGTTCTCCCATTTTCTTGTTAATACTGAAAAAATTAAATGAATTATTCAATCGATATTATTTCAAAAACAATTTTTATATTTTCAGTTTATACCGATAAATTATTCAAATCCTCCTTCAATTCATACCATTTTAATATAGCGGGTGCTATTCATTTTTTTAAAATCACTCACAACTTATACCACTAAATTTTCTCATTATAATCACTCGCTTTTTTCTCTAAATGTTTTTATGGTAAAGTTTTGATTAATTTGATAACTTCTTTAAATAAAGCAGGTTACGTTTTTTGGAAATATCTTCTCTGTAAAAGGTAAATATTATTCGATTTTAAAAAATAAATTGTTATCTAGTTCCATGTTAGTTCCTTATATATTTTAATTTTTCACTTAATTAGATTCAGATTAAGAAATATTTCAGATATAATAGTATTCTAAAAATTCATTTTGTCTGCTCAGGATAGATAGATACTGCATTTAAAAGATCGTTTTAAAACCTCTTCAATATCAATTAAACTGTTACAATACATGAATTTATAAGTCTAATTTTTTAAACTTTTGAAAATTATTCATCTTCTAGTTATCAATTTTTATAGTGTTAGGTTGGGACCATAATCTAAGAAGCTAATTATTCTAAGGGTAGCTGGAAAGTTGAAATAAACATATTATGGTTTAATTATATAAAAAATCATGAAAAAACTTTTAATTTCCACCTCAATAGTAAAGCTGTTCAATTGACTTGTTGAGAGTGGTGTGATTTTTATTATTCTTATGTTCAAAAGTAAAAAAAAATATAAGGTATACCTATAACTATGCTAACTAAGAAAATGTTACAATATGGTATCTAGGTATCTTTGAAATATTAAAAATATTGGTTATTTTACAATTAGATACTTATTTTTTTTCTTTATTTATTTATTTTCTAAATATTTGTATAGGATAGCTGTGTTGTTCCCTACATTTTCCCAATATATTATCCTCTCTCTATTTCACACTACTACCACTAACAATAAATATAGAATATTTGAAATATTTTGGATCTTTCATAGAATACTTGATAAATCATTTCCTTGCATTCTGTTTCAGAACTTTGGAGCATTCAGAATTATCGTCAGCCCCTATTTAGATTTTTATTATATTTTAAGTTAGTTTCCAATTATCTCCATTTTTTCAAACATGATATTTGAGGTTATGTATTCAAAAAATAATCAACAGTTTTGTTTTCTGTCTAAAAGTATATTTTATATCTATGAATAATTATTTTTTTCATTCTATTGTAGAACTTTGAAAAGCATTCAAAATTGTCTTGAGATCCTATAAATGGTTTTTACACTCATTTTTCACACTAGTTTTATATTAACCTCCAATATTTTTGAAAATTGATTGAAAGCTTAATTTTTGAAATTTCAATATCTAACATGATATCCAATATTTAAGTCTAATTATTAAAAGTAATCAATTACTCCGTCTGACTAAAAAGCGTTATGCTTAATAATAATTATTCACTTCAGAACTTTGAAGTTATCAATTATCTCCATTTTTGTTTAACATGATATTTGAGGTTACGTAATTAAAAAATAGCTTTCCATCCATCTAAACTATCTAAATTAAGTATACTTTATACTTGATAAATAACTTTTTACATTCTGTTTCAGAACTTTGAGAAGCATTCAGAATTGTCCTCAGCTCCTATTTAGATTTTTATAATTTTTAAGTTTTCAATTATAACCATTTTCCTCAAACATGATATTTGAGGTTATGTATTCAAAAAATAATCAGCCGTTTAGTTTTCTGTCCGTCTAAAAGTATATTTTATACCTAACAAATCATTTTTTTCATCCTGTTCCAGAACATTCGGAAGCATTCAGAATTGTCCTCAGCTCCTATTGATTTAGATTTTTTTCAACTTTTAAGTAAGTTATCAATCACTTTCATTTTCAAGCATAATATTCAAGGTTATATATTTAAAAAATAATTAGCTGTTCAATTTTTTATCCATCTAAAAGAGTACTTTTCACTAATTAATTATTTTTCTCCCATTCCGTTTCTATTAATTTTAAAGTTATTAATTATAACCATTTTTCTCTAACATATTTGAGGTTATGTTTTATGTTTGTTATACCTTTCAATAATTATTCTTTTTAGGAACTTTAAGAAACATTCGACAGCCTATTTGTTTGGAAAGTTTTTAATTAATTTAAAAGTAAGTTTAAGGTCAATCACCAATTTTCTCCAACATAATATTTAAGGTTATTCGAAGACATCGTTCAATCATCCAGTTTTCCTTCCAACTGAAATTATATCTTATAGCTATGAATAATTATTTTTTTCATTCTGTTTCAGAACTTTGAAAAGCATTCTGAATTGTCCTCAGCTCCTATTTATTTGAAAAAGTTTTTTTATCAATTTGAGAGAAAGTTTGAGGTTATGATGTACTATCTTCTTCTTCATCCTTTATTGGGTAATATCACAACGGATAATTTGCCCAGAATACTCAGGGGAGGTATTCTCGTCTTGCTCTAGGCAATCGAATATCTCCAATTTTTAACTTCAAATGGTGTCACTCAAACTAGAACTTATGTAGACTAAACTATTAATTATTATTCAATTTTCTAATTAAAACTTCTTCTCGGGCAGGAAAATTAGTAGGGTTTCAACAACACAACATAGGGTGTATCTCGCTTGGGGATAGCAGCCAAGCTTACACAAACCAGAAATGCTACCACGGATGATTGTCATAGAACCCAGGTCTAAAAAAGATGAGTTTAATTGAAGTTATTGTCAATGTCAAACAAATGAATATGATGTAATAAGTAATCAAGTATTATGTATAGTATGATGTAATAAGTAATCAGTGATGTACTATCAATCACTAGTTGTTATCACCAATTTTCCCCAACATGATATTTGAGGTTATTCGAAGACTTTGATCAATCATCCAGTTTTCCGTCCGACTAAAATTATATCTTATAGCTATTGTCACGGACGCAAACCGTTCAGTTTTCGTCCGTCCGTCCAGACTCTGGCTAAAAGTGAGGCCACGCCCCCTCACAAATATATTTATACTCGTTGACCAATCAGGACAAGGAAAACGAGTATAAATATAGGTGCCAAAGACACGGACGGACAGTGCTCGTCGACTCATCGTCTTATACGCCTCGCCTTGCCAGGCCGAACTAGTTGATAAACCAAATTGCTGTTTTAGTTAATCTCCTACCTGCTATTTCAGGAGTGGTTGTGATAGAACCTAGACTTTCACATGTTTATAGTGCCAAACAACTGTGGATATTTTATACTTATAGAAAAATACAGTTATCCAGATATAAACATTAACATTTTACATATATATATCCACATATATATATGTATATATATATATATATATATCAGACACTTCATAGTGTTTACCACTGTGCTCCTACGTACTTATGAAAATACAAACAATAATATATATACACACTTACATATATATTATTTAATTTTAGAGAAACATGGAAACAACATTGGGATACGAGACACAAGATGACATGACGGAGCAACCACACAGCTCAACCATGATAGAACATGGCGCCCAACGTTTCAGAAGCGATGTCACTCAGACGAGTGAACGAACCCATCCCGCAGAGAGCAGCAGAGCAGTTCAATTCGCACCTATAGAAGCCAACCCGTTGACGCTCATCGCAGAGACACTCCAACAGCTATCATTGAGGACACTAAACGACCAACCAAGCCAGAAGTGGAGAAGAGACCCACCCACATTCAACGGCTCTGAGGACCAATGCCCTGAGGCCTTCCTCCATAACCTAGAGGACTACCTTTCCGAAGTCCAGGCTCCCAGAGAACAATGGCACCACATTCTGGTCCAGCAGCTACGCGGTGAGGCAGAAAACTGGGCACAGATGTACCAAAGCCAAGACAGCTACTCCTTCCTGACCATGAGACTGCTAGAGCATTTCAATCACCCAGCAATAATTGCAAGACTTACCTCCAGGTTCTACGGAAGCCTACAGAGAGACGAGCCCGCCACCCAATTCATCATGACGAAGTGGGCCATTTCCAGCCGGCTTTTCCCCTCGATGCCACACGCTACGCTGGTGAGGACCATGCTAGAGCAGCTCCGCCCTGAAATCCGTTGCCTACTGCGAGTTTCCATCCCAGACCGAGTGGAAGACCTTCTGAGAATAGCAGAGGACATAGAGAGAGACCTAAACGTCAGAGCACGGATGCATCCACCACAAAGACCGAACCACCAACCATTAGAAGGCACCAGGTCAGCACCTAGAAGGAGTTCACCACCCAGAAGGCGCTCACCACCCAGAAGGAGTTCACCACCCAGAAGGCGTTCACCACCAAGGAGGAGTTCTCCACCCAGAAGACCATCACCACCACGAAGAGGCTCACCACCAAGATGGAGGGAAACGTCTAGAACCAGGTCTCCATCCCGCCAACGACCGACATCCTCGACTAGACAACCTAACTCCGGTCCACAGTCGGGAAACGACCACAGGGGCGCCCACTAGACACTTCAACAACATTGACAGCCACGCTGAGCCCAGCCTGGGAAAAGGCGAAACTGGCAACTCTACCCGTCCTGGAAGCAGAAGTTCAAGGCCGTCCAATCAGAGTGCTGATAGACACCGGTGCCACGTCCAATTTCTGCTCCACCAAGCTGGTGACCTCAGAGGAAGCCACCACGGACGCTACCCAGGTACAACTAGCCTGCCAGAGTCGTCAAGTAAAAAGCCCAGGTACCGCCAAGCTGACTGTCAAAATCAACAACTGGACCTTCCCAGCCCAATGTCGTCTCCTCCCGAACCTGAACCACGACGTGATTCTAGGGATGCCATGGCTAACAGATGAGAACGTCCTGATGGAGTTCCCGAGACACTGTTTACACGCCGGCAAGGACCAGAGACGAACCATCTTCTGGAAGGCCCAGAGACAACCAACAAACCGTGAAGCGCCCCGAAGAACACTCAAACCAGACCAGACAACACCTGAGGCCTACGAGTCAATACAGATCCTCTTGGAAGAATTCAACGACGTCTTCGATGACCGCTTGAAACAGCCAACCACGAAGGCAACTACCATGACAATAAAACTTACCACGTCAAAGCCAGTCAATGTAAGACCCTACAAATACTCACCAGCCAAGAAAAAGCTGATATATGAAGAAGTCGAAAACATGTTGGCAGCCGGAGTCATCCAACCAAGCCACTCTGGCTATAACAGCCCTATAGTTATAGTAAACAAGAAAGACGGAAAACCAAGATTTTGCGTAGATTACAGGAAACTCAACGCCATTACCTTGGACGAAGTATCACAGCTGCCTCCGATACACGAAACCGTCCAAGAGCTGGGAGCTGCCAAGGTCTTCACTGCTCTAGACCTGAAGAGCGGCTTCTGGCAGATACCAATGGAACCTGAATCTATGCAATACACGGCTTTTACGCTACCCGACGGCTCAGCATACGAGTTTAGGGTAATGCCATTTGGATTGAAAAATGGACCGGCTGCCTTCCAAAAGCTAATAACCGCCGTCCTGGCTGGCCTCATAGACGACTGCGTGAAAGTATATATGGACGATATAATTATATACTCCGAAGACCTAAACACGCACATTCAACACCTCCATCTAGTCCTAGAACGCCTACGCGCTCACGGCCTCTGGATATCCATAGAAAAATGCCATTTTGCTGTCCCAGAATTAGAGTACTTAGGCCACAAGGTGACAGCCGACGCCACCATGCCACTAGAGCGACACCAAACAAAAATCAGCGGTTTCACCAGACCGACCACAACGAAACAGCTGAGATCGTTCATAGGTACAGCAAGCTGGTTGAGGGACTACATACCACACTTCGCAGAGCTAATCTCACCACTCACAGATTTGACGAAAAAAGGGAAGAAATTCAGATGGTCAAACGAAGCCGAAACAGCCTTCACAACAATAAAGAATCAACTCAGTCGACCATTGAAGCTGTCCAGACCACAACCAGGTATTCCTTTCTTCCTTCAAACAGACGCATCCGCCAAGGGTATGGGAGCAGTCCTTTTCCAAGGCGATCCAACCAACCGAAGAGTGATCGCACATGCCAGTGCAAAGCTATCCCCAGCAGAAACGAAATACCACGCAAATGAAACAGAATGCCTAGCTGTTACATGGGCCTTGAAACGATTTCGTCACTTTCTACAAGACCAAAAGTTTACCTTACTCACAGACAGCAGAGCACTCACTTGGCTTGACAGATTCAAAGACGACAGAGCAAAACTCACCCGATGGGCCATACTCTTGCAAGAATTCAACTTCCAAATCACCCACGTACCCGGGAAATTAAACCAGCTGCCAGACCATTTATCCAGAAATCCCGAAGACCTTCCCAGAGACACGGCCGAAGAAGAAGACGAGCAGATCGATAGACTCGCCTGGCCAACAACAGCCCGAGACACACCCGATGATGACGAAAGCTTCCCACTACTCTGCCTCCTGGAGGACCAAGAAGAAGAAGCCACGACACCTCTACCACCAAACGCCACCTTAGAAGAAAAAATAAAAGCCAGTCACCAAACACATGAAGGGATGCTAAGATTCAAACAGAGGAAAGAAGACATCCATGCCCGAGGACCTCAAGGACCAGTGGAAGTGGACATCGAGAACCAATTCACAGTCGAGGAGGGCGTCGTCTATTTCACACCCACAACCGAAGTCAAGAGAGTCGTCGTTCCCAGGCCATTCCGGAAGGATGTCCTTCGAGAGTACCACGATTCGACCACAGCTAACCACCCTGGCCAGGAGGAAACGCTCAGGGCCATCAAGCGAAAATTCTACTGGCCCAGTGCACGCAAAGATGTCCAAACACACGTCAAAACCTGCCTCACCTGTGCCACAACGAAGTCTGCAGCACGCCAACCTCCAGTTCCCGCACAGCCCAGACTACCCGAAATGCCATGGCACACCGTATCTTTTGACATCTTGGGCCCATACCCGCCATCCAGAAGGAGGAAAAAACAGATTCATCCTACTAGTCACCGACACCTTCTCCCACTGGGTAGAGTACAGATGCGTCCCATCAGCAAAGAGTATCCAAGCCGTGCAGTTCATAAAAGAAGAGGTTTGCAACCGCTGGGGGTATCCAACAAAAATTATCACCGACAACGGCTCCCAATTTAGAGGTGACATCTGGGAGAGATTTCTGGCCCAAAATCACATCCAGCAGGAGTTCTCACCTACATACCACCAGAGGGCCAACCCAGTAGAAAGAAGAGTCCAAGAGCTGAAGAAGATCCTTCGAAGCCAATTAGCAAACAAAGAGGAAGACCGCTGGGAAGAACAACTCCCTGAGGCAATCTTCAGCTTGAGGACCAGATCGAACGCAGCCACTCAGACAACCCCCGCCCAGCTGCTACTCGGATTCGACCTAAGGCGACCAGAGGAACAGCCGACCCAAGGCCAACAGAATACGCAAGAGAGGCGAGAAGAGAGGATACAAGCCGCCAAGCGCAGAGCGACAGTCTACGCCAGAAACCTCCTCCCAGAGATGCAAGCTGGACATCCCAGATACCAGGTGAACGACAAAGTGCTGGTCAAAAACCATACCAGAAACAACTTCGGCCAGACCTGGAATGGACCACACAAAATAACCAAAGTCCTCGGCCTCCACACCTACGAAGTGGAAAGACCAGATGGGTCAACATCCATCACCCACCTGGACGACATAAGACCTGCCCCACCAGAGAGACCAGAAGATCAAGACTCCTAAATGTATAATATTTCATCACACTTGCATTGTATCAAAATTATATTGTATTTTGTACTGCTTTGCATAAAAATAAAGACAAAGTTCGGCCTTTCGGAGCAGGGGGGTGTCACGGACGCAAACCGTTCAGTTTTCGTCCGTCCGTCCAGACTCTGGCTAAAAGTGAGGCCACGCCCCCTCACAAATATATTTATACTCGTTGACCAATCAGGACAAGGAAAACGAGTATAAATATAGGTGCCAAAGACACGGACGGACAGTGCTCGTCGACTCATCGTCTTATACGCCTCGCCTTGCCAGGCCGAACTAGTTGATAAACCAAATTGCTGTTTTAGTTAATCTCCTACCTGCTATTTCAGGAGTGGTTGTGATAGAACCTAGACTTTCACATGTTTATAGTGCCAAACAACTGTGGATATTTTATACTTATAGAAAAATACAGTTATCCAGATATAAACATTAACATTTTACATATATATATCCACATATATATATGTATATATATATATATCAGACACTTCATAGTGTTTACCACTGTGCTCCTACGTACTTATGAAAATACAAACAATAATATATATACACACTTACATATATATTATTTAATTTTAGAGAAACATGGAAACAACATTGGGATACGAGACACAAGATGACATGACGGAGCAACCACACAGCTCAACCATGATAGAACACTATGAATAATTAATTTTTTATTCTGTTTTAGAACTCTGTTCTCTGTTCATTCGAAAAGTTTTTTATCAATTTGAAAGTAAGTTTGAGATTATCTTGTACTATCAATTACTAGTTATTCTCATTTTTAGTATGAGTCTTTTCACGGATTTGGTTCGCTACATTGCCACGTTGTTGGGATTGGTGGAAGCCAAGCACGATGATGTAAAGATCCGAGAAGGGCTGATTGAATGTCGGAAGGGGATAAAGAGAATATTGGATTCGATGAGGTATGCTAAATCGATGGGGGAGAAGCAGCATTTGGAGGCTTGCTTAAGAAACATCAAAAGTCTCAGAGCTCAATTCAAAGCGGCGCAGAAGAAGGGGACAGGGCTCTCCCCACGTACTGCGCGATTGAGTGAGCGAGTTCGTTGGGAAGATTCAGACTCTGTATTCAAGTCCCGAATCACTTCGGGCGTAATATCGAACCTGAAGCATAAAGATCCTCAATCTTTTTTGATTGATGCTAGATCGATATTTACACGACGCATTCGAAACGTCTTGAAGAAAGATGTAGCAGTCAAGGTGAATGTGGCGTTTTGTGGTGAATTTGAAATAGTGAAGGGAGACTCGGTTCAGAATGATTATAAGTACTTCACTACCTCGAACTCTGCAATCTATAGAGATACCAATGTAAACGACTGGTTCGATTCTGAGGTTACTGCACCAATATTGAGAGAACTTGAAGAGTTTCAGGAACGAGACTCGGGCTGGGCGCTGAAGAAAGTGGTGAATCTTGGTGTCAACATTAACAAATATACTCCCCAACTTGGTTCATCCTACATTGAGCTACCCGTTCAAATTAAGAGGAAGCAAGCATGTATCAACGTCAAAAATGATGATGATGCATGCTTTGCATGGGCTGTAACGTCTGCACTATATTTCTGCGGAAACAAAAGTTCAGATAGAATATCATCATACCCCCATTACTCCACCGTTTTGAAGTTGAAGGGAATTCAGTTCCCGATGACTGTTAGACAAATCCCAAATTTTGAAAAACAGAATGCTGTCTCCATTAATGTTTATATCCTGCAGAAAAATAAGAAGTCATTTGAGACCCTTCCCACATACCTGACAAAAAATAAGAAAGAACGCCATGTTAACCTTCTTCTAATCCAAGATAGATATGATGAATGTGAAGGACCCATCAGATACCACTATGTCTGGATTAAAAATTTGTCTCGCCTCCTTTCCAGTCAGCTAAGTAGGGAAGGTGATAAGAAATACTTCTGCGACCGATGCCTCCGCTATTTCAGGTCACAGGAAAAATTGGATAAGCATGTCGAGGATTGCGTAAGAATGAATGAGACTGCCATTAAGATGCCTGAGCCGGGTAAGAACATTTTAGAATTTAAAAATTTCAAGAATCAGGAAAAAGCACCATTCATAGTGTATGCTGACTTGGAAAGCGTCTTGAAGCCCGGTGAAGATCCGAAGAAACCTCAACATCATGTTCCAGCTGCCGTTGGGTATTATCTCAAATGCAGCTATGATGACACTATCTCTTTTTATCGATCCTACCGAGGGCAGGACTGTATGACATGGTTTGCAGATGAGATGGACAGTCTTGCTGAGGATGTGGCTACAGTGTTTTGGTGCCCGTACGATATAGATATGACGTGTTTGCAGGAAGTTGAGCACCGAAGAGCTACACACTGTCACATTTGTAAACAGACATTTACCGATGAAGATAAGAAGGTTCGAGATCACAACCACTTGATTCCTGACAACAACTATCGTGGTGCTGCTCATGAATCATGTAATATTAACTATAAAGATGCTCATACTATCCCAGTTATCTTTCACAATCTTAGTGGTTATGATGCCCACTTCATCATAACGGATATTGCTACGCGGATGAAGGGGTCCATCGACTTGCTACCAATCACCAAGGAGAAATATATATCATTCACTAAACACATTGATGATTACCCCATACAGTTTCGCTTCATTGATAGCTTTCGATTTATGGCATCTAGTCTAGATAAATTAGCGTCATATCTATCGGAATTTCCAAATTTGAAATCTCAGTTCGCTGAGCTATCTGAAGATCACTTTAATATGCTAACAAAAAAGGGTGTGATGCCTTATGATTATATTTCATCCTTCGAGCGATTCAACGAAACATCTTTACCCACACAAGATGCTTTTTATAATAAATTGAATAATAAGTCCTGCCCTCGTCATCTCTACCGGCGCGCACAACAAGTATGGACCGCCTTCAATTGTCAGAGCTTGGGAGAATATGTGGATCTGTATATGAAGACCGACATTCTTCTGCTTGCCGACGTCTATGAGAAATTTAGAGAGAGTTGTCATAAGACGTACGGCTTAGATCCTGCTCACTATTACACACTTCCGGGATTTACTTGGGATGCCATGTTGAAATATACTAGCATCAAATTGGAGCTTCTAACAGACTTGGATATGTTTATCTTCGTTGAACGTGGCATTCGCGGTGGACTAAGTCAAGTTTGTAGTAAAAGGAGAGCTAAAGCTAACAACCAGTATGTCAACAACTACGATCCCTCTAAGCCAAGGACATTTATGATCTATTTTGACATTAATAATCAGGTATGTTAATCCTTTTCCATTAAAAATAAGTAATTTACTGGGGTTTGTTTTTAGTATGGTTGGGCAATGTCTCAGTACCTTCCCTACGACGGTTTTGAATGGTGCGATAGCAACATTGACGTCACCACAGTACCCGATGATGCCGATGTCGGATATATCCTTGAAGTCGATATTGAATATCCTCAGCATCTGCATGATAAACATCAAGATATCCCATTCCTCCCGCTACATATAAATCCTAAGACTATGGAGCCTCCCCAGGATGCAAAAGAGTTAACCAAGTTAATGGCTACCCTCCACAATAAAACCAAGTATGTTATCCATTACCGAACGCTGAAGCAGGCACTTGCGCATGGATTGGTATTGAAGAAAATTCATCGAGTTCTCAAATTCAAACAGGCACCGTGGTTGAAGTCTTACATAGATTTGAATACTGAGCTACGAACAAAGGCCACGAATGAGTTTGAAAAAAACCTATTCAAATTAATGAACAATGCAGTGTTTGGTAAGTTCCAATATTAAAGATAAATCCTCCGAAATATTAATGTGTCCCTTTGTTTCAGGTAAAACAATGGAAAACGTTCGGAAGAGAGTTGATGTGAGGCTTTTAACGGAGTGGAAGGGGAGGTATGGTGCGGAGGCTTACATCGCCAAGCCCGAGTTCAAAAACAGCACTATTTTCAGTGAAAAGCCCGATCTAGTAGCAATAGAATTGCGGAGGCTCAAGATCTGGTTAAACAAGCCAATATATGTGGGGCAGGCAATTCTAGATCTTGCTAAAACTACAATTTATGATTTTCACTATGGATACATGATTGATGCTTTCCCCTGCTGCTCAGTCATGTATACCGACACTGACTCTCTGATTTATGAGCTCCATCAAGACCCTTATGAAGTTATGAAGCGTGACTGTCATCGACGCTTTGATACGAGCGACTATGCTCCCGGAAATATATACGGCATTCCTCTGGTGAATAAGAAAGTCTTGGGAATGATGAAGGATGAAAATAATGGTGTTCCAATGACAGAGTACGTGGGCCTTCGTTCGAAACTCTACACAACTAAGGTGTTGACAACTGATGAGGATGTCGCTAAGAAACGGAAGAAGTTGATTGATGAAGGGTATGATGAGGATGAAATAGAGTCTGAACTTAAGAACGTGGGGGTGACAAAGAAAGCTAAAGGAGTAAAGTCATCTGTTGTAAAAACTACTATAACGTATGAAGATTATGAAGAATGTCTCAATAGCTGGCAACAGAAAACTGTAGTTCAAAATCTGATTCGTTCTGAAAAACATCGGGTGTACTCCACAGTCCAATATAAGGTTGCCCTTAGCCCTGAGGATGATAAACGTTACTTGGTTCCTGGAACAGATAACACCTTACCCTGGGGACACTATTCAATAACGAACTCTTGTGAAGTGGATTTATGAAAAATTGTATAAAATCTAAGATTCCCCTAAACTACGATTTATCGATATTTGCGTCTTTTGAGTAAGAAATGTACAACGCCTCCGCCACTAGTTTTCAAATACCGTATTACCTTTATAAATAAAGTTTTTTCTAAAAAACATTGGTTTTATTAAAACACTCTGTATATTCATCAACTTTCATCCATCTAAACTTAAGCTTTTCACCGCCATCAAATATGAAGTTCCATTTGACGCGACTACGTGACATTTGACGTGACAACGGATGATAAACGTTACTTGGTTCCTGGAACAGATAACACCTTACCCTGGGGACACTATTCAATAACGAACTCTTGTGAAGTAGATTCATGAAAAATTGTCGAAAATCCAAGATTCCTCTAAACTATGATTCATCGATATTGGCTTTCGATTATGTATACGTCTTTTGAGTAAGAAATGTACAACGCCTCCGCCACTAGTTTTCAAATACCGTATAACCTTTATAAATAAAGTTTTTTCTAAAAAACATTGGTTTTATTAAAACACTCTGTATATTCATCAACTTTCATCCATCTAAACTTAAGCTTTTCACCGACATCAAATATGAAGTTCCATTTGACGCGACTACGTGACATTTGACGTGACAACGTGACATTTGACGTTCCTATAACAAGAATAGAAATTCTCTTCACCTATGACATATCACGTTTATGTTATGCTCTAGTAGCTTTAAAGGGCTGTTCAACGTTTCTGGTCATTGCCTGGAACAGATAACACCTTACCCTGGGGACACTATTCAACAACGAACTCCTGTTAAGTGGATTAATGAAAAATTGTCAAAAATCTAAGATTCCTTCAAACTATGATTTATCGATATTTGCTTTCGATTATATATGCGTCTAGTTTGCAAAAAACTTATTGAAATTTTACAGCCTCAATAGTTCTAACATAAACAATACTGTAGATTTAATAAAAATTATAGAGTTTTTATTGAAATTGAATATTTCCTATAACAAGAATAGAAATTCTCTACACCTATGACGTATCACGTTTATGTTATGCTCTAAGAATGCTTCAAATACTGAGCCATTTATAATCTCACGTGGTATGTCTCATAGAGGTCGCTCTGTTTCAATACCCCTTGTATATATGCAAAACTCTTCTTTGGTCGACTTCCCTGTATATTGGTATTTATAATGTCTCATAGAGGTCGCTCTGTTTCAATACCCCTTGTATATATGCAAAACTCTTCTTTGGTCGACTTCCCTGGACTCGTTTTGACATTTCCACTTCACTCTCCCCACACACCACTCGTTAAGCCTAAGATACTTTTAATCCACCTTGTATAAGACCCTCATGTTACTTTTGATCCGCCCTATAATAAGGCACTTATGTTACTTTTCATCCACCCCGTATTTTCGAGCCTCACCCTGTATAAGGCCTTTCGAGCATGTTACTCCCCCTGTATAAGGCCTTTCGGGCATGCTATCCAACCTGTATGAGGCCCTCATGTTACTTTTTATTCGCCCTGTATATAGAAGTCGTTAAGGCCTTTCGAGCATGTTACTTTTCATTAACCTTGTATATAATAAGACCCTCATGTTACTTTTGATCCGCCCTATAATAAGGCACTTATGTTACTTTTCATCCGCCCCGTATTTTCGAGCCTCACCCTGTATAAGGCCTTTCGAGCATGTTACTCCCCCTGTATAAGGCCTTTCGGGCATGCTATCCACCCTGTATGAGGCCCTCATGTTACTTTTTATTCGCCCTGTATATAGAAGTCGTTAAGGCCTTTCGAGCATGTTACTTTTCATCCACCCCGTATTTTCAAGCATGTTACTCACCCTGTATAAGGCCCTTATGTTACTTTTCATCCCCCCTGTATACAATAAGGCCCTCATGTTACTTTTTATCAACTCTGTACGAGCGCATGCGTATTACACTTTTAGCGTAAATTTCCGACCTTTTCAGACCTTAGCTTTTTTTGATGATTTTCTTATGGAGATTCCCATGTTAGCGCCTCCGCCATGCAGCCGAATCAGTGCTGTACAATTACTACTGTATATCTTGTATTCCTTTCCACTGTGTAACAAGTCTGCCGAACCCTACCACCTCGCCTACTTTTTGAGGAAAATATCGCGAAGGGAGTACCACTTTTGATCTAAACTTGGAAGGTCGTAGTAAAGCAGCTTTGTATTGTAATAATAATTTGAATATCCCTATAGGATGACATCGGCTGCAGGTCGCATAGATGACGACGAGGGCAACAGTTTCAAGTCATTTGTAGATGGAAATAATTTTATTTGATATATTATTTCGGAAATATTTATTCAACTGTTGTAACTATAGTTATAACTTCCGGAGTAAAAAATTATATAAGGTCAAAATTTCCATGATTTCAGTGACACTTTCAAAACTGAAATGCGTGTGGGAAAATTTATTGAAACGCATGGCACTAGGAAAAATAAGTTCAGATGCATTTTCAATTTTCTTATATTTGCTCTTGTTCAATGAAAAAATATATATTCATGTTTAAAAAAGACGTACTCCATTTTCATACTATTTTCGACGTAGAGGGAATAGCCAGCAGGGTATGGGCATAGGTATATATTCAAAGTTGAAGCTGTTGAAGTATGACGTAAAATATAAAATGCTATACGGTTCATAACTAAATGATGGAAATGACCACCTCTACCTTTTTTTCAAATACAAAGATTTAAGATAGGCTGCTATCACTTCGACGATCCATTGTCCGTGTCTACTTATTGTTTTTTCAAATGTCAGTTATCTGATGTCAAACACTGTTGTTTATAGTTACCAATCGGAGTTCACTTGTAAGTTTGTAGGTTGTTATTTTTGCGTTATATGTGTGTTGTTTATGTATACAAACAAGTGCACAAACATTGAAATGGCCGACATCCATTTTGTGTATGGTTTGTATTTGAGCTACCTGGCTCGCAGCAAATATTGGATAAGACCCCAATACGGCAATGCTCCTATGTTAGTGGATTTTGTACCATAAATAATGGCTTGGAACGATTCAAAACATTTACTAACGCTTAGTTTTGGGGATCGAAGAAACCTAGATTGTCTTGTTCAAGACATTATAAATATGACACCTTTTAAAAATGAACCATTCATAACATTTGGGCAAAGAATTCCAGAAACCAGAAGCTCAATTGCTTCAAAATTGATATCAATGAATTTGAGGGTAGAAGAACGTACATTTCTAATTAGAAATTACGTTAAATTATCACTAAAAACATTTATTGTCGGTTCAGCAGGCCGTACACAAGATTAAGTTAAATTAAGAAATCCCGACTCACTAGAGTTAGCCATGTCATACGTCGTAGAAAAAGGAAATTCCACCAAAAATAACCCTGAATCAAAGTTTATTTTCACTAGAAACACACCTCACTATTCCAAGACATAACTCCAATAGAAATCATTTTCCAAGTACCGGTCCCAAAAATTACACTCACTAAGAACTATATAACATAGAAACAGCCCAAGGAAACGTCAATCACAGACACTTATTCGATAATACTGATAATAACGGAAATACAACTGAAAATATTTATTGTTTCAATGATGAAACTGATTGCAATAAGTATCAGTCCGATATGTTGGCAGGTGATATAAAATTCAACATCGTGACACCATCAAACCAACAAATGTGATAAAAATCAATAATTTATTCGAAACCGAGCTACCAACTTTTCATATACCCCAATTTAACGCGAACACAAATTAAACGCCTGATAAATTCCGAAATAGCTCAACGTTCTCACCCCAATTTAGGAAAACACGAACATTTCCAGATTCAAACTTATCATGATATAACGTTTCATGACGAAATAGTGGTGATACCAATTTTTGAAATTTTCAATGTATGTAGTACTCACAAATTTTATATAGGTATTCAATTTTAATAACAATTACCAGGGTTTATTATAGGTATGGACCCATTGAAAAAATTACAAGCTATCATTAATATCGATTCGAAGTTATTGATGACTCCTCGTATTGGAATAACTTTTGTGGTGTATGACGTTACAGAATAAAAATGTTGACGCTGGCTGACCGAGAAATACCGAGGGAAAGGATTGACATTCGGTATCGAGTAGGCAGACTGCGAACAACTGGAGTGAAATTTGTATTTTATTTTATATACCTTTTCCCGAAATAAGATATTGCGGGCATAAGAAGAGGACAAATACCACAAGTGGCGACGAGTGTAAATTAACGAAAAGTAAGTACAAATAATATTATGAAATATATTATTGCAGATGGCTTCAAACATTCCTGCATTGGAAAATTTTGATTGTGAAGGCGATTTTTCCTCTGTGGGCTTGAAATGGCAAAAGTGGAAAAGGGCCCTATTTATTTATCTAGATGCTTCCAGCATTGAAATTCCTCAGAAAGAAAGAGCTTTACTCTTGCACTTCGGATGTCTTGGCCTTCAGGAAATTTTCTATAATCTACCAGGGGCAAATGTAGAAGAAGGTGAAGTTTTTGAAGTAGCCATCGCAAAATTAGACCAATATTTTGCACCAAAACAGAGCAAAGTCTATGAAAGACATGTTTTTAGGGGACTGAACCAGGAAAACGGAGAAAAATTTTAAAAATTTCTTCTAAAACTACGAAATCAAGCAGCAAAATGTGGATTTCACAATACTGACGAACAAATCATTGATCAAATTATGGAGAAGTGCTTATCATCGGAGCTGAGTAAAAAGATTTTGACTACTGGCGACAGTATAAATTTAATCACCATTGTCGCAGAGGCCAACACCTTGGAGACCATAGAAAGCCAAATTTCGGAATTCGATGAAAAGCCATCAACAAGCCCTTTCAAAGATGTTAACACCGTGTTAAACCGAGGAAATGAAAGATCGAAACAATGCTCTAGATGCGGAGAAGACATTAAAGACAACCACCATCAATGTCCAGCAAGACAAGCAACCTGCAGAAAATGCAATTTTCGAGGCCATTATGCCAGATGCTGTTTGTCGCACCGAAAGCTCCCAACCAGAGTACCAAACAGATCAACAGGTCCACTGAACAAGAGGTTCAAACCTAGACAGCGTCCCAGAAATGTCGAATCAATTCAATCAGATGATGAAACAGAGTATGTTTTCCACTTGGAAGATGATGATGATGATGATGACTTGATAGATTGTAAGGTAGGAGGAATCTTTGTAAAAATGTTAATTGATTCAGGCTGTAATTCTAATATTATAACCGACACAACTTGGGAATTACTGAAAAAATCGGGTGTTAAAATAACAAACCAGCAACGGAACCCAAACAAAATTCTTTTTGCCTACGGTGTTAAAGAACCGTTACAAATTATTGGCTCGTTTGAAGCAACTATTAAAGTTGGCCGAAATCAAAAAACCGCTACATTGTTATAAAAAAAAGGAAAGGGAAATTTGTTGGGGAAAAATATTGCGATTTCTTTGGGAGTTCTCAAAATTGGATTAAACGTAATAAATCGTATTGATAATAATACAAGTAATACTTTTCCGAAATTTGAAAATGTGCTTATCCACATGCCAATCAACCAGAGCATAAGAGCTATTAGCCAACCATATAGAAGGGTACCCATTCCGTTAAAAAATTAAATAAATAAAAAATTTTCGCTCTAGATATGATAAAAGAAGTCCACGGGCCAGCTGAATGAATATCTCCAATGGTACCGGGTCTCAAAGAGAATGGGGATGTCCGTATATGTATAGATATGAGACAAGCTAACAAAACCATAATGCGCGAGTCATATGGACACATAACTATGAAACTGCTTACTAGACATTTCCCACGGAAACTTACCAGATTATTTTATCTTATTCCATTTGTTAAAATCAGCAAAACATTTCCAACACGTGAATAACATCCTGTTAACACGAATATTATATTTTATCAAAATCAGCATTTTATATTTCTATTGTTTTATAATTGTATAATATTTTAGTCAGTCTACATTTCACCTTTGTACTAAAAACTTGTTGTCATCTAAATAAAATTTTTAAAAAGTATATTTTTTACTTAAAAAATCTAACTGGCGCTGCGAACAGGATACTGTTTGTAGAAAGACACCTCTTCAGTGCGGTAAACATCTATATTTTCTGTTAAGAAATTTAAACGGTATCCGAAAATTTTCAAACTTCGGTAATGCAAGAAATTGTGCAAGGAAGAAGTTGACTCCAACCTGACCATTCCTCCAGTGAAAAAGACGGTTGTCCAGAATCCTTCAGTGAATCCAAAAACAAAGAAGAAGCTCACAGATGATCCTCCAGTGTATCTTCCTGTAAGTCTTTTCCTTTATTACGATTTATTGGCTAATATTTTCTCCACATATATGGAAAAATTCTTTTCCCTATTATTTATCTCAATCGATTAACAATAATTGAATTTATTTTAATATTAAATAAATCAATTTTTCCATTATTCAAATTAATAAATTGGAAATAATCATATCGTATTTTAATACTCTAAATATTTAAATATCTATTTTATTGATTTTGTTATCACATATGTCAAATAATCGTGATCGATCCAGATCTCCGATATCTACAGAACGTAATTTGAACACTGCTACCGGAATGTCTACTCAAATTACACCAATTGAATTATCTATGGCAAACAATCTTGTTCGACTTGCTCCAACCTATAACGGTGGTTCAAAAGATTTGGCCTATTTTATTAGACAATCAAAAAAATATCTAACTCCACTAAAAACCGGAAATAACTATTTATTCAACTCTCTTCTGTTAGAGCAAGTAAAATCTAAATCATTAGGTCCAGCTAAAGACGTAATTATTATAAATAGATCTTTTGATGATTGGCTCAATTTAAAAACAGCCCTCATAACTCGTTTTGGTGACCCTAGGTCTGAAGAAATATTATCTCATGATCTAAACACTTCTATTCAATCACACCCTTAAATATTTACAGAATTTCATGACGAGGTCACTCGTAAATTACATGTTCTTAAAGAACATCTAGCTATTAATTCAAATAATGAAGAAGTTAGAATCTCTAAAGAAATCATGTATACCGATCAAGCCCTTATGGTATTCAAGGCAGGTCTTTTGAACCCTTAGAGAGAGCATTCACTCCATATTTCAATAACTTCCCTTGAGCAAGCATTGTACGAATATAGACGATTGGACAATGAAAGATTTAAAATTGACTTTGCAAATTTCCTCAGATCCCAAAAAATTCAAAGAAATCGCCCTTCCCCAAAATATAATAACCAAGAAATCAATCATTAACTAATTTCTCACAAGTACCTCAAGTACCCCATCATTTCAATAATAAACCAAGTAATAAATATCAAAGACCCCAATATCAAAATAGCTACCAAAGACCAAGTAATCAATCAATTAATAGACAAATTCAATCCCTTAATCATCAAAGCTTCAATCATCATCCACAACCTTCCACGAGCAATTACAGACCAACCCCAATGAGTACTTCTACCGCAAATACTTATAGACCCCCACAAAATTTTTTAAGCAAACGGGACCCCCTAAAGTTGCTGTCGAAGAATTATACAATGTCGAAGATGCGGAGAAGACATAAAAGACAACCACCATCAATGTCCAGCAAGACAAGCAACCTGCAGAAAATGCAATTTTCGAGGCCATTATGCCAGATGCTGTTTGTCGCACCGAAAGCTCCCAACCAGAGTACCAAACAGATCAACAGGTCCACTGAACAAGAGGTTCAAACCTAGACAGCGTCCCAGAAATGTCGAATCAATTCAATCAGATGATGAAACAGAGTATGTTTTCCACTTGGAAGATGATGATGATGATGATGACTTGATAGATTGTAAGGTAGGAGGAATCTTTGTAAAAATGTTAATTGATTCAGGCTGTAATTCTAATATTATAACCGACACAACTTGGGAATTACTGAAAAAATCGGGTGTTAAAATAACAAACCAGCAACGGAACCCAAACAAAATTCTTTTTGCCTACGGTGTTAAAGAACCGTTACAAATTATTGGCTCGTTTGAAGCAACTATTAAAGTTGGCCGAAATCAAAAAACCGCTACATTGTTATAAAAAAAAGGAAAGGGAAATTTGTTGGGGAAAAATATTGCGATTTCTTTGGGAGTTCTCAAAATTGGATTAAACGTAATAAATCGTATTGATAATAATACAAGTAATACTTTTCCGAAATTTGAAAATGTGCTTATCCACATGCCAATCAACCAGAGCATAAGAGCTATTAGCCAACCATATAGAAGGGTACCCATTCCGTTAAAAAATTAAATAAATAAAAAATTTTCGCTCTAGATATGATAAAAGAAGTCCACGGGCCAGCTGAATGAATATCTCCAATGGTACCGGGTCTCAAAGAGAATGGGGATGTCCGTATATGTATAGATATGAGACAAGCTAACAAAACCATAATGCGCGAGTCATATGGACACATAACTATAAAACTGCTTACTAGACATTTCCCACGGAAACTTACCAGATTATTTTATCTTATTCCATTTGTTAAAATCAGCAAAACATTTCCAACACGTGAATAACATCCTGTTAACACGAATATTATATTTTATCAAAATCAGCATTTTATATTTCTATTGTTTTATAATTGTATAATATTTTAGTCAGTCTACATTTCACCTTTGTACTAAAAACTTGTTGTCATCTAAATAAAATTTTTAAAAAGTATATTTTTTACTTAAAAAATCTAACTGGCGCTGCGAACAGGATACTGTTTGTAGAAAGACACCTCTTCAGTGCGGTAAACATCTATATTTTCTGTTAAGAAATTTAAACGGTATCCGAAAATTTTCAAACTTCGGTAATGCAAGAAATTGTGCAAGGAAGAAGTTGACTCCAACCTGACCATTCCTCCAGTGAAAAAGACGGTTGTCCAGAATCCTTCAGTGAATCCAAAAACAAAGAAGAAGCTCACAGATGATCCTCCAATGTATCTTCCTGTAAGTCTTTTCCTTTATTACGATTTATTGGCTAATATTTTCTCCACATATATGGAAAAATTCTTTTCCCTATTATTTATCTCAATCGATTAACAATAATTGAATTTATTTTAATATTAAATAAATCAATTTTTCCATTATTCAAATTAATAAATTGGAAATAATCATATCGTATTTTAATACTCTAAATATTTAAATATCTATTTTATTGATTTTGTTATCACATATGTCAAATAATCGTGATCGATCCAGATCTCCGATATCTACAGAACGTAATTTGAACACTGCTACCGGAATGTCTACTCAAATTACACCAATTGAATTATCTATGGCAAACAATCTTGTTCGACTTGCTCCAACCTATAACGGTGGTTCAAAAGATTTGGCCTATTTTATTAGACAATCAAAAAAATATCTAAGTCCACTAAAAACCGGAAATAACTATTTATTCAACTCTCTTCTGTTAGAGCAAGTAAAATCTAAATCATTAGGTCCAGCTAAAGACGTAATTATTATAAATAGATCTTTTGATGATTGGCTCAATTTAAAAACAGCCCTCATAACTCGTTTTGGTGACCCTAGGTCTGAAGAAATATTATCTCATGATCTAAACACTTCTATTCAATCACACCCTTAAATATTTACAGAATTTCATGACGAGGTCACTCGTAAATTACATGTTCTTAAAGAACATCTAGCTATTAATTCAAATAATGAAGAAGTTAGAATCTCTAAAGAAATCATGTATACCGATCATGCCCTTATGGTATTCAACGCAGGTCTTTTGAACCCTTAGAGAGAGCATTCACTCCATATTTCAATAACTTCCCTTGAGCAAGCATTGTACGAATATAGACGATTGGACAATGAAAGATTTAAAATTGACTTTGCAAATTTCCTCAGATCCCAAAAAATTCAAAGAAATCGCCCTTCCCCAAAATATAATAACCAAGAAATCAATCATTAACTAATTTCTCACAAGTACCTCAAGTACCCCATCATTTCAATAATAAACCAAGTAATAAATATCAAAGACCCCAATATCAAAATAGCTACCAAAGACCAAGTAATCAATCAATTAATAGACAAATTCAATCCCTTAATCATCAAAGCTTCAATCATCATCCACAACCTTCCACGAGCAATTACAGACCAACCCCAATGAGTACTTCTACCGCAAATACTTATAGACCCCCACAAAATTTTTTAAGCAAACGGGACCCCCTAAAGTTGCTGTCGAAGAATTATACAATGTCGAAGACGTAGATCATAATCCTAATGATTTGCAATACGATGACACACAAAACAGAAATTATGAGGAAACTCAAAATTTTTGATTAGGAGCCTCGGAATTGATATAAATAATATAAATTCATTCCCAAAACTTCCATTTATATATCTTTCACATTTAGATTTAAAAATATTAATTGACCCCGGCGCAAGTAATTCTATTATTAATCCAGAACCGGCTTATAGATTATTCTCTAATTCAATTTATAAGTCCAAATTTTCCGTTAAAGCTATTAAAACTACTTATAATGGTAATTTTAACTGTAAATACCCTCTTTTGAAAGAATTTGGTATTGAATATAATTTCGATATGTTTATAATACCTTGGCACGAAAGATTCGATGCATTAATAGGTAGTCAAGACTTCGATAAATTGGAAGCTCTTATTGATTATGAAAATCATATTTCACAAATTAATTCTATCAAAATACCTTTTTATTTTGAAATCAACCCACATCTTTTCACCCCTTATTCTGAACCTTTAGATAAAAGAACTTTAAATATCCCAGTAAATATCGATAATGGACCAATAGTTATCCCAGAAATAAAATTAAAAGATATAATTATACCCGAATGTATAGTCGTAGCACAAAATGGTTATTGTGAAATACCAATAGAACAAGAAATTTAATTGAATAATATTTCTATTAATTTTCATGAACCTGTTCAAGTTCAACCCCTTTCAAAATTTCATGAAAGGAACCCCAAGTCAAATTATAACAATATTGACATCACCAAACTTCTTCGAAGAGATCATCTGAATCCCGAAGAAAAAGATGCAATATTTTCTCTTTGTGAAAAATTTAAAAATATATTTTATAATGAAAACTCTGATTTGTTTACTCATGCAGTTTTTTTTTTCTCAGGAGCCGTCCCTTCGCCTGTACCACCTCAGCCTCCTGAGCTTATTGTGGATACTCCTAGTGTTCTGACTACAACCTATTCAGCCAATCCGTTCCCTGTATTAGCTCATACAGGTTCTTTGCTGGTTGGTTGTAGAAGTCTTCTGGAGTCATTTGGGTTCTGCCATACAGTTTCTGCCTTTTGTGGTACAGCGACTCACAGTTGCATAGTATATGCAGAGCTGTTTCTGGATCCTTTTTGCATCTTCTGCATGTAAGGTCTCCGTTCTACAGCCCTATTTTGTTCAGGTGCTCCTTTGTGGGAAAGTGTCCCGTAAGTAGCCCCGTAGTGTTGCGTAGTTTGTTCCTGCTAATTGAGAGCAGTTCTTTCGCTACTTTTTCTGATGGTTCTTTTATGAATTTCTTCCCATGTATTTGTCCAGTCGTATTCTTCCAGTGTTTCTTGTGTTGTTCCTTCAACCACCCTTTTAACCATGACCTCGTTAAGCATCTGGGGATGCCCACAGCAGGTTCGGGTCCGTTCATCAGAGTTGACGATCCTACTCTTGCGAGTTCGTCAGCTTTCTCATTGCCTGCAATTCCTTTATGACCTGTTACCCACTCCAGTGTTACACTGTTCCGAGTCGCATTCCCATACTAGCCGAGATGTCACCCTATAGCTCTGAAGTGCTTTAAGGGCGGCTTGGCTGTCGCTGTAGATAGTGTAGATCCTGAAGCGGGACTCTGTGCACTATAGAATTCTACAAGTCGCTTTCTATAATAGAAATCTATTTTAAAAGTCGACAGTAGCTTTTTTGCGTACTCCGTGTCACTGTCGACATCACTTCGGTAAATCTCGGGGAGGCTTTTCTAACTACTAGCTATTCTAAAAACATTCAGATAAAGTTGGGGGATATTTTAGGGACTTTTGATTTCTACCTAAGGAAAATTGGCAAACAAAATAATTGTCATCGTTATTGTTTATTTTTATTTGTGTTTTGGATATGCTAAAAAATTAATTATAAATTACAATGCTTCCGATAAATAATTTAAATAATTTAATTGTTGAAGAGGATGAAAGACTAGAAGTAATTCGAGTGGAAAACATTGAAAGAAGAATAATGCGTGACAATAGTGATTGTTTTCAAATAGAAGATGTAAGGTTTAAGGAATTATTTCGCCTAACTAAAGATATGGCATATTATTTGCTAAATATGTAATAGCAGCTGCCAATGCTCCGTTCGCTCACGCATATTTAAAATAATATACAGGGTGTTTCATTGGGAAATGGGCATACGGTAAGGGTAGGTAGAGGTCGCCTAGGTGGTTCTAAAAAACCCCCATATGATGGGTCTAGCGCTCTTTATAACCGAGATACAGGGTGTTTTATAAATTTATCCTATTTCTTTCGAACCTCATAACTTCCGAGTTACCCTGTATATTATTTTGAGATTTGGTACACGTAATAACCATTACCTAGAGACTCCATCAAAAGCATCTCCAAAAAGATAGTGCAGGTCCGGCTTAATAAAAAATTTCAAAACTCGTCTTTCCTAAAAACAACACCCTGTATATGGATTTTTTTTAAATTGCTCTTTATAATTGGAAAGGGTATAAAAAATCGAATCTACTTATTTCGTTTTTATTTTTCCGCAGACAATTTTACTACCAAAAATTTACCGTCAAAGTTATAATTTATGCACGTTTTGGGGGTTTACAATGGTATCGGAGAGGTTTTTTTTATTTTTTAGCTTGAAATGAAATCCATTTAATGCATCTAGAGAAGCATCCTAGAAATTCAATTGAGTTTGTATGTTTACGAGTACAGACCACTAAAAAATGTGATTACAGAGCCGTACTTAGGACATACCCATTCAATATGTTTCGAATATCTCGAACACCCTGTATAAGGATATGTATCTGGAAACTATGCACTTCTACATTTAGAATAACAAGAGTAAAATACGAGAAATGAATTTATACTTCAAAAAATGTTAAAAGTACTCGTTTGGACAATGTTGTTAGAATTTCTTGTTTTCTGTTCATGTCAATTAATAAAATTAATAAAAATCTCTTCGTTTTTTTAAGTATAAATTCATTTCTCGTATTTTACTCTTGTTATTCAAATGAAGAAGTGCATAGTTTCCAGATACATATTCTTATACAGGGTGTTCGAAATATTCGAAACATACTGAGTGAGTATGTTCTAAGTACGGCCCTGTAATCACATTTTTTAGTGGTCTGTACTCGTAAACATACAAACTCAATTGAATTTCTAGGATGCTTCTCTAGATGCATTAAATGGATTTCATTTCAAGCTAAAAAATAAAAAAAACCTCTCCGATACCATTGTAAACCCCCAAAACGTGCATAAATTATAACTTTGACGGTAAATTTTTGGTAGTAAAATTGTCTGCGGAAAAATAAAAACGAAATAAGTAGATTCGATTTTTTATACCCTTTCCAATTATAAAGAGCAATTTAAAAAAAATCCATATACAGGGTGTTGTTTTTAGGAAAGACGAGTTTTGAAATTTTTTATTAAGCCGGACCTGCACTATCTTTTTGGAGATGCTTTTGATGGAGTCTCTAGGTAATGGTTATTACGTGTATCAAATCCCAAAATAATATACAGGGTAACTCGGAAGTTATGAGGTACGAAAGAAATAGGATAAATGTATAAAACACCCTGTATCTCGGTTATAAAGAGCGATAGACCCATCATATGGGGGTTTTTTAGAACCACCTAGGCGACCTCTACCTACCCTTACCGTATGCCCATTTCCCAATGAAACACCCTGTATAATATATTATTGAAATTTGAATAAATAATTACCAAAACAGTAATAAAAATGTATTTAGGTCACGAAATTCTCTTATTTTTAATGGCAATTATCATTCTTGTCAAAATCAATAGAATTCGATACGTCCCGAGATGTAGAGAAGAAGCGATCAAATAAATCGTCTCTTGTCGATATACAGCGAACACAGGGTGCGACTCATGTAGAATCTTGTCGATAAGTAGAATACTACATGGCACGGAGTCCCGCCACAGATCTGCCTGTTGTTGTAGGCTCTCATACTGTTAGCCCTTGCACACGCAAGTATTGCATAAACCTCTGCTTGGAATACAGAGGCGTATTGTCCTAGCGAGACGATTCCTTCATATTTGCTCGTCTTGCTGTATATGCCCGCTCCGGTGCCGAGTTCATTTTTTGATCCGTCTGTATACCAGATCAGTTCATTCGCTCTACTAAGTGGTGGTGCGTTCTCTCCCTCAAGCTCCTTTCGATCTTTGATGACAATCTCGAAGTTCTTGCGAAATATATATTTGGTGGTCATGTGGTCTGTTGGCATTTTGAAGATGTCATCAGCCACATGCCTTATCTCTGTGTGTCCTCTCCCATGTGCCACATCATGGTCTAATGCTGTATCCAGTCGGGTTAGTGCTGCCCTTGCTTCGCACATTATGACACAATGTAGCGGAGGAAGGTCTAGCATTGTTTCCAGCGCCGCTGTGGGAGTAGTCCTCATTGCCCCTGTAATGCCAGCGCATGCAAGTCTTTGGACCTTGCTTAGTTTTAGCATAGCAGAGGATTGTCTGGTCTTTGGCCACCATACCAAAGATGCATATGTGATCCTGAGAATGACAACCATTTTGTATAGCCAGTGTACCATGCTGGGTCTTAGTCCCCATTTAATGCCGTAAGTTCGTCTGGCAACTATGAAGGTCACCTCCGCTTTCTTGATCACGTGCTGGAGGTGTCGGTTCCAATTTAAGCCTGGGTCTAGGATAACCCCAAGATATTTTACTTCATCCGACAATAGTATTGGTTCACCTTGAAGCGTCAGAGGGCCAAGTCCTTCCCTTTTCCTTCTTCTGGTGAACGCAATTATCTGTGTTTTCGAAGGGCTAATACGTAGCCCTTCTTTTACAGTCCAGCCTGTTACTACATTTAAAGCCATCTGGAGTCTGTCTTTGATTGAAGTCTGAAATTTCAAAATTGCACACGTTTGCAGGACAGATAACTCAACGTTAGCAAACAGATTCACATAAAATACAAATCTATGGAGAAAATGTTTTAAAAGAATTAAATACTTTAAACGATATGTTGAATGATGAAATTATTATTCATATACAATTAGAACAAATCAGAGACTTAGAAATTATATAAAAATTTCACTTCGAACAATATCATTCAGTAACCAAGAAATTTTAAATGTAGAATTAATTGAACAAAATGAATTAGAAGAAATTTTCAATTACTTGCACACTATTCATTCTCATAACGAAATTGCTTCAGATATTCCAACATTACTAGAAATGATTGAAGTAAATTTAATATTCACTCCAAAAACTTCATATATTACTCTCAAAGTACCAATATTAGCCGATGAATTACTCCATCTTTCCAAAATTATCCCAATTCCCAGTGAAGAAAATAATATCCTTTTACCCCCATACACATTCATGTTAAATTCAAAAAGATCAACAAAATGGACTAATGGAGAATGCAATGAAACTTTTTCATTTTTGTATAGTACCCCGATATGAGAAATGACGTCACAGTCGGCTCTGCCGCTTTTTAAGGGAGCTCCATTTTCAACCTCTAATATCTAAGTAATGAAGAAAGTTTAAGAGCTGAAAATTCAACCTGTTATTTCGATGATTTGGTTTTACAAAAAACGTGAGAGAAACCGAGAATATATATCATTGATAACAAGCCCATTAGACAATCACTTAGTCATTATAAGTCTAATATATGGGTTGTCGCAAAAAAATTCAGTTCCAAAACTGAAGAGAACCAAATTATCGATTAGTAATAGATTATAAGAAGTTCAACGAGAAAACAATCATTGATAAATACCCAATCCCGAACATTGTGGATTTATTAGATAAATTAGGTAGACCCTAATCACAACCCTAGATTTAGCATCCGACTATCACCAAATACAAATTGAAGAAAAAGACATACCCTGAACGGCTTTCACAGCTCTAAATGGAAAATACGCATTTTCAAAAATTCTCCTTCCAGAGGGTCATGGACAACGTCCTGACAGGGTTAAATAATGATATTTGTGTTATATATCCAGATGATGTATGTATGTATGTATATTTGGGGTAACATTCACTGAGACCTAAAAGATCTATTGTGCCCCCTCACTTCTACTTAGTTTCTGAGGAGAGTCTCTGAAACTAGTAGCTCCTTTAGTCCTATTTCCCGGAGGAATTTTAGGATATCTGCAGGCTTCAACTTAGGTAAATGTTCCTTTTCTATCCAGTAATCTCCCAGGTACTGTGCTCTAGGATTCTGGAGTGCTGTGCAGTTGGAAAGTATGTGGATGGAGGTCTCTTCTTCCATGCCACAGTATCTGCATTCTTCTTCCTCCACTAATTTGAGCTTTTTCAGGTGCCCATTCAGGCGACAAGGTCCCGTTAGGATCCCTGTTAAAACTCTTAGCGCAGTCTTGCTTTGACTTATGCATTCATTTGATCTCCGTAGGTTGTAGTCACCCAGGAGAATCTTTGATTGTCTAAGCCCTACTAGATCTTTTCTTTCTTTCGGCTTCACCTATCCAGATGATAAACTTATTTTCAAGACATCCCTACAAGAACACGTTTCCAAATTGAAAGGTGTTTTTGATCGCCTTTGCAAGGAAAATTTTGAGGTCGTCTCCTATTTGTATCAACTGAAGGCGTGGAACCAAATCCGGATAATATCTCGGCTGTACAAAACTTTCCAATTCCCAAAACACATGGAGAGATTAAATCTTTTCTAGGTTTAATGGGCACGTTGAAAGAAATTTTTCTCAATCATAATTCTAAAGTGGCCCAATGAATGAATAATAACCCAAAAAATAAAAATGTTAGTTCAACTCCTTCTACAACAAAATTAGTCTCAAAGTTCGCTTGCTGTAAAACGGGGCGTGTTAGCGCGTGACGTCGTACCAGGGTACGACCATTTCTCGATATAAAATCTTTGTTTTTGATTTTTCATATTGCGATGAGTGGAAATAGAGCAACTCATAAAACGTGTGTTGTATTCCAGTGGACAAATTTATCAAAAACTTTCTCCAATAAGCTTTTTATCAGCCTACCTAGTGATAGAAAAGCCAGGAAGGCTTGGCAAATAGCTATGCGTAGGAATGAATTTGTATTGAAGACAATGAAAAACGATGGAAACTGGTAAAGTCGAAATTGAATCAAATTTTGTGCCCCAGAAAAGTTGTCTGCCCCAAATAAAACTACAGATGCTGGTGTTCAAGTGAACTCTAGAAGCAACAGATGGAGAAAAAGTCGAAAATGCTTTGAATAAATTGAAAAATAATGAACAGAAAATTGTGTGGCAAGTAAATGCACAAGTTCTATTATCCAAAAAATTAACAAACAAATATTCAACAGCTTTAGATGCGATTGTTAGTAATCAAAAAATAATAACTAAGCGAATCGTAGATTATAAGGATTATTTAGATAACCTCACAAATGAACTTCACAAATTTTCCATGTATTCTAGTATACTTGACCAAATATTCCTAAATGCCATTACTATCAACACACTTATCGAAAATTTGGAAAACGTCATCACGTTTGCCAAATTACATAAGACACCCAGATATTTTAACACATCAAAATTCGAAAAAATAATAATTGAATTGAATGATAGTTACATAACCAACGAAATATTAAATCTAGATATTAATTTATGATTTCCCCTCATTCACCCCAATCTATTTGAATACTACCACCTTTATCCTACCCCTACCAAAGGGGTGACACAATAATTATACCCAAGAAACCTTTTTTGGCGCTAAGTGAATATATTTATCAGTATATGGACCACCCGTGTACCCTACTCGTAAAGGAACTCTATTTGTCCTTGAGTGCAACTAAACGTGAAAACCACAGAATGCATCGAAGACCTTATTCAAGACATTGGACATGTATGTACTTACCTATAACACAGATATTCCATAAAATTAACGATGAATATATGATCGTCATTACAAGTGAAAAATTGAAAATAGAAACTAACTGTCCAGACGAGAATTTCCCCACCATTAGTGACAACTACGGAATACAGATTCCCAAAAATTGCAGCATTGAGGATCAAAACTACTAATTCAGAAACAAGGAAACTAGTAGATTTGGCCAACCGTTGCTCCTTCCGATCATTGGAATGGACAACTTCAAGTCCCAAGGAGTCCTAGAACAAAAATCTCCGGCTATTGAAAATATTCCTTTAGAAGATATGCAGACACTCCAAAACGATCTAACAGCAGCCAATCCATTATAATAGAAGATATTGACAATTAAAAATCAATTGATAGGTAACAATGGACATTTATAATTATTCTAATATCAACTGCAGCAGCGTGCCTATTGTGGATTTATTAACTTTAGAAAACCTTCAAGATACTACGAAAGCCACAAGGAAAGCCTTCTCCTTTGGAGACCGAAGTTTTTCTCCAATCAGGGAGGAGTTATGATAGGACCTCCACCCCAGGTTAAGCCATAAGGGAGTTGTATTATTATCACATTAGCCTCGGTGCACTGTCAGCAATTATTACCGAGCATATAAATTGTAGAGCATTTCAATTCAGGCCATTCTAACTTTTGTCAAAGCATTGTGAAGTTCAATTGTAATATTAGTTTTAATAAAAACTCCTCCGACTTACACAGTACAATTATTTACTATCTCTAAATTTGCCCAAAAATAACAGCGGATGACCTGTTGATGATTTGTAGCACCAATTGTACTCGATATCAGCGTCCAAAAACATGTCAACCCTATCAGGTTTATAATAGGGTTGGGTTGGCGAGTTGGGTTAAGTTAGAATACATATGAAAATGTGACAAATAACTGATAATCTCAAGTGCCACTAAACAGTACACCTTTTTGTGAAGTCATTTTAAGGAGATTCAATATTTACGGTAGTTTTATAGTTGATTTTGGATTAGATTCAATTTAGATCACTAATTTTAACGTCGATATTCAATTAATTTGGAATCAATTACTTGCGCTCGTTAGTGTGCGTATGTATGTTTTCAATTTTGCTTACTAAAATGTGGATAATAGATCCTGATTAAAAAAAAAGAGTCAGTTCGCGACAAAACTGTACTATCTTGGTTCAGATCAGCCTCTGTAATATCAAACTTCGAACTAGGATAATGCAGCCTTGCATGTGCTAGAACAAGATTGCTCAACTATATCTCCACCTCTAAAGCAGTTTATACAGGTTTCAAACCTTCTCGCTCCAGCAAATGTATCGTTTGAAATATTTCGAGCAACCTGGAATATAATAACATTTTTACAAAATGCACAATATTCTCAAGTTGACAAAATCCTCGCGAAATTTCTGGTAGTATTTCAATAATCCAGGAATACCCTGACCTCTTTTGGTGTTATTGGGACTGGGTAATTTATAATAGCTTTGTTTTTGTTTGTATTATGTTCTCTGCTGACTGACTGTGACAACGTAGCCAAGGAAGACTACGTTTTTGAATAAATCACACTCATCCATTTGTATATCATAATCGTGAAGAGATGGAGAAAATATGATAATATCGTCCATGTAGACCAGGAATAATATCTCACCTTGAAGTCAGTACATTGTCCATTACTGGCTGGGAGGCTGCTGGATTGTTCTTAAGACCAAACAGCACTCCAGCATATTCGTAGTTGCTGTTCTCGACGTTGAAGGCTGCCTTCTGGAAGTCTTCTGCCGCTATTCCTATCGGTTATCTCTGTGTTTTTCGTTGATCTTGGAGTAGTCAACAACGATTTCTATCCTCTTTTTCCAGGGACGTCGGGTTTATTCGGAACAACCCAAATTGGTGATGACTAAGGTGATTGATAAGACGATTACTTCTTGATGATACTTCCTTTTTGTGAAAATGTGGGTCACTTTGCGTAGACTGGAATTTCATCTGTCGTTTTTATGTGGTGTTTGACTTGGTTGGCAGAGGTTAGCGTAGCATCTGGGTAATTGAAGACATCGTATTATTTTTTGCAGAGCTGTTTTCCTTCTGAATAAAAATCATCTGTCCCCAAAAGTGAGTCTATATTCGAAGTTATCGTTTACTTTTGAAGCAGGATGTCGGATGAGTGAACATCATGCTAGATGCCATATCTGGATTAAGGAATGATTTTGCTGCTCCCGTGTCGATTGAGAGTGTGAGTGGAGGGTCAGAAATAATTATGTAAGGAAGCTGTTCGAAGGTATGGAGCTCGACTATGTTCCTGTACTTTGAAAGGGTATTTCGAGAAAATCGTATTGAACGTCAGAGGTAGTTGATCTAAGTGTCTTGATTTTCATAGTTCCCGCTTCATTGCTTATTATGGCCTTCTACCATAAAATAGAAATATCACAAAAACCATTTAGTTTGGTGATAGGGAATACTCAATAAACTTGGAAGTATAGGTAGGTAAGTAGTAGTTTACCGATATAAAATACAGGGTGATCCATTAAAACGGTTCCTTAGATATCAAATCAGTTCGATTGAATTGTAGTACTAGACGACTATCACAGACGTGTGGCTATGAAAATGTAATTCAAAATTGTGCAGTTTAAAGCATACAGGGCGTTGGAGTCATTGCGATTTACAGGAGCAAGTGGTCAGAACTTCTTAAATTCGCTGTTTAACCCTTTACAATATTATATCATTGTAATAGCAAAGTCAAGCACAATTCGAATTTGGAGTGATATACAGGGTGTCCCATTCAAAAATATATAACTTTGATCTGGCTCGGCGTTCTGGAACATGTTGTACAATTGTAAAAATAACAATATTGTCATGACGCGAAGTTGGTGACGTGATTCATAGATCCAAAGAGAAAGTACAATGCGCGATTGAAAAGAAAAATTTATATGTATTCAAACGTTCTGTTATAATAGCTTTAGACTGAAAAATATTGAATACACTCCAACCTCAACGTACTAACCGTATACCTGGAAAGCCTCGGCTACGAGGGACAAAGGCGTTGCAATTATCAAACTACTCCAGGATACATAATACAGAATATATGCTTGGAATGAATTACGTTTTGATAAGCACATTTCTCATTAAACTACTGTACACGTCTTATTTGGTCGCCATTAAATACTCGAGTTGCTACATTTTTGTATTACCAGGTTTTTGCCATAATATTATCTCGAAATTATTTTTCAGATTTAATCACAAAATATGTACTAAAATGTTCCAATATTCGAGATAATTATGGTGCTTATTGAGGAAAATAACAGATGCTAGTCGAAACAGATGATAGCGTGATTTGAGAAGCACAAGCATAAACGGATTTTTTGTAACTTCCAGTAGCCGTGTTTGAGCAGTTAATGGCAATTATCATTTTTGTATGAAACCAGTAATATTTGACCAATCTGAGTACTCGGTGGATGCCCAATTTAAATTATGAAGGAAATATACATATACATATTCATTTTTACTTCAAATTGCATTTTATGAAAAATTCAAAGATGTTCTCACCATACATTAGGTAGGTATCACATTGAAATAATTTTCGCCATTTGGACTATGATATGTCATTTTGGAAGTAATCATCAATATCTTTTCAAAGTTTGAATAATTTTCCCATTAAATTGTGGAATGGGGTCATTTACATATTTTTATTCATTTTACCATTAAGAGGAGCAATCATTTCAAGACTCTGAGCAAGAAATTAGAAGTCAGTGAGACTCATGAGTCGCCTGAAAAAATTATGGACATTTAACAGCGCTCCTATACGGTCCTGGCGAGTAAACACTCTGACGTGAATTATAGCGCTCCGAAAACAAACCCAAATTTTGGGACTTTCGAGCATTTTCAATTTCATAAGTGATATACTAGAGAAGGAAATAAGTGAGTGAAATTGATTGGAAATAAGTTTGAACCAACAGAGTGAGTAAAACAAGTATAATAAAATAAACATTGTACTGAGAAGTGGGTGACCTCCGAGAAGTCGATTCGGGAAGCCTTCTTATCGCAGTACATAAAGATAGTACAGAACCGGATTCAGGAAACATCTAAATGAGTAGCGACGAAAAATCGATGACAGATGGAGGGAAGAGGAAAAAATATACTGGAAAGCTACCAGATATATTCTCTAAAAGCAGAACAATTATCAGAACACCTAAAAGAAAAAAAAAAGAAGAAGACGACAAATTAGAAAATATCATCCAAATGATACAAAAAATGGTAACGGATATAAAACAGGAACCCAAACAAATAAGGGAAGGACCAAAATATAAAAACGAAATGATAAAAATCAAAACGGATAATGACATACTGAAAAATGAAAATAAAAACTGAAAGAAGAAATTAAAACAATCAATAGCAAACTTGACAGCATGGATAGAGAAACCAGAAGAAATAATGTGGTTATACAAGGACTACCAATCGCAACAAATGATGAAGAGGAATTGAAAGAAGGAATGATTTCATTCATTAAAAATAATATGGATATCGATTTGAAAATAAGAAATGCAAAAAAAATGGGTGACAAAATATGTCTACTACAATTAGAAAACTCAAACGAAAAACAGAAAGTGATGAGAAATAAGAACAAACTCAGCAGGATCAATGAATACAAGGTATATGTGAATGATGATATGTTAAAGGAACAAAGAGAAATAGAAAAAAAGATACGAAATCGAGCTAAAGAAGAAAGAAGAGAAGGAAAACATGTGAAAATTGGATATAGAAAATAAGAGATAGATGGAGAAAAATGGTACTGGAACCGAGGAAGAAACGAACTAGAAAAAGAAAAGAGAACACCAATCAATACAAAAAACTGATAATGAACACAGGAAACATAAATCAAACAAAGAAGGAAACGGCAAGGAATTCGGATTACGACATTAGGAAAAATGAAATGATAACGAGAAGTGGCAATAAAAATAATAAAAAAAATGCACGGTTACTAGTAACTTGGAACACTAGAAGCTTGAATGGAAAAGAAATTGAAATAGTAGAAGAATTCGAAAGGAACAAACTGAAAATATTAGCAATAACCGAACCAAAAAAAAAGGACAGGGCAAATACTATTACAGAATGGACACATATTAGTATATAGCGGAGTAGAAATGAAGCAAAGGGCATCAGCTGGCGTAGGATTAATAATACATAAAGACTTAACCGAAAAAATTAGAAAATGGGAAGCTATAAATGACAAAATAATAACCATAGAAATGGAAAAACACAATAAAGAAGTGAGTACAATAATAGCAATATACGGACCAGATGAAAATGGGAGAATAGAAGAAAAAGAAATATTTTGGGAAAATTTGATAGAAATAACCGAAAATGCAAGAGGAACAATAATAGCAGAGTGGGAAAACAGGACCATATATATAAAACAATGCTAGGAAAATATGGAGAACAGACCAGAAATGACAATGGAAAGAGAATGCTTCAATACTGTCAATTACAAAACTTGATCATCACAAATACATTTTATCAACACAAAAACATACATAAATTCACAAGAATACAAGAAAGCAGAGGAGAAAAATCAATTATTGATTACATTCTGGTACAGAAAAAATATAGGAACAATGTTATAGATGTTAGAGTTCGAAGGGGAGCAGAAATATACAGTGATCATTTCCCATTGACAATAAAAATCAAAGGAGACACAATGCAAAAGAAACAAGAAACGGTGACTAAGAAAGGTGAACACATCACGATCAGATCGTATGAAATGAGAGACACAACTATAGCTACTAGGTATAAAGATATTAACAACGAAAAACTTGAAAACAAGTACAACGACATTAAGAAAGCAGAACTACAAGAAGCGTGGAACATTTTTAGAAATGTTATCATAGAAACAGCTAGCAGTACATGTGGCACCTATAAAACAAATAGTAATAGAAAACAGACATCATGGTGGAACGATGACATAAAGGAGGCTATAAAAGGAAAAAAAATACAATGGAAAAAATACTTGAACAATAATACAACAGAACAGTATGAAATATATTAAAATCGAAGAAAACAATTAAAAACATTAGTTAATAAAGCAAAAGAAATTTCATGGATCGAATTCGGTAATAAACTAGGGGAAGACAGTAAAAGTAACCAAAAACTATTCTACAAAGCACTAAAATCAATGAGATCAGATAAACCCATAAAAGACATACAAATTAAGAATTCAAACGGTGAAATAATTACAAATGAAACATATATAATGAAAAGATGGAAAGAATATTTCCAGACACTACTAGGTCAAGGAAATGAAGAAGAATCAATAGAAACAACAGAAAGGAACCAGTTAAACGAAAGCGAACCATTGATAGAAATGCAAGAACTAGATGAAGTAATTAGAACATTGAAGAATGGAAAAGCACCAGGAGAGGACAAAATAACATCAGAAATAATGAAAAGCTTAGGAGAAAATGGAAGAAAGAGCTTACTAGAAATAATCAATAACAGGTTGACTGCCACGGCGGTCGTATACGACCGACATGTAAACATGCCAATATGCCATGGCGGTCGTATACGACCGCTATGCACCATATAAAACTATCGATCCTCATTTGCCAGCGGTCCTATCTATAACGTTTTAAGGTACGGTATACGACCGCTCTGGCCTACGAGGCTCGCATATCACTGCGAGTTTTGGAATTGTCGAAAAATTATTGAAAAAAAACGGCATATTTTATTTTTTACGACCGCTGACAGTTTTTTTTGGAAAACTGCTATTATTTTGATGAATTTTGTACAAACATATAGAACATATCTTTTAAAAGGTCATTTTTATAACTATTCTTCCCTTGGCGTATGGGTCATTTTTTATCGTTTATATATGGCAGTCAACCTGATAAGGCATGGAAAAAAGAAACTATACTAGAAGAATGAGGAACAGCTCTAATAACACCAATACACAGAAAAGGAAACTACAAAAATTGCAATAAATATAGAGGGATTACGTTACTGAATACCATAACAAAAATAATAGAAAGAATAATTAACAACAAACTATAAAACTATAAAATAGAGTCACAACTCTCAGAACCACAAAGTGGATTCAGGCACGGAAGAAGCACACAAGACCACATATTCACCATAAAACAAATAATAGAAAAGAGAAGATCAGAAAACCAAAATATATATTTGGCATTCATAGACCTAGAAGAAGCTTTCGACAAGGTACCAAGAACAGAGTTATGGGAGAGTCTGGAAAATAGAAATATCGATGAAAAAATCATAAATATGATTGAAAACATATATAGAAATAATAGAAATTGTGTCATCAAGAACAACATGAAATCAGGAGGTTTCGAAACAAAAGAGGGTTTGAGACAAGGCGGATCATTGAGCCCAATGCTTTTTAACATTTTCATGGACGAAATCATTAAGGAATGTGATAGAAATAGCAAAAAAATGTGCATTGGATACAAAAATATGCAGAGAGTAGAGATAGCTGAGGGAGCATTTGCCGATGACATAATACTGATAGCTGAAAATGAAGAACGATTACAATATAATATTAAAATATGGAATGAAACACTGAAGAGAAAACAAATGAGAATAAACAAAGATAAAACCAAGGTGATGACCATAGGAGGCGAAGAAATAAATATAACGATAGATGATATAAAAATAGAACAAGTAAAAGATTTCAAATATCTAGGTGTAACAATAGACGAGAAGGTAAGACAAGAAGCAGAAATTAACAACAGAATCGAGAAAACCATTAAACTGTACTATACAATGAATAAGAACTTCATCAATAAAAGAAAAATTTCAAGACAGACAAAACTAAAAATATTCAAAACAATATATAGACCAATATTAACATATGGATGTGAATCTTGGATATTAACAAAAAAAATCAAAATTAGAATACAAGCCACAGAAATGAAATACCTGAGGAGAGTTATAGGAGTGACAAGGAGAGATAAAATAAGAAATACACGAATGAGAGAAGAACTAGACATAGAAGACATTATTTCATTTATAGAACAAAAACAATTAGGATGGTGGGGACACATACAAAGAATGCCAAGCAATAGACCTGTGAAACAAAGGACCCCGAACTTTTTATAGGTAAAATGGTTCTCGGTGAAATTGTCCGAATTTTTAGTATGTTGTGGTATTTGATGTACTAATTGAACGTGCAGAATCGCAAAGTTTGTTGATGGATAGATATTGAAATACAGGGCGTTCAAGTTAAAAATCAGTAAATTTTATTTAATTATTTCTTCGGGATTTGAAAGTGCCAAATGCTTTTTTTTCGCTCTTATCATCAACGTACCTTCATATTAGTAAATATCATTCAGATAGTGAAGATTATATCATTATGTACAGAGTGAGAAATAAAATCATTTTAGTAATGTCTCAAAATTAGATGTAATAATGAAATATTGTTAAAATTATTCTGGCATGCAATATACTACTTTCATTCCATCATTTATCACAATTCATAAATTTCGTACAGGATGATTCGAAAAATTGGTTAAATGAATGGCCGGTTCTTCCGTACACATCCTGTATATTCAAGTGGATTATTATCTTCCAAAGATAGCTGATACCGTATAAACATGATTTCGTTGGAATATATAGAGTGATCATGAAAATTTTCGATGATAAAAATGACAAAATATCAAAGTTTCAGAAATCACCCTGTAATTGACGATTTACCCGGTGAAATTCCTTTATTATTGTAAAATATATTCATCATTCTTTACTCAACACTTTCCCAAAAATTCACTTTCCTACTATGATTAGTTTCATTGTTATTAATTTTTGCCGAGATGGAGGAACCTCGTTCACGCGTACATAATTCTATTAGTGGCCAAGATATTTCATAAAAAGTGAAACGTGAGAATGTGGAGATCAAAACAAATGTGAAAGGGGATGAATATAAGAGATAACAATTACATCAGATATATAAATTCAATAATATAAGCTACAGATAGTTGTGAACTTTATTGGTTTAAGCTTTGTCGGAATAAAAAACGAATTGTAGCTTATATTATTAAATTCATATATCTGATGTAATTGTTATCTCTTATATTCATCCCCATTTACATTTATTTTGATCCCCACATTCTCACGTTCCACTTTTTGTTAAATATCTTGGCCGCTAGTAGAATTAGGTACGCGTGGACGAAGTTCTTTCAACTCGTCAATAATTAATAGCTATGAGACTTAACATAGTAGGAAACTGAATTTCTGGAAAAGTGTTAAGTAGAGTATGATGAATATATTTGATAATAATAAAGGAATTTCACCGAGTTAATTGTGAATTACAGGGTGATTTCTGGAACTTTGATATTTTGTCATTTTTACCATCGAAAATTTTCATGATCACCCTATATATCCCAACGAAATCATGTTTATCTCTGGAGGATGATAGTCCACTTGAATATTTAGGATGTGTACGAAAGAACCGGCCATTCATTCAACCAATTTTTCGAATCACCCTGTACGAAATTTATGAATTGTGATAAATGATGGAATCAAAGTGGTATATTGCATGTCAGAATAATTTTAACAATATTTCATTATTACATCGAATTTTGAGACATTACTAAAATGTTTTTATTTCTCACTCTGTACATAATGATATAATCTTCACTATCTGAATGATATTTACTAATATGAAGGTACGTTGATGATAAGAGCAAAAAAAAAGCATTTGGCAATTTCAAATCCCGAAGAAATAATTAAATAAGATTTACTGATTTTTAACTTGAACGCCCTGTATTTCAATATCTATCCATAAACAAACTTTGCGATTCTGCACGTTCAATTAGTACATCAAATACCACAACATACTAAAAATTCGGACAATTTCACCGAGAACCATTTTACCTATAAAAAGTGCGGGGTCCTTTATGAAGCGAAAACACAAAACAAGAGAAGAAGAGGAAGACCTGAAAAAACCTGGAACGACATGATAGGAAAGATTCTACAAGGAAGAAATAAACAATGGAATGAAGCAAAGACACTGACTAGAGACAGAAAATAATGGAAAAAGTTCATGAAGCAACAATAAAATGATAACCCGAGACCCTGAGGGTAAAAGGGTTCAAGATTATATATATATATATATATATATATATATATATATATATATATATATATATATATATATATATATATATATATATACATATATATGTGTGTGTGTGTGTGATGGTAGTAATGGCATCAGCTCTCGCTATTTGCCACATACTATTTGGTATGGGTATTAGCCTATACACGTATATAAAATATCAATATTAGTTGTTTTGACAAATATATATATATATATATATATATATATATATAATATATAATATAAATTATTAGAAATATTTGCCAACTCAGTAATGGAGTTGATTTATGTGGGGATGTGGCAAGAAAATACCAGAGAGTACTCTTTTTAAAATTTATTTCAAGCTTTCGAATATTATATATTCATTCTCAAGGAATCATCTAAATGAGGATGTTGGTATAATAGTAAAAAATTGTATAAAAAATTGATATAAAATTCATAATGAAACACAAAAAACAATATCTATGACATTTAATATGACTATTATACCAGCATCCTCATTTAGATAATTCTTTGAGAATGAATATATAATATTCGAAAGCTTGGAATAAATTTTCTGGTATTTTCTTGCCACATCCCCACATAAATCTTCTCTATATATGTATATACAGGGTGGGCCAATCTTCTGACATCGGAGGATTACATCGTTGTGGTGCGAGATGAATTTTTAAGGTTTCGTGTGAGCTGATACAGTTACTGAGGGCACATTTCGAAAATACTTTCGATTTTCAGGGTGTTCCAAAACCACGAAGCAGTACAAACTTACATTTTTTAAATGGAACGTACTATATTTTGTTCAAGAATCGAAAAGATCTCACCGAGAGCGTTACAAAAATATAGCATTCTAATATATTATATACAGGTTTTAAAAAGATATGGCCAATTATTGTTAAAAAAGACCTCCTCTTCAACACTCTGTTAAACAGTAAATCAAAATAAATCAACAGGTCTTTGTATTCAATTGTCATTCACATATCATTGGCTGTGCTTAGTATCAATTACTTTTTTATCTGTGGCTTCTTTAATACAGGGTGAAACAAAACGCAAATCAAGAAATATCTCAAAAATTTTAAATGAATCACCCTATAAGTCATTTCACAATTTGTTAGTACAATTAATAATCTTTCAAACGATATAGCTCATTTAGGGTATAAGTTGATGGAAAACCGTAAATATTTCATGATAATGGTCAAAAACAAGTATTTTACGTACACAAATGGTTTTATATTTTCACATGCAACGTCTAAAGCATAAATTTTAATCGTAATTTTGGATGCATCTACAATATTAGTCACTGGGCTACTGTCAAAATAGTATCTACTAATAAATTTCAAAGAAATATTGCTGTATTCTTCGTTTGTGTTCTTAGGTTTGAATAATAGATAACTATAATGAATTTTCCGCAGGAACATTTCTTACGATTTTGCCGAAACTACTGGCACCATTGTGATGAAATTTTATTCGAATATGTTTTGGAAGCTGATATATCCCATGAATTTGTTTTTATAACTAACTCTCATAGAGGGCGCTAGTTACACGATTCATACAACGTATTATTCAACATAACTTTTTTTAGGGTAGAATTATTAGTCAAAACTTCAAGTGAACATAAACATCGTTTAATTTTACACCAAAAAGGTACTCTTGGTAAAACTCGATATTATGTACCGTTTTCGGAATATTTTGATTTGAAGATTATGAAGTAATAACCGCTCCTCGTATAAGTTTATGATAAATTTATTAATTAAAAAAACTTACAATAAGAAAATTCGTGAAAACGGAGGACATTTTGAACATTTACTCTAATTGAATTTTATGTTATGTTCTTTGTCTTTATTTTAATTGATTGCCTATTTGTTTTCATATTTTTTAACAATTTTGAACTTCCGGTTTCACCGGAAGTGATGTCGATTTTAAAATTTGCAATGAAACACCCTGTATATTATTTTAGTTTTTGATGATACATTTTATTACGAATACAAAAATATCGGGTTCGATATTTTTCATTTCAATACCTACCGAGATATTAACAGGAAAGTAACTAAGGAAAGGAAAAATCTAATATCATTAATTCCATTCAACATTCATAATTATCAACTAAAACTCAGTGATTTCCGGCATTGGAGGTTAAATGGACAATTACCAAATAATATCTGGTTCCAGCAGGATGGAGCACCACCCCATTACGCTCGCATTCTTCGAGATTTCATCACAGATGAATTGGAAGAAGGGGTACTTTTGAATGGCCTGCACGAAGTCCCGACCTCAATCCACTGGACTATTTTCTGTGGGGTTATTTGAAGTCCAAGGTTTATGTTGATAGACCAAATAATTTGCGAGAATTAGCTGCAAGAATAACTCAAGAGATCCAGAGAATTCCAACAGAAGTAATAGCTAATGTTACTAGAGAGTTTACAAACCGACTTGCCTATTGTCAAGAAGTAAACGGTGCTCAGTTTGAACATCTAATAGATTAATTTTAGTTTAGTTGAGTTTCAATGTTTTGAAAATCACTTTAGTTTCAGTCAATAATTATGAATGTTTCCTCAATGGATATTAGATTTTTCCTTTTCTGTTAATATCTCGGTAGGTATAGAAATAAAAAATATCAAACCCGATATTTTTGTATTCGTAATAAAATGTTTCATCAGAAACTAAAATAATATACAGGGTGTTCCATTGCAAATTTTAATATCGACATTACTTCCGGTAAAACCGGAAGTTCAAAATTGTTAAAAAATATTAAAACAAATAGGCAATCTACTGTAGTATCCAGTATCCACCTTCCAAATTTCAGTTTGACATCTTCAATAATTCCAGAGATATTTACTTGGTTCCACACATTTGCCCATCACTGTATATGTATATATAATTCAAGGAGAAATATTTGCCAACTATTTGTTTAATAGGAGTTTTCTTGGGGATGTGGCAATAATACCAAAGTGTACTCTTCTAAGAATTTAATTCCGAGCTCTCGAACAGCTACGTGTTCAAGGACTAAAAATGTTTAAATAAATTACATAGCAGAAATTCAGATAATAAATAATACTTACATATATCTAAACGGGATTATAGGTAAAATAAACATTTGTATATAAAAAAACTCAAAAAAACAATAAAATATAAAATTTTTTTTTGACAGATGTATAAATGAAATTGTTTGAAATTTCTCCATAGTAATTCGTTTTTTTAAATTATTCAAATTTTGTTTTTCAAAATCCAAAAGATAAGCATATATTACTAAGATTATTTAGATCAGTTTTTTTTGTGATACAAGCATCTTCTTGAGATATATAGGTGGTTTCTAAGAATATCCGTTTTTTATAATTGATTTCTGTCGATAAAATTTTGGCATACTCATAATTCATTACATGGCCTTCGGAGTATACGTGTTCAGCAAGTGCACATTTCTCTGGATGAAGTTTGCTGTCACTTTTATGGGATATTATTCTATTAGTGAGAGACCTTTTGGATTGACCAATGTATTTCTTATCACAATTTTTACAAGGAATTCCATAAACTATGTTAGGTACTTTATTATTAGGTGCTTTGTCTTCGATTTTACTGAAAAGGGAAAATTGATTGTTGTTTATTTCCAATTTTTATATCAAATTTTTCAAAAATTCCGGAAAGTTCAGGTGTAACTGTTTTTATATATGGTAAAGATACATAAAATGGAATGATATTATTTGTAGAACTGATGTCATTATATTCTGTGTTACTTGTCATGTTATGAATTATATCATTTTTATTGTCAGAAGTGTTATATGAAATTTGTTTCAAAATATGTGGTGGATAAGAGTTTTCAAGAAATAGATTGTAAAGAATTTCTATATTTTTTTGGTGAAAAATGGGATCCGAAATATTCAATACTCTATTTTTCATTTGTTTGATCAAGTTTAGTTTAGTATTACGTGGATGATATGAATGATAGTTAATATATCTACCACAGCTTATCGTTTTTCTATACCAATCAAATGAAATTTTATTATCATTGTTTCTTATAAAGTTAGTATCTAGAAAAGGTAAGGATTGTTCTGTATTTTCTTTTTCGATAGTAAATTGTATATGTGGATCGAAACTGTTAAAATAAAATATTATTTATTTCTTTTTCTGGAAGAGACAAAATTATATCATGCACATATTTTGTAATGAAGGACAATTCAAACGGTAAAACAGATATAACTAAGTGTAAAATATAATCCATTACATAGTCTGCTAATATAGGAGGTATTGAAGATCCCATTGGTGTTCCAAAGGTTTGTAGGTACATTTTGTTATCATAGGAGAAATATGTACTATTAAAAATGAATGTTATCACTTTTAAAAATGTTTCTTCACTCAGTTTGCAATTTTCATTTATATCATTCCATTTTTTATCAATAGCTGTTAAACATAAATTTAGATAAACATTACTAAAAAGTGACACTACATCCAAACTTAAAAGCATAGCTGGGCATTAACTCGTTAATCCGTTAATCGTTAATTAACTAAGTTAACATTTTGATTAACGGATTAACTTTTAAGTTAACTTAAATGTTAACGGACACGTTAACTTCCGTTAATATGCAGAAGTTCGTTAATAGTTAATCCAATGCCTACTATTTACCGCACGGCACCACGGCGCGGCGCGAAAAACAGGTTCAGACAAGTATGAAATAAATGACAAGTGCCGGGCGGCTCGTGGCAGCGCGTGAAACAAAAACAAAACTAGATATATTTGGCCGGCGCGTGCGAGTGAGAAAACTGCGAAGAATTTTTTTTCGTTTGATCATTTTATTACTTAGCGCCGGTGCTTCCAGTGACGAGTGTTTTGTTTGTGAGTGTAATTTAGTTAGAAAGTTCACTAACGCAACGATATAAAAATGTAATTTTACACATATTAACGGATTAACGTTAACTTGCGTTAATTCTTCCGAAATGTAACGCTTTAACGTTTAACGAAGCTAACTTTTTTTGTAGCGGATTAACGATTAACGAAGTTAAATATTTGATTAACGGTGCCCAGCTTTGCTTAGAAGAACATAATTTTTGCTGGTAATACAATGTTATTAAACTTTTTGTTTATTTCAAATGAATTTTTAATGTAATATTTATTGTTATAGTCATATGATTTTGTGAGTATTTCAGTTTACCAAAGTGTGAGAGGTTCAATTGGTGTTCCTATTGATGCTACTTACTATTGGTCTAGCTGATAAGGTTGGTTTGTGAATTTTTGGTAAACAGTGAAATTTTGCCGGAATACCGTTATAGATTGTTAGTTTATTCTTAATATCTTTGTCAATTTGTTTTTTATCAAACAACTTTTTGATTAAAGTATTACACTCATTGGTTATTTCCATACTTTATTGAGTATGATGTATTATCGACTATAAGTTGTTTAGATAGATCTGAATATTGTTGTTTTTCAAGTATAACTGTTATATTACCTTTGTCTGATTTTGTTACGATTAAATTTGGATTTTCATGCAGAAATTTTTTTGTTTTATCAAATAATTCTCTGAAAATTGAAGATTGTTTAGGTTCATGTATGTGGTTGGTTAAAATATTAGTAGATTCCGCTATAATAATATTTCTTTCTTTTTCATTAGTCACAAAAGAGGATATGTAATCAATGTTTGCTAACATGAAAATCCATCATCATCTCAGAAAGGGAATTGAAGGAATTTCGGACTCTTAGCTCACAATCTTCTTTAGATGTTAACTAATGTCAGTTAAATAAGTGTCATTTATTACAAAGCCTACTAAAAGTATACATGAAAAATTTAAACTTGTTGAAAAATATAACAATTAAAAACCTCAAATATCTCGGAAACGACTAAAAGTTGGAATAGGATTAATGATAACAATTTAATTTGATTTTTTTTTAGAGACAGGTGAAGAAAAAGACTTTTTTATTTCTTAGTGCTTGTATCAAAATTTAGACCACACCTGCATCTCTAAAAATTTACAAAAAACATTTAATATCTGGATAACGGTAAGGTTTAGGTATATGAAAGTACACATGAACTTGCCTTATTTTTTTCTCCTAATTGCATTCTATTTAAAAAATGAAGAAATTTGATATTTATGAAGTTAAACTTTGAACACTTTTTATTCACACCCTGTATAAAATGGGATATTTTTCAACATAGACTCGATTACGTTGGACCTTGCTTGAGGCAACCGAACAGAAATCATTTTCATATCTTCAAGGGTATCCTCGTAAAAAATAATTTATAAGGGTCTTCGACGGTCAAATTTTCTACAAAAAATCAGTAACCCAAAAAATGTGCATTTTTCGAAAAAAGTTTTCACACAAAAGTATACTAAAATATTATGTAGATTTAAAAAATGTATTAATATACAGGGTGTTCCATTTAAAGTAACAAAGTTACAGTCGACTTCCGGTAGAACCGGAAGTCGGCCATCTTCGTAAATATTTCAGTTGAAAAGATCGTATCCGAAAGCCCAAACGTAGGAATTTTCATGATTCTACTATAAGTATTTTGCCATATACAGATAGTATTCACTCGTCGTGGGACACCCTGTATATATATAGTTACCTCAAGATTTCCATTCAAAATTACGGTGGTGATATCAGTATGATCCATTTCTAAACTCAGTTTTGCAGATAGTCCAAATAATATTCTTATTGTGGTGAGTCTTACAACGGGTGCAAAGATTCCTACTTAGTCTCCCCCAAATTTTTGAGAAAATCCTGTCGGTAGAAGTCTCGCCTTATGTCTTTCGGCTTTTCCATCTGCTTCAATCTTGAGTTTGAAAACCCACTTGCAATTGACCACATTTTTTTCATGAGGACGGTTAACAAGCTGCCAGGTCTCATTTTTAGCAAGTGATCTCATCTCTTCTTCCATTGCATGTTCCCACAGTTTCTTGTCATATCTTGAACAAGAATCTGTTATATCTACGGGGTCGGCAGAGTTACATACTACTGATGAATAAGAATATTCCATATCGTCATATCTATGAGGAGGTTTTTTCTTCCTTGAAGGATATCGTCCAAAGACTCTCCTCAGAAACTGAGTATGATAGCATGATAAAAAAGATCACTCACCTTTAGCACTCAACAGGCTGTGCATTGTTCTTGAATTGAGAAAATATCTGGACATTCGTCAACTTCGGCGAACAGTAATGACTCACTTCGGGTCATTGATTGATTGTCCGCCCGAGTTTGCTACTTAACATGCAGCTCTACTCATTATTAGCGGCTATCTCTAGGCATCGATACTTAGCTTGGTGGTCCCATCCTTCTTGCATTTGTTGGTATGGCTCTCTCTATGACTCTTCTCTAATTGCTTCAATTTCCCATGTTTCTTGTTGTTTTTTTAGTTTAGCTCAGGCTGGCGATTATACCGGGAAACAACTTTCTTCTTGTTATAGACAAATAGACTAAGATTTTTATTTTGTTTATAATAGTATGATGAAAATATAAACAGCAAATCCTGAGTTCAATTATAAACTCGGTGGAGCAATTAAAATGATTTGTGCACAACTATAATGGCATAATTGATCGACATATTCCATAAGTTTCATTTCCATTTCCTCGCATAATGTATTAGGTCATTGACGAAATAGCTTATTTAATACTTTTATGAATATATGTCTATCGGCAATGATATAAAAGTATTAGTAAGCTTGAATAAAAATATAAACATAGTTTGGACATTTTGATAAGACGGGTACAATTACATTTATATTCAGATTGATATAATAGACTTTAACGAGGTCGGTTCTATAACGATAGGTCAATGTAATTTGTACAGAGAATCATTTGGATATTGAATAAAGATATGTGACTTTTACTAAGTATTTCATAACGACGACCTGTCAACCCTTACATGGCGATCCTGCCAGGATAGAACCGATTAAATGGATGGGCCCTTCTGGGCAATCAAGAAAGTAAGTAACTTTAATTTCGTTTCATGGAAGGTGGCATGGGAGAAAAATGGAATAGAATAGTAAATTAATTTAGTTTTATATTATTATAATGGAAAATTATGTGGATAATGGAAATATGGTAGCTGATTTAGTTATACATCTATTAAATTATTAATAATGGAATATGGATAAGTTATGGAATTAGTTTTATGGATACTACTAATGGAATATTGAATTATTATGGAATTTGAGCAATTATTATTTATTGAACTTTTAATATTATGGAATCATTTGATGGATGTACTGGAAGAAAAATGATTGTTTTATCGTTATCAAAAATGGAGATGGTCCAATTAGGAAGAAGAAAGAAGGTAGTTATGCAGATAATTTTTGGTAGGTTCATTATTTGTTGTAATTTGTTTCCATGAGTTTATTTTAGTTTTTTTCTCATTATTGAAACAATGTCCCAAAAAAAATTGTTATTATCATGGTTAGCCAGTTTTATCAGCAGAACCATTTTATTCCAATAACTTCAACCCAATTAAAAATAATTTTTATTTTCCATTTCCTATCTTCTACTTCTAATACTTACGTTATTTTTGTTTATGTATATTATTTTGTGTAAGTAATTTTTTGTTAAATGTGTCAGATACTTTATTATTTGATATTCTTATTAATTTTTGATCAATAATATTCAATTTTCTCCTGAACAGCATGTTCGACTGATTCCTGTTTTTCAATTTTCTTTTGTTTGATATGTTCCAATAGAACTTATAAATGAGAATAGTCTTTATAGCGGAATGTCAGCCTTAAAATTTTTTGATATGAAATGAGGGAACGTAAGCTTCACACTTTAGGAATTCTGCATTATTACGAATGATCGTGGAATAAAAGGTGAAATGGTGATAACGGGAAATGTTGTTAACTGATAATGACAACCTTGACCTAAGGGACAAGCGCTGTATCGACTACATAGGTCGGCAGTTTAAGCAATGTTAATTAAGTTATAAATAAAAATGCACAGAGATGCAAAAATATGGAATTAGAAGGTATTTTTGAGAATACCGGTGGAGTACAATTAAGTCTGACACGCAAAATGAAGCATTTAAAAAAATTTGATAATTTGAATTAATATTTTTATGGAGGAATTATGAAAAACAGTTGAAAAAAAAATGCACAAATATTTTCAAAGTTATTTTGAATCAAATTCAATAAATTAACAAGATAAATAAGACATTGTTAGTATGTATAAGCAAAGTAGTAGTAGATTATGAAATATTTTCATATTTATTTGTTCATTTGTTTCTAGAATCTTTTTATATAAGCATTTAAAGCTATGTATAGTATGAGTATATTGATTTTGAACAATTTTAATCAATTTTTAGGAAAGGTAACATATGGATAGTTTCTAAATATTTTTTTTTATGATAATCTTCGACTTTATATATTTTTTTCTTCCTTTCAGTTCCAATGTATGTTATTTTGTATTTTTTTTCTATATATTATTATGGTTCTGGTCTATTTCATGTATGAGTTATTTAATTGATGTGTGGTTCGTTTTTATGTTTTATTATTGTATTTAATTTTATTTCGTTTTATTTTTACCAAGAAGATATATTTTTTCTGCCACGGCTTCTCCGTCAGAGAATCAACTACTTACCTCAAGGTCGTGTTTCAGGGTTAGTAGATGTAACGGTTCGTAGATGGAGTTCCAATCGTAAAATAAAAATTATTCATTTACTCTGATTTTGTTTTAATACAACTATATGTATTTTCTACACAACAAACAAACGACAATATATACCAATACTTGCGATAACCTAATAAAAATTACGGAACACGGTTCCAATTTAACCATCTAACAGCTGATCGGCTCTACCGGCTGGAATCTAACCTACGTAAACTAAGATGAAAACTGAAATTAAAATGTATCGGAAACGAAATAAAAAGATTTATATTATGTACCTTGCGAGTATTGGTAAAAATTTGATATCAAATTCTCCGGTAAGTATACGTTCTATTCTAAATAATACAACCTATAAATAACTCTTATCTATTCACTTTAAATCACTTTGAATATGAAGCAAACCTTAACCTTGCATAAAATCAATCAATAACTAATAATTTATAATTTCTTTTCGGCGTCTGGATACTGGAAACTCGATCAAATTAATCTATGTGATTAATATATCTCGTACAAAAATTGCACAATGCAAATAGTATTTGATTAATGTATCTCACCAATTCAGATGAATAGAAGTTTAGTTGTGGTAAGTTATTACCCACAATTCGTCTCAGCTACTTCTTCAAATCCAGGAACTCTCGTTCTCCTGTATGCAGCAACCTGCTACTTACATCCCCTGTTTTTTTTCCAGAAGAAAACACTTTTTATTTAATTTTTTTGATGATAATTTTTCTTGTGACCTCTAATTCTCGTCACCCTTCAACAACCCCTTAACAACCCCCTAGCAACCTGTCCAGCAAAAACCTAATCTACCTTCCACAATGTGTTACCAACATCCCAACATTATTTCACTTTGACACTTCATGGCATTTTTAATCAAATTTGTTATTTATGATCTTATTAATTAAAATTTCTAATGTAAACTAAATATTATGAATCTACCTTTTTATATTTTAATGTCAACATCTATTATTATATAATTTCTATCTACAGGGTGTATATGACTTGTTTATTGTTAATTATAGACTTTATTTTTATTAATTGTTTCTAATAATTGTAGCATCTTGAATTTTTATTGAAATAATCATATGACTCAATCCATAACAATATATGGTTTTGTTTCAAGGAGGGGGATGCTAATGGCTAATCCTCACTATTAAAATAAGTACCTAGTGGAGGCGCCCCACAGATACAATTCATATTATTAGTATTATTATTATCATATCAGGGCTTACAAGATTTAAGGGAGAATAGTTTTTATCTGCTTTTGCGACCATCTCATGCAATTCAGATGTTTCAGCCTTGACAATGAAGAATTCTTGGAGTCTAGATATTTGTTTGTTATGTAAATTAACTATGTCCACTAGACCTCTCCCTCCCTCTCTTCTTGGTAGTGTTGTCCTGATAACTGATGATGTCGGATGGTGACATTTGTGTTTGGTCATCATGGTACGGGTTGTTCTTTGAATATCCTCCAACTCTGTCTTTGTCCACTTCAGAATTCCAAATGAGTATGTCAGGATCGGTATGGCGTAGGTGTTAATTGCTTTTGCTAGATTTCCTGCGTTCAACTGGGATTTCAATAAAGTAGTTACCCTTTGAGTGAACTGGCTCCTAATTTTGATTTTTGCTTGCTTTTGGTCTAATAGCTTAGCTTGCTGAAATCCTAGATATTTGTAGGTCTCGCCATTTTGCATGGCAGTTATAATATTCCCATTGGGTAGTAACACATCTCCGTTAACGATTTTACCCTTCTCGATATTTAAGGATTTGCACTTGTCTAATCCAAATCCCATTTGTATATCACTGGAGAATTTTTCAGTGATATTGAGTAAATGTTGAATTTGACGCTGGTTGGATGCGTATATTTTGATATCATCCATATATAGAAGGTGGGAAACAGTGCAGCTAGTGTTCCTGTTGGCTTTAAGTTTATAGCCGTAATCCGTATCGTTGAGTAGATTGGAGAGTGGGTTCATTGCCAAACAGAACCAAAGTGGACTAAGGGAGTCACCCTGGAAGATCCCCCTACGGATGGAAATTTCATCAGTTTGGAGGTATTGGCCATTTATTTGTAAATGAAGGTTCGTTCGCCAGTGCTTCATCGCTGATTCAAGAAAAGTAACAACAGTGGGATGTACTTTGTAAATTTGCAGAACTTTCACAAGCCAGGAATGTGGAACGCTATTAAATGCTTTCCTGTAATCTACGAAAGCCGTGTGGATGTTGCGCTTTTCCTTTTGCGCCTGTTTCAGTATAACTGAATCAATGATAAGTTGTTCTTTGCAGTCTTGGTGATCTCGTCTGCAACCTGACAGGATGTTGTTTTGGTCCACATGTCTGTAAATACGGTTAGTGATGCAAGCCGTTAATATTCTATATATAGTTGGTAGGCAGGTTATGGGCCTATACTGCGAAGGATCGTGAGTTTGATGTGTTTTGGGAAGCAAGTGGGTCGAGCCCAGTGTCAGAAATGGTGGTGTATCTTCTGGATGTTGCAAAATATGTGAGAATGATGTTGCCATTGCTTTATGTAGACTGTCAAACTTCTTATACCAAAAGTTTTGGACGTGGTCAACTCCTGGTGTCTTCCAATTACTGGTACTCTTTATAGCTTCGGTTACCTCGCTTGTTGTCAAGTCAACGAAAGACATCGGTTCAATATTGATTTTTTCCTCCTCAGTTCTTATCCAGTGAGCGTTGGATTTATGTTCGACAGGCTTCGACCATAATGAAGACCAGTATTCCGTCAGCTCATCTTTATTTGGAGGACCTTGGTCCTGATTGTTTTCTGTACCGCTCAGTTGCCTGTAAAATAACTTCTGATTGTTATTGAATAAGTAATTTTGTTGTTTCCTTTTCGTGCTCTTGACATATCGAGATAAACGTTTGGATTTTGCCTTCAACTTTTGTCTGAGTGAATCCATATATTCAAATAGATGTTGTTCATGTTGTGGGTGACCTGTATAAGTTTTGATTTTTCGATAGATCTTCCTCACTCTGTTTGTTAATCGCCTCGACGGTTTCAAGCTGTTCTCAAACTCTGTCAACTGCCCCAATTCCCTCCTGATGTCATCAATGGAACTTTCGAACTTCGAACTATTATTATTATTATTATCATTATTATTAACATTATTAACATTATTATCATTATTATTATTATTATTATTATTATTATTATTATCTTATTATTATTACTATTGTGTTAACAGGAAGTAACCATCCATCAAATCCAAACTATTACGCGTTTGAAAATACCCTTGGATAAATGGTTTAAGGGCTGGCCAACCCTGAAACCATTCTCCCTAAGGGGAGGGATGTAATGCCCCTCGTATAATGTATTTGGTCATTGACGAAATAGCTTAATTAATACTTTTATAAATATGTCTATCGGCAATGATATAAAAGTATTAGTTAGCTTAAATGAAAATATTTTGATGAGACGGGTACAATTACATTTATATTCAGATTGATAGAATAATCTTTAACGAGGTCGGTTCTATACCGATAGGTCGATGTAATTTGTACAGAGAATCATATCATTTGGTTATTGAATAAAGATATAAGTGACTTTTACTAAGTATTTCATAACGACGACCTGTCAACCCTTACACCATCAATATCCTCATTCTGGGCATACAGTATCATTCAAAAAATAATTGTTCTCGGTTGTCAAAATATGAGCAGCGAGAGATACTGAACGGCAATTTTTATATAATCTTGTCAAAGTGGATTCACTTATGACACCACATTTTTTCCAAGAGATGTTGTGTTTTTTTTCCGCTGAAATATGTTCTAGACTTCAAAATACATTGATATGACCATCACTATTAACGAAGAACTAGTATGAAAATTATTGTATTTGAAAATTGTTATTTCAAACGTGTTCTTTCGTCAGATCATCATTGCCACAGTCTTTTCCTACAACCACTATGCATAACATGCTTTTCTACACAAATTTTTATACGCAAAGCAGGCCTTCTCTTAATTCATCCGATAATCGTTGAATAAGTGAAGCGAGAAGAACACGCTATAAATAAGCGTAGAATGCCTCTTTCCACACACGTTACGGAATATACTTTATCTACAACTGTCATGTAACGAGTACGATTTGACACTATTTTTAGTGTCATAATGACGTATATTACCGCACTAGTGCGTTTTTGATTACATTACCGCACAAGTGCGGTAATGAGAATCTAGAAACATATTAATACCAGAATTAAATATTCAAAATAACACTGGAAGCTGCATTTTCAATTTCCGAAAGGAGATTGTCTTCGCTTGAACGCATTTTTATAGATTTTTGTTCATTCAAATTTGAAAATTTGATGACATAACTAATTTATTTTATTTCCACATCCTTATTGTTTGTCTTTGATGATATGGTCACAAAATATGATACACAGTACCTTATGTTTGCAGTCAATATTATTAAAAATACGTTGAATTGGAATTTTTTTTTAAATTTTATAATATAGGTTTTGTTGATAATACTAATAAACAGTTGTAGATAAAATTTTGTACGTAACACGTGTGATAGAAATTATTAACGCACTTTTGTGAATACTTGTGCAAACTTCACATGCGTGCGTTAATAATGTCCATATCCCACTTATTACGTAAATAACTAATACCGCACTGTTGTAGCGTGCGGTAATGTTACAAATGGATTATTACATTGAAACAAGCTATGGTTTCAATTTTTATATTGATAAAGTTGATATGACGGAAATAAGAAGCAAACATCTAATTCATAACGATATTTTTGAACACAAATTAATTGTTGTTAATATTCACATTAATTGTACAGTCTGTACAATTTGTGAATTGTACTAGAATGCAACGAGAATTTATAGTCGTTGAAGCTGCATGGCTAATTGTTTGGTTTATCTCGGTAACACTTCTATATTCCAATATGAATATACAGGAACCTATTTAAATTACATCTTGAATGAAATATTTTCCAATTAATTTTTTTAATGTTAATCAACGATCGAAGAAAAAATAGTATAATATATAATTCGTGGTAACGTTTCTCTGTTTCTCCAATACACTATAGTTTTTTGCCAATTTCTTTTGTCTAACTCTGCTATATGTAATTACTAACGAAGTACCTTCTTCATTGGATTCACTCCCAAAGAATACTTGTAATTTTTTCACGTGCTTAGAATAGTCTCATTCACTACCTACTACACAGTGTCACATTAGGCCCCTCTAAATTCTCCGCGTGAATTTCATTTAATACTATCATTTCTGAGGCATTATATGTAGCAACATAAATAATGTGGAATGTATAAACAAAATATTATACAAATGTATGCGTGGAATATTTTTGATTATTATTTGAACAATCCTGAGAGCCAATCGTAATGGGAAAAAAATTCAAATCGACCAATAGCATAAAAATTACAGTGATATTTTTTTACTAAATATAGTAACCAATCAAATTACTTAATTTTAAGTCATGTGTCAAATTTCATCCAATCACCTCTGGATTACAGCGATAATACCCTACATGTCGTGTTTTCAGTTTGGTTAAACGTCAAACTGATTAAAACTAATAAATTGTGTATTTAAAATTATTAAACGTCAGATTGACAATCAATTTTTTGATATCTACAAAGTAAAAAATTATCTTATCGAATACTCCTCGGGCCTTGATAAATACTCAAAATTTTGTCATAGAGAATCCTTCAAGCGAGTTGCTCAAGGATAATAGCCCTCGGCCTGCGGCCTTGGGCTATTATCAACCAACACGCTTTCAGCATTCTCTATGACAAAATTATCTCGGTATTATCAAGACCCTAGGGGTATTACTATTGATAATTCGCTAGTAGCAAATTACAGCGATTATTTTTTTCACTAGTGTAAATCTGACATTTTGGTGGTTTTAATCAATAGCAATACATTATTCAAGCCAATCATCCAGTATTATACTGATAAAACTGCTTCCTCATCGATAATACCTCTTGTTTATAGAAACGTGAGATTAAACTCAAAATAACTTGCTTATTTGATACAAAAACATTCGAACAAACCGAATTTGAGATAAAATCACTCGCACTAACGGACTCGTGATTTTATCAATCGGTTTTATTTCATATTTTTGCCAAATAAACAAGTCTTCGTGGAAAATGAAAGATTATCGATAAAATTGGAAGTACTCGTGGTATTAACTTTGGTAATTTTCCCACGTTCCTTGATTGAATTTTCAATACGACATAACTTAGGGAATTTCAAGGAATGTATGGGTTTATTAGAACATGAGTGATATTATAATCAGGGTTATGTATCGGTATTATACTTTTCATGGATGTGTGGGAATTATAAAAAAATCTATTTATTCATAAATTTCTATTATCAATGAGTGATATCGAATGATTGAATATGCCAAATTATGTATATACGACATTTGTACTAGGCGAAATTAAGAACCCTTTTATACAAGCGTCTTTTTGGCGCTGGACGAACGACGGTAAAGTAACGTCTTCGTTTTCAGTTCAATCTTATGCAGGCGTTTCAGAGAACGTTTTTTAGATAATTATGAATTATATACGCATGTACAGTCTACAATATGGTAAATGTTTTATTTTTGATGTGCCAGTGTTACAGTCCCGGTATAATGATTATTGCTTCTTCTAGCCAACTGAGAAGTTGAATTTCTTCATCACTTGTTAATCATTTTTTTTTATCATCAACCTAGGTCAATGAAAGACTTATTCAAATATTTTGAGAATCCAGAGGTAACAATTCAACATTATACCGTTTTTAAGTGAGATCCTTAAAGCCAGGCTGGCATGAGGGTTTATACCGGAGATATGGCAAAATGTTAAAGTCATATATCTACCCAAACTAGACAAGATATGAGACCTAACACCAAAGTCATATAGACCAATAAGCTTGTACTCCTTTCCTCTGAAAACGATAGGAAGGCTTTTGGACAGGTATATAAGAGACAAAGTGCTAAAAGATAACTCTCTAAGCAATCGTCAATACTCATACCAACCTGGAAAATCTACGGACTCAGCAATGGATGATCTGAATAGGCTTATTTCAAAGTCAATGGAAGACGAAAAAAAATCAATGGCCGCGTTTCTTGACATCGATGGAGCATTAGATAATGTTACTACCAACTAACTGATAAACGCAATGAGTAGACGGGGCACAGCTGCTGTGATATGCAGATGGATAAAGGTAACCCTGGAGAATAGCATAGTAATATCCACTCTGGGTCAAGCTACCATCAAAGCAAGAGCAAAGCCCACAGAAAGGAGTTCTCTCGCCACTACTTTGAGCAACCTTACTAGACGATCTCCTCAGTGAAGAGGAAAGAAGATTTTTATTGTGTAGGATATGCCAACGACATAGTAATTGTGGTCAAAGGTAAGTTTGCTGGAGTAATACTTGAAAGAATGCAGTTAGCTCTAAATATGGTGGAAAGCTGGTGTAAACAAAAGAGACTGGCGGTTAACGCTCAGAAAACACAAATTGTTAACTTCACAAGAAGAACAACACTGCAAGACCTAATACCACCAGTGCTGGGAAAACAGAGATTCCACTGTGTGGAAGAAATCAAAAGGCATAAGAAAACATATCGTTTAATTGCTATCTCCACAGACAGGTAGGCAACGCTAGAGGCATTCAACTCCGTAGAAGTCAAGTCTAAGCTAGATCGGGAATACGTGCGGGCTCTAAACACACTGGGTAAGCGCAGCAATGTTACCGGAGCCTGGGTACCGGGGCACAAGGGTCATGAGGGTCATATAGTTGAGACCCAATATATCTTGTGACATTTTCATTGGAATTCATGAAACTGGACCATTATGCTGCACAAGTTTCTGTTGAATTTCTATCCCTGAATTCTCAAAATATTTGAATTCATCCATTATTGACCTAGGCTAATAATAACATCAACCACTTATAGAGAAATTTAACTTCTCAGTTGGTAAGAAGGAGAAATAATTGTTAACTTCACAGCTAGTAGTGGAAAAAACATGTTTATTGTACCGTCACTCGTTTGATAAAGCAACTGTGTAAGCGAAACGCGTCACTAGTTTAAGTTAAAATTAGGTTCAAATATAATGAAGCAAAGAACAAATGATAGTATATCGTCATATAACAGCTGCATACCCTTTTTTTTCTACGAAGAAATTTTATATGAAAAAAGAATATATTTATAAAAATGCACCGGAAATGGAACACGACATGTATATAGGTATGTTACAGTTATAAAAAATTGTTGAAAAACTATTGTGAACAAGAATTAATAAGATGAAATATGTATTCACCTATGTCATTAAGTATTTTTGGTCTAGTGCTCGACATTATTGCGTACTATCTATATCACGTAGGTACATTTCATAATTCTAAGCCAGAAATGAACTCCCACTCTGTTCCTACAAGTTCCTCAACTGATGAAAATTCTCCGCGATTTTTATTAGCTTTGAGAAGTAGGTACTGACTGTTCTTCATTTTCAAGTATCATTTATTCGGTAAAAGGCGAATTGTGAAACAAGAACAACTGTAACGCGACAATTCGCTGTCTAAAATTTTAGGGCTCGCGGCTAGACTCAAGTGGAGACGGGAGTAGTCCGTTCTCGAATTGAGCTAAATTTATTTCGATGTTTAAATGGGCGCCAGTTAAATTGACCCCAAGCACCTAACCGTAGTTATACTGGCCACCAATTTAACAAAAGGCCAGTAAAAAGTCGTATCAAGACAAAAACAAAGAAAACAAAGTCTCTCTAATCTTAAAGTAAATTTAATTACATTCCCAAAAGTTCTGTAAACTTATTGTTTACAGTGAGGAGATTCTTTTTTACCAATATAAAGTTAAGAAAAACGTAAATGGAAATCAATGAAGTAAACACTAATAAGATGTTAACACCAAACTATGAACTACGAATTACACATTTAAGTAATGGTTTACCCTGCGGAACTCTAAGGGTTTAACTCTACTACTGTTGCAACAATAACCTTCCGTCATCAAGACAGTAACGGGCAAACGTAGGCAGGTAAGAAAATTTATAACTATGGCGTTGCTTGAGCTCAGGCAAAAACCCTTATGCAGAATAAAATAATTATGATCATAATATAAAGAGTAATAATTATCCGATACCCTAGTATCCCGCTCACATAATATAAGTTACTGCGTAACAAAACAAAAAAATAATAGATATCTCCAGTTAAGCAAAAATAAGAAAATTTACTTTAACTTACGTCAAGTAAGCCGATATTCTACAGAACTACTAAATGTCATTGACTACCGGAGCAAATACAATGCCAATTATTAAATAAAGAATCCGAAAATAAAGAATTCAACAAAAATACAAAAACTTGCGTGTTCCCAGCGGTGGTTGGTCGACTCTTCCGGCGGCAGAAACACTGGTGTCCTGCTCCAGGAGTTCTAACTTTAGAGCAGCAAAAACAGACGGTCAGTTCGCTCGGTGTACGGCTTCTGGGAGCATGGATTTAGCAAATGCAGACGAACAGCTGCGTATGATGAAGAAGATAACCACCCAGGAGAACGATCGAACGGAAGGAATTCAGTACCAATTCAATATCCCAAAATAAAAACCCTGTCGGTGTAAACGCAGCACTTAGAAGACACTTTGCACGTGTCATGTAAAAATCCTATGTTTCAAGCAATAACTTTGGGAAATAACCAAAAATACCAAATATTCTATTGGCCACAAAACAATTACTAATCCCAAAATATGATATCGACTTTCAAAATAAAGCCCATGGAGGATGATTTTTCAAAAAAAATCACGATTAAAATTGAAAGTCACACTACAATGTACAAAGGTCAAAAGCCGAATTGACCGAACCTACTGGAATAATGTACCTTTTACGCTTCAGTCAAAACCAAGCTTACAACAATTGTATCAACAATTCCTACTGGGTTCACCTAGATGGCGTTTCCGTAGAAAATACCGAAAACACGATAAAACAACTTAGGATAAGATACAGCGACTGTCATCTAAAGTTTAAAATCCTAATGAATTCAATCAGCTTCTTATAAACCTAAATTGCGCTGAATTTAGCAACAAAAAAATGAATAATTGACAATAATAACTAACAAAAATTAAAAAGGGTCATTTGGCAACATGGCAAGTCAATTCGATGGAGAACGATACACATAGAAGCTATGAAAAATTATTTCATATTAATTAATATTAATAGAGATGTGAAATTCGTAACGTTATTTTTGACCCGTTACACAACAATACCTCCTACTTACTTGGTACTTGGCAATATTATCAAAAACGAATTGATATCGATTGATTGTTACTCAACCAACAAGTTGCTTTATTCTTCGATTTTTTAAGAACGAACTTTTTTGGGTTTTTATAGTTATTGTGGAACTACAAATTATTCGAAATACTTCCTCCATCTTCCGAATATTATGTTCAAACAATTAATTATGGTCCAATACAATGTAATCCATATTGGTTATATCGACAATAATCGCCGATATGAAGCAGTCAAGTCTCTAGCTTCTCGTCTTGAAATCAAAAGAAAATAACAATAATCAGGTACCTACTAATAATAACGAGTGTTGTTGAACAGATCACAGCCTACTGTAAGAAATCCGAAGCCTTAAAAAATTGATGATATATTGAAAACGGAGAATGCTACTAGTATGTAAAATACCTCTTTATAATCTATATGGAGCGATGTATATTGTCTTGCCCTAGGCTACAACTTTCGATAAAGTGGTCGATGTGAAGGAAGATGAATAATGACTTCCATACCTGGTGATCTAAAAAAGAAAAGTTGGGATATGAGAGAAGACGGAATATTATCATTGAATATATATAAAAAAATGAACTTTTACTGAAATCAGATATGCCATTATCACTTATGAGATTATGTTTGTGATTAAAGATAGGTATATTTTCAATTACCCATATGAAATTATATAGATTATTCCGCACTGCTTCAATGCAAAGTGGATCTTGTTCAACTTTTGTGAACTTTTAAACTTCTGAACTGAAGTTATCAGAGTATATTTCAGTCCCACGACTGGTTGCTAATACATGACATCAAAGTTGCATAATTGCAACTTCTCAATATGAATACTTCGTTTGGGAAAACATTTTCATAATAAATATTTAGGACGACTGTCAATCCTTAAGCATGAGGATCTAAAATATTCATGGTTCCAGGACGAGAAGTTTTATTTGAAACAAGAATCTCAATATCTCTTCTTCCTACTTGCAGTAGTGTAAATATTGGAAACATACGAAATATAGGTACTACAAGTCAAGTGTGAAGCAAAAAACAAGTTTCGAGTGTCGACATAGCTGGGTTAGTAGTGTGGTGAGTGGGTATATAAGAATCTCCATTGCAGGATTCTATTGTGGCTCACACGTATTCAGATTTCACCAAACAAATTCAGCTTCTAATGGAAGCCGATTAGTTTATTTGGTGAATGATATCCTAGGTCCGAGTGCGAGGAAGAGACCCTACCAAACATCAAATACATGATTCAAACCGCGGCGGGGCAGGCATCATCTTCCATACAAAGACGGCAAGTCGGATCTTCCAGCTGTCTTCGCATATGATGATTCATATGACAGTGGCCTATCGAAAGACCTGTTAGACAACGTAAGTCATGCCTGCTATAGTCCAAAATTTGTTTGGGAGGGTTTGAGCTTCTCGGCATGTGAAATGTTGAAATATGGTCGTCATGGCTAACGACATTGTTTCAAATGGTACGTATTATATCCACAAAAATCTAAAATATCTAAAATGTTGATCTTTGTCCCCGATTAATTTTTCCTAACACACATGATATCAATGGGGACGTCTTACACTTTGTTTCCAATAGGAAATCCAAGGACTCCACTAAAATCTAACTCTCCCAAAATTTATATTGTTTCAAATAACTCAATATACTGGAGTTGTAGGTATTGAAAGAGGCACAAAAAAGCAAGTTTTTCACTTTCCCTGTATAGAATATGGAAATGTCTAGTTTTTCATATGCACATGGTTGATATTTGAACACGAATCTTCCTTCTATGTTATTTTAGCATACAGTAATGGTTAGTATCAGTTTGTGGCAAATTTGAGTCACGTTAATGAACGAAGTAGGTAACTGAGAACATAATTTATGGAAAAGAGAAAACTGCTTTCCCGAATAAACTTGCCTCCCAGCATGCAATAAGCCCAGTGTGAGTCCTATGTTTAGCAAGTTGATGTATCCGCCTTATACCATATTAATTCCAAATAGATATGAATGGGTCCTCCGTAACGATAAACTATTAAGAGCAGACAACCAGAAGTTTCAACTTCTCAAGGATCCTATACAACGATATTTTAAGCGGAAATGAACAATATCGTTCCATGTGTGGAGAGATTGGAGCAAGCCAATTTTATACATAAAACAATACAAAAATTTCTTGGACAGCCAAGCAGCTATGAGAGCATTTAGCTCTCACCGTTTAACGTCGAAATTGGATTAAGACTTCCAAAAAAGACTCTTATCTATCGTCATTCTGGCATGGAAGGAAACGATAAGGCAGACTATCTTGCAAAAAAGGATGCTGCACGTGTTTCTATCGGACCAAAACCTACTATTGGCATCGCAATAAGTTTTGACGAACAAACACAATACCTGGACAGCAAGAAGAGCTTCAGACTTCTGGCATAATTGACCAGGATTGGTTCATCCAAAGGCTTTTATGCATCTTTCGAGGAATGTTAGACCATAGCAGGCATGACCTACGTTGTCTAGCAGGCCTTTTAACAAGCCACTGTCATCTGAATTATCAGATGCTGAAAATTGAACTGTTGAAAGATCAGACTTGCCGTCTGCTTTGTGTCTGCTTCGCATCGGCTCTAATCAGGTATCTAATGCATGGCAGGGTCCTTCTCTCGCCTTCGGACCTGGAATATCATTCGCCGAATAAACCAATCGGCTTTGTTAAGAAGCTGAATTTGTTTGGTGAAATCTGAATACGTGTAAGTCATAATAGACTCTTGCAAGTCACAGTGGAGGGCCTTATTGACCCACTCACCATACACTTAACCTAACCCAACCTAACCTAACCTTACCTAAGTCCTAGGTTTGGCAAGTTGATGCATCTCGTTCTTCTGATAGCAGCTTGAGAATGTGCATATTTTGTATTTCAGGATTATCTGTGAAAAAGCGAGGTCCAGGACGCCTAAATGATAAATATAAAACCAACTGATAATGAATGTTCAGCTTGTTTCACAGCTTCACTAGACATAAATGTAAAATATTTTCGAATATTTCAAAATCCACTCGATCTCGTTTTATTTAGTGAATAACTAAGAACGAAAAGTGAGTATAACATCTCTCATTCTAAATACTTTTAGTTTACAAACATAACGTGAACGTCAATTATGTCAAAAAATTGCTTACAGTATACAGAATAAAGTGTGGACTATGGGTACTAATGATAATTAAAACCACAAACTTAAAATAGTTGCCAAATTATTTGGTTCACTGTGTATTGTGTACTGCTTGTAGTTCTGATATTAGAGAGCCTACGCGAAGTGTGTCGTTAATGATATATGAATGGTAAAAGCAGAGGCGGTAAAAAAGATGGCGTGCAGCCCCTGGCAATATTGCTGGTTTTTATTGACTGGTTCAAATATATCGTAATTCGTTTCGAATACTAGATGATTTTAGCTCCACAATTTGAAAAATATCACAATAAATGTTTTATATTTACTCATAATGAATGATTTTATCATATCATTATTTTAGTATGTGCATAACTATTTCCTAATAATTTACTTACATTCTGGTGGGATAGTTAGGCGAAAACATGGCTTAGCTCATAGCCGTGGTGGAGCTATAAGTACGTGAACAATTTAATACTTTCAATGGTCCACCTTTTTCCATACTGGGAAAAAAGTATAATTCATACAATTATGGCAACAACGTTTTTGTAGTTCAATGTGTTGAATAATTTTTAGTGGTGTAGTTCGTATCGGATTACCTCTCACCTTGATACTCGGTCACCGAGAAAAGGCAATGAAACGGAGATCATGATAGGACCAGAACTTTCCTGTGTAATCACTGAATGCCTAAGTAAAGAGAACTGGTGGTATCAAACCTTGGGACGAAGACACGCTAAATTATTCCTTAAAAGCACTTCGGCCAAACTGTCACACGACCTACTATGTCAAAGACCAGAGAAGAGCTTTTATCATTTAGGTACACTCAATTCGTATTTTATGAATAACGATTGATGAATGTACCAAACAAAAAATTTACAAATGACAGATGGAGACATTACCTAATAAAATAAATAACGAAATTCATAAAAACTGAAACCAAAATGATCAATACATATCGGTAATTCTATTGTAATATTGCTATTGCATTTTGTCCAGGGCATTTAGAACAAATTCGACCGAATAGAGGAATTTTTGGAGCTTAACAGATATCGAGGTTTTCTACATTGTGTTCGGGAAGGTCCCAGAAAAGACTGGGAAAATGTGGGTTAGCACTTTTTTGGATAACGCCTTTTGGGATGGAAAATACCTTCTCCAATTGTATCATTGCACTGTTCAATCCTCTACTCAGGTAATAATGAATTGATGTGTTACTTGAATATATCATGGTAAAATCAAATTTTGAATGGAATATAATATGAATAAACCTATAATTACATACATCCAAGCAATAAATTATACCAAGCATTTTATTTGATTGCTGTTGGGATATATTGGAAACATCTTTCGACTGCTTTCTAGCAAAATAGTTGAACAGATTGATTATTATGCAAAAGAGAACAAACATAATAATGATTGTTATATCCTGTTTTCCATGCTTGCATCATTTCTTATGATTATTCCTACCAAGTGATAGCTATTAGCCAAGTTATTTTTCATCAAATTGGATAGAATAGAATGATTCACTAGAGTAATCCGACAAATGATTTCAATTATGTAATAAATCCAATAAAAAAAAGGTATGGCGTATAAACATTGGAACAGGTTGATAACAAACGCGATTACTGTCTGTATCGTAGGAATTAATTGTCAATAATTAAAATATGTTAATACATATACAGAGTGGAAAGTCTAACTAGAGAGATCGGGCAAACACGAATAGGGTGAAAAGCTTATCACTTTCTGCTCTATTCTTACATAACGGATGAACGAAAATATAACTTTAAAGAGAGCTCGGGCAGAGTAAATGTTAACGTCTTGCGATAAGTCAGCGTGATTTAAATTGGGGTATTTTCGTTTTGACACTGAAACTTCATATTTTGTACATTAGGTGTGTTCTTTTTGACTGAGATCTCAGCTCATTTCAAAAATGATCTGAGATAAAGTGTTGGGAGTAAGCACCAGAAGGAACAACCTATTCAATTGAAACAAGCGATCTGCCAACGCTTGTGTGAATTAGAGAGATAAGGCATATGAACATAACCTATCTGGAATATCTACGATAACCACGCTTCATCCCCTCCACTTTATTTCCGACTCAAGTTCAACTGATACTCTTTTACAACACATTCAGCATCGGTGAAGGGGAAAGTGAAATCTCAGCTCACTTCGAAGTGAGTAGATAAAAAAGAACTCGCACATTACCGATGTAAGCTGAGATTAACTGAGATCTGTCAAAAAGAACACACCTATTGTATTGATCAGTTTAGTTGGATTGATTTTGCAGTTGCAGTTCACAATTTCAGCTGGGGCGGATAATAGTGCTATAGAATTTATCATAATAAATAATATTTTGGTTAATCGTTAAGGGCAGCATCATATACATTTTTTGGAAAAAATGGAAGACGAGGAAGTACGAAATCAGTTTCGATTTCAGAGAAAAAATATTCATTTATTAGTGCCAGTTTAATAAATGTTTTCAATGACGTTTTGAAACTTACTTGACAAATGGCGTAACACGTGTTTGGATTTCGGCTCCCCCAATTAACCGTGAATCCTTACGTTAAAACACACTTTAAACTCACGGAAATAGTTACAAAATAAATAAGAATTCTTCAGGTCAATTTCTTGAATTTTTTGGTATTCAGTGATGAAGCCACATTTTGCTTGAACGGTTATGTTAACAGACAGTACATAGTACTGGTCAGATTGTGATCCGCACTGGATGGAGGAGGCTCATACACAGCGTCCACAAAAAAGTAAATGTGTTGGTGTGTTTGGAGAAAAACCATTCAACCATTTGGTCAGTCCTTTTTTTATTGAAGGTACGCTAACCGGTGCTAATATCTTGAGTACTTCAAAATGGAATTATACCTGGAATGAATCGATTATTTCCTAATATGAACGTATGCTTTCAACAAGATGGCGCACCCTTATATTATCAAACAGATGTTATTTAGACAATATTTAAATACAATTTTCTCTTAGGGATGAATTGGTCGATGAGGTGCCATTGAGTGGCCGGCAGGATCACCCGACTTGACACCACTCGATTTTTTTTTATTTCGAAATGCTGTGAATTACTTCACAAATGATCGATGATTCTATTCGTAGCTCCCAAGGGAGATTGTATCATTGTCCATGAACAAATGGAAAGCATTTTAAGCCCTTATTGTAATGAAGTATTTGCAGCTTAAATGATTGTTCACTTTATAAATTTTTGTAACTCGGAGTCTTGATTAAAATTATAATTTAAATATTTGTATTTCTATTGTAATATCCGAGTCAAGTTATACATTGGGACTATTTTTGGGAAGAGAAAAAAACTAGCTTTTTTGTGATGGGTCACACGACCTGAGTTGTCATTTTAAGAAATTCATAGAGCGGCCGTTCGCTAAACGCTGACGTCAAAAACATTCTACATTTGCTTCAAAATATGCAGAATAGAAACTCATTCATCGTCCTGATGATTCATCCGTTTCAAAGGTAATACCTTGTTGCTAAGCTTTTCAGCAACGCTGTATATACAGTGGTTAAAAGCCAAACGGAATAAATTCCTTATTTCGGTTACCGTACATATCCATATATTATAAAATTACGAAATATGTCAAATTCAAATCATAAATTGACATTCAACGTGAAAATGCGATCACCACCTTTCATAAAGTTTGAATGATAGTTACAAACCCCAATTTATCGAATGGAAAGAATATGCTTGTGATATGATATGCTTGTGATATCGTTCGAAAGTTCTCTCCATTCTATTATAGCTATTTACGTATTCAACCAACGCACGCATATGAAGTTTTCACGACGAGGCTGTAGGCCGATACAGAAGACTGGAGTGTCATCTTAAGAACCAGGCTATCTTTGGCGCAAGTACAATACTCAATAGGGAAATAGGGAAGAATGCACTGAGTGCAGTCAATAAATATTGTATTTTCAGGAGTCCCAATAAATGTTATTGCGTATTCTCCCAACGAATAACGTCTCTCTCCCCACTCACTTGGTTCGATTGATGAAATTGGTATTTGTAACGTTGTTTCATGGGTTAAATATTGAATACTAGTAGGATCCTACTTGCAATTAGAAGTGCAAGTCACTAAGATTTGTAATTGATGCTAGGCACTTTTTCATAATTTTAACTCGCTAAATTTTCGCAGAATGTAAAATAATTTGATAATCAAATAAAAAAAGACATATTATAATTTTATCGAAATTGTCAACTACGAATAAATATCAAATTTAATATCTCACCATTGTCCATTTTATTTTAACAATAGTTGTTATTAAAATCAATGGAATTAACAAACTATTAAATCTGTTTCAACCCAAATACGAACTTAATTGTTCGCTCTTGATCCAAATTATAACATAACAATGAAGAAGTAACAATGGATGTCTGGTAGTCGGCTGCTGCTTTCAAACGATGTTTCATCTATTGGTGCTGGCTGCCTCTTGCCAACGGGTGAGCTACCTGTTCAAAGTTGTTCGTATGTACTGTAGGTTGTGGGCGCACCTGACCGCTTTTTTGAATTGTTAAAATATGGGTGTGGTATAAAACCATTCATATTACGTTGGAAATAATATTGATCACAATAATTTTGCATATTGTGATAATTGAAACATTTTTGTTGAATTAACAATAATATAGTCAGGATCGTGATAACCGAATGTTAACGTCACTAAACTTGTACCACAGTTGTTAAGGGATGATTATACATGTGTATTGCAGTCCTTTGTCTCCATCCGATTTATAATTTCATTTCATATTTCCGATTGCATCTCAGCAATTCTGATATTTCCAATCAATTCATATTTCTTTGAATATTTTGAATTGAGTACCTGAAAAAATGATTGAGTTCTCCTCAATTCCACTAATTTTTCCGATTTATATCAAATGGAGTACCAACCAATATTTCAATTTACGCATAATAATATACACATTCTGCTCATATTCATCATTTAAAAATTTTGATCACCCTAGTTTTTGTTAAATATTTATGATCGTAGGTAATGCTTCCTATTCGACTATTATCATAAAAAACTAAGGTTATAATCTCTTAACAATATTCAACGACAATTGGGTGAGATAACAAACTTCTCATGTAGAAGATTGTGTGGGAAGATTTTCATTTCCCCTGTTAGTTCGCACTCCTTATCTTGTCTACATGGGCTCAGCATTCACATGTTTACTATTGGACGCCTCTTTCAATAACTCTAGAGACATCATTCGCTGCCATGTTAGATCAGTTTTATAATAATACAACATTTTAAACTAATTACCATTATAACTCTTCTCAAGGAGCAGCGATATTCAAGAAATAATCGTAAAGTTTGTGAAAATTCGTAGAAGCATTCACTGCTCTAAATTTATCGATAGTATTTCGATCATTTTATTTAACTGGTATTTTTTTTACCTACCACACCTATGTTTTGTCGGTTCATTCTGATTCAGTAAAGAAACAATAACAAAAACTTACTGTTTCTATGCTGAAACCTTTTCGGAATTTTTATTGATATCATATGTAGATAATTATCAGTGACTGCTGGATGTCTTGAAAAAAATCCTTTTGTAAAAGCATCAAATTAATGACTCACGAAGCGATTACATAACTTTTGATGGACGTATGATTTAATAAGCCAAAAAGTTCAGACGGAACAATTAATAGAGTGTGACATATTATGTACCTTCTCCAAAAATAAATGTTCATATTTGTTTCGGAACAGGGAAATAGTATTTTAACATTTAAAAATCGATCAGAAAGAAACATTTTCGTCAGAATTGATAACATTGATTAGGACAAAAAACTTGAACTAAATATATTCGCTATAAGTATGAACCTATCAAAAAACGGAAATAAATTGGAAGGTGGGGTTGATGAATTGATGATTTCATTACAAATTAAGGGAATGTGTCTTGTCCAATGTTGATAGATATAAGTTTATATTGTAACGTTTATTTTAACTTATATTTACAACTAATTAATTTATATTTACAAATTTATATGTACGGTCCTTAATTCATTAATTTATATTAAACACTAAACTAACTAACTACACTAATAAATATGAACGTCACTGAATAACACTTTATCGATCGGTTTGAGTTCAGTATAAGCACTACAGTGTCCATCTATGCGACTACGTCTCAACTATCTGATTATTGTTGACTATTCACTGTTAACTGAGCCCTGTGCGGCGATGCTTATATTTATATGGCAAAGGTAGATCTCTGGAATATTCTCGATGTTCTCTCGTCGTTCTAGTGACGATTCTCTGGAACGTTCTCGTTGACTGGCGGAGGAGCTACACAGACTAGATCTCTCTGGAGGAGTGGGAGACGAGAGGTAGGCAGTCTCGAAAATTCTCGATAACAATCATAGTCGTCTCACGCGGGAATTTCACTGGGACACTCGCGTAACATTGCCCCCTCCTTAAGAGACAGTTCCTCCTGGAACTAACTAAGAAACTGAGACGAGATGACTGTATCGGCAACTGGTTCCCTTGTTACATTTTCCAGTTGCATGGAAGTAACATGCGACCGTCTTCTCCGTTGACTGTGCCTCCTGGGAATGACCGCAGACAAGTACCTGCACTTCGGTGTCTCGGAAGATTACTTCTAGCATGTTACGGATTATTCGCCAATCTAAATGCCCACATTCAATCTTAGGCATGGCTAGCCTATGAACGTTTAGTTCAAGCACATGCTCTCTCAAGTTTAGTGAAGCTTCCCAGACATTCTCGTACGTTGGTCTTTCGTCGAAGGTGTTTCTCGTTACTAGGTGGAAATTGTAACGGGTGCCATCTTGTACCTTCAAAGCTTTACCTGGTACTGGTAACTGTTTTTTCAAACTTCGTGCGCCACTCTTCTTTATTAAAACAGATGGCAATCCACGCGCATCGGTTATGCTGGCAGGGATGTTTATTGCCAGTGAGTATTCCTCCGGTACGGTGAGCAGATCTTGTCGTTTCTCCGTGGTGACGCCGTATCTTGCTTTTCCGGTACCACCATAAGCACCCATGAACTCTATAAAAGCAGGATCGGCTACTTCTTGGAGTTGTCTTATTTCCTCATCGTGGTCACCCTCGAATGGCGCTAATCGATTACGGTGTACCACCTTTGGCTTTCCGTTTGGGATCTTGGTGATGCGGTAAATGACGTCGTTGATTCTTTTATTTACAAGGTACGGACCGTCCCAAGCTTTCTGCAACTTTGGAGAAAAACCCTTTTGTCTTCTTGGGTTATGCAGCCAGACTTTGTCTCCTTCGTGAAAACCTCCTTCTGTAGCTTGCGTATCGTACCTTTTCTTCATCCTATCGCTAGCGATCTGGAGATTCGATCGAACCATTCGTTTTCTCAGCTGGGTTACGTAATCTTCACCAGCAATGTCTTCTCCGGGTCGGCATCCAAATTCAAGGTCGCAGGGTAATCTCATTTCGCGTCCGAACAGAACTTTTGCTGGTGTTTGGCCGGTAGACTCATTGATGGCGGATCTGTAGGCCATCGCAAATAGCGAGAGATACTGGTCCCAATCTCGCTGATAATTAGATCCCACTTTGGACAAGTATTTGCCAAGAGTTCTGTTCATTCGCTCTACCATTCCGTCCGACTGTGGATGTAAAGCAGTAGTTCTCGTTTTCTTCATGCCGAGCTTATCACAAACTTCCTGGAACAGCTGGCTCTCGAAGTTTCTGCCCTGGTCGCTGTGTATTTCCAGGGGCACACCATATCGGCAAATGAACTCCTTCACAAGCACGTCGGCGACAGTTGCGGCTTCTTGGTTTGGTATGGCATACGCTTCCACCCATTTTGTGAAATAGTCCATCACCACCAAAATGTACCTGCTGCCATCTGCTGTCAGTGGAAACGGTCCAGCAATATCCAGAGCAATGCGTTCAAAAGGGCTTCCGACATTGTACTGCTTCATAGGAGCCTTTCTTCTCCCGTGCGGTCCATTGGCCGTGGCACAGGTAGTGCATTTCTTACACCAGTCCTTAACATCTTCGGAACTGTGCATCCAGTAAAACCGTTCTCACACCCTCTGGAGGGTCTTCTTCACACCTAGATGTCATCCTGATGGACTGTCGTGTAATTTCTGCAGTACTGCTACTACCATTGATCTTGGAATCACCAACTGTCTTCTACTTCCGGAACCATCATCGTTCTCGATCACTCGCTGTAGCAAACCGTTTTCCAGAACCAGCGAGTCCCACTGGGCCCAATACGATTTCATCGTTGGCGAGTATCTTGAAATCTCCTGCCAAGTAGGTCGACAGTTTTCCTCTTTCCAATGTCGGATTTTCTTCAAGTCAGGATCGTTCTCTTGTTCCTCTTCCAGCTTTTCAGGTGTCCATTCGTCGCTGGTCACCGTGGTTCTTCGAATCGCAGCTTCCTTAGCTTCCGTTTTACTGCAGTGGGAGCATTCTGCAGGACATGGTCTTCTGGACAGGGTGTCCGCATTTCTGTGGCTTATTCCGGCTCTATGCTCGATAGTGGAATTATATTCTTGGAGCCGCTCTATCCATCTAGCGATTTGACCTTCAGGGTTCTTAAATTGCATAAGCCACTTAAGTGCTGCATGATCGGTTCTAATTACAAATTTCTTCCCATACAGATACTGATAGAAGTGCTCCACGGACTTCACTACTGCCAGGAGCTCTCTTATTGTGACGCAGTAGTTTTGTTCTGGTTTGGAAAGGACTTTGCTAAAATATCCCAAAACTTTCTCTTGTCCTCCTTGAACCTGTGATAGCACTCCTCCAATTCCAACATTGCTAGCATCAGTATCTGATATGAATTCTCCATCTGGTAGTGGATAGCCAAGTATAGGTGCAGTAGTCAAATGCTTCTTTAAGGTTTCGAACGAAGTTTGGCAATCTTCGTCCCAGCGAAACTCCCTTGCTTACTCTGTAAGTCGTGTCAAAGGCTTAGCGATATCTGCAAACTTCTTTATAAATCGTCTGTAGTATGTACAGAGTCCAAGAAAGCTTCTAACTTGGTGTTTGTCGGTGGGTCTTGGCCACTTTCGTACAGCAGCAACTTTCTCTTCGTCTACAGCTACACCATCCTTGCTGACTACATGGCCTAGGTAATTGACTTTGCTTTGAAATAGTTGACATTTCTTGGGGTTGAGCATCAGTTGGGCAGCTTGCAACCTTTTGAAGACATCTTCCAAATTCTTTCGATGTTCTTCGAATGTCCGAAGAAATACCTGTACGCATCATAAATGTTAATGACCATCCTATAACTATAAGGGAAGAAACCAAAATTGGAACTTGCGTACCAGTGGCGTCAGTAATTCATCAAACTACAACCTCTAATGATGCCAATAATAAATTTGAGCAAATGAAAGCAATCCCTTAGCCGACAGGAGAATCCAACCAGGATTCCTCGACCAACCTCTTCATCGTGATTCCATGGTTCCATCATGACCGGTGTTCCTTCTTCGACGGTTCCTTGTAGCCTTGCCACAGTGAAAAATTCACTCCTTGCGGGTACAACCGTATCCTCCTGTACGGCTACCTGAACAGTCCTCGTGTGGGTGAAGGAATACTTCCTCAGAACCTACTCTAATCACTCGGTTCTTGAAATCTAGCTGGAAACCGTGTAGGTTCATAACGTCCATTCCGAGTATTATGTCCTCTTCGATATCAGCGACAACGACAGTGTGGGTGAACTTCTCTGTGCCAATTCCCAATTGCACTGGTAGTTCTTCATGGACGTTGGCGCTTTCACCTGTAGCAGTCTTGAGTCGCAGTCTGGTCGGTAACAGTCTTTTTCGGGAGTTGACAGTCTCGGGACGAATAATAGTCCTCGTTGCTCCAGTGTCCACCAATAGTGTATACTTCCATTAATTTCACCATCCACGTATACACTATCATCGCGACATTTCAGAGAGGCTATTAGGATGAGAGGGTCTTTGGAAGGTCTTCGGGTCGAAGCTGCCCTCTGATGGCCGACCCTTTCTAGTTTTCCTGCTGGTCGTCTTTGTTTGTAGCAGTTCTTGGTCGCTTGCACGAACTGCGTACGTGTCCCATTTCTCCACAATTCCAGCATCTCACAGCTTTCAACTTTCTATTTGAAATGCTTTTCATCATATTGACAAGCTGGTCGAGCTTGTTCTCCACTTCTTCGTCTGCTACAGCCCTCACCTTACCGTATACTCCGGAAGCCTGTGTAGCAGCTTCGTACTCCAGGGCTGCAGAGAGTACGTCGACCAGTGTCTTATGCCGAGCCAAGCGTAGAGTTCTCTGCATTTCGTTGTCACGAACTCCGTCAATGAATGCCTGTACCCCTAAGCATTCCATGACATTTTCCGGTGCCGATGGATAGGCAAACCGCACCAACCTCGCAATATCCGCTTCGAATTCTTGCAGAGTTTCGTCGCGTTTTTGTTTGCGGTTTTTCAGCTGCGACTGGTACAGATGCTCCAGGTGTTCCAGGCCATATCTCATGTTTAGTCGCTTTTTGAGCTGCTCAAAATCATCGGTCTCTTCCACTGGAATGGTCTGAAGGATATCCATAGCGTCTCCTCTCAGGGCAAGAGTTAAATTTAATGCTTTTTCCTTCTCACTCCAGTTGTTCGCCTTTGATGCCGCCTCGAATTGTTTAAAATAGTTCGGCCATGACGTTCTTCCATCGAAAGTTTATTAGTGATTATTCACTAAGGTTATAACTTCCCTTTTATATACTGGCGCCACAATCGTTTTTTTCAATACGAACGAAAAACAGTTTATCATACACCAAGGTGGTGGAGACTATTTCTATTGATCGAGCACCAAAATTAAAATTAAGATGCGATGATTATAAATGTCTTCACTACCAAGGTGTATATAAAATTTTTTCCACTACTAGCCGAATTTGAGACAAAAATTCGAAATAATTTAAAGAAGTTCAACACGTCGTCTGACTAACATGGTCAGTTTTCGATATATTATGAATGCACTTCCCAGTTTGGGAATATGCTTTTTCCACGAATTATACATACAATTTTTTTCTCAGATAATTGATTGAACAGCAATTAATTTGTGTTCAAGAATATGGTTATAAATTAGATCATCCTTTTATTTCTTTTATAAAAACTTTATCAATATGAAAATTAATACTGTTGCAGTCTCTTGTTTCCAACACTAAAGTAGAGTCGACCTTTTCAATAGTCGAAATTCAACAAATCATAATCTCACATAATCTCACGGGTGCCGTGTTTTTATCCTTTTGTAAACATAAATCTAACTGATTTTGATTGAACACATTAATCTTAATTCAATATATTTCATAACACAATCTAACTAAAAGAAACTCCCCCGAGGAGTTGTGAGACCTGGTCGTTGGTGGGGGAGCCGAGTAGCTATTCCTTCTCAGAAGGAATACGTGAAACCAAGGACAGCTCAACGGATTCCTGTGGAATGCAGAAATCTGATATCAGGATCTTCAGCGTGGAGAGTGGACTGATGTCCCGACGAGTCTGCTGATAGCTGGTCGAAAGCCGGAGTCAGCGGGATCGTCGGAGCAGCAGACTGCTTGTGGAAACCTGCCTGATATAAACCGTATCTAGTGGAAGGTGGTTGATGAGGTATATTCACTAGATGTGGGGGCTTGCCTTAAACAGCTGGCCAAGTGGAAGGAGACCACAATAAAAACCCTCCAAGTCAAGGTGGAACAGCATATGCCGAGGACTGCGTGGTCAAGGGAAAGCTTGATCGCTAATATGCGGACTCTGGATACCTGGGGACATCCAGTTTAAATACCCTTACTCCTGCATGCGGGGCTCTGCAGGAGTGGACCTTATGCTTCCCTAGCTACTCGTGGGATCAACCATGGAAAAAGAAAAAAAAAGAAACCAAGCGGGCATGCACCGCAACCGGGCACAAGTCGGAGCTATGCATCCACAGTGCCCAAAAATAAAGAAGCACCTTCCTCACACGCGAGCAAACCTCGTGTTGAGGAAGTCAGAGAAAAGCAGGAGAGGAGAAAGGCAGGGGCACCTATACCCTCAACCTCCTCAACTGGTAGAAATCTCCAGGAGAAACCCTGGACGAAAAAGAAGAAAACCCCCCTACTGCCCGAATTGGGTAAACCCGGAGGAAGGGATGATCCACTAAGGCGTGGACTTAGTGGAGCGGGGTAAGATGGTATCTTCGCTCCCTTGAACAGGAACTCACACCGTAGGAAGCAAGAAAGAAGGCTTCGGAACGTAGGACACAAGGAGAGGAGAAAAACATACCTTCTTGAGGAGAAAAAACGAAAGTGGGAAACGGCGACAGCCCAAGCACCGCAAGCACATGCGAAGAAGAAAAAGGAGGACCGAGCAGCTATCCCTTCTTCATCTGGCAGCTTTGCAGCTGCAGCAAAGTTGATAAGGATGGCAGTTCTCCCTAGAGCGTACCCTGAGACTACCCTCAGTGCGGACGACCAAACCTTGCTGGAGAACGCCATAATAAAAGAAATGTATGCTGGGTGGGAACACAAACTCCAGTTAAGTGAAATACACTTCAGACCAGGAGTCGTTCTAATCGACTGTGAAACACCACAGACTGCAGAATGGCTCCGGTTAACAGTACCCAAGCTGGAGAGCTGGAAGGGAGCAGAACTGACGGTGTGCCAGGGAGACGACATCCCAAAAATGTATACCGCCACGATCTTCCTCCCAAGAAGCAAAGGCGTGGAAGAAGGAAAACTCCTCCGCTTGATCAAAGCGCAGAACGAGGGTTTGGAAACAAACCAGTGGAAGGTTCTCAACCTGAAGGAAGAGGGCAATGGCCTAATCTTGAGGGCAGGAATAGATAATCTATCCTGTCAAAAAATCAAGAGCAACGGGTTCACCATACACTACCGGTTTGGGAAAATACCCGTGCATGGCCTCAGAAAAGAAGAGGAGAGGAAACTGGAAGAGGCTTCTATTTCCTCCAAGGCCAGTGACGACTCGGGTAGTGTAGAAAGCCTGCACATCTCCAAACTTCTTAGGGAGGAGTCGCCGCTGACCGAGGAGGAAATGGAGATTGCGTCGGAGGAAGGGGACAGTACTCTTTCAGATGGGGACATCACCCTGACGAAAGAGGGAAACACCCAAGAAGAAAACCAGCAGGATGGTGGGAATTAACTTAGCTCAAGTTAATGCTCACCATGCCAAAGGAGCATCGGCGGTGATCACAAGATTGTTCACCAAGGACCAATGAGGTATATGTTTAATCCAAGAACCTTGGGTTAATAATAACCAGGTAAGAGGATTAGCATGTAAAGATGCTAAAATAGTATATCACACTGGTAGTGATATACCAAGAACATGTATTATGATAAGGAACAATATTAACTATTTTTGTCTTTCAGAATACATGACTCGAGACCTCGTTCCAATTCGGGCATACCTCGAACACAAGGAGGAGGGCAAAGAAATAGTGATAGCATCATGCTACTTTGAGGGAGATGGGCCTGCACCACCCCCAGAAGTACAAAAGCTGGTGAAGTATTGCGAAGAGAAGAGACATACCTCGAACACAAGAAGGAGGGCAAAGAAATAGTGATAGCATCATGCTACTTTGAGGGAGATGGGCCTGCACCACCCCCAGAAGTACAAAAGCTGGTGAAGTATTGCGAAGAGAAGAGACTACCTCTACTTCTAGCATGTGATGCCAATGCACACAACACCGTTTGGGGCAGTAGCAACACCAACAAAAGAGGTGAGCAACTTTTAGAATATATCCTTAATAAAAACCTTGATATCCACAATATAGGGAATACACCTACATTTGTAACAAGGGTAAGGCAAGAAGTTTTAGATATCACACTGGCATCACAGGATCTAAGACAAATAGTAAAAGATTGGAGAGTATCGGGTGAACCGTCTCTCTCCGATCATAGTATCATAACATTCAAATTAGAACTGGGCATACCCGAGGCAAGCCTCAGGAGAATACCAAGAAAAACAGATTGGGACACTTATAACACCAATCTAAAAAGAAATCTAGCACAAATCCAGAGAAAAGGAAGGGCTAAGCACCATCTCGACCTGGAAAATGAGCTAGAGGATCTGAACAGGGCAATAATCGATGCGTTTGAATCGAGCTGCCCTCTTCAAAAACAAAAAAGCAGCAAAGATGCACCTTGGTGGAACAAACATCTGTCAGAACTAAGATCTCAAACCCGGGACCTTTTCAATAAAGCAAAACTCACCGGAGACTGGCAGAGGTACACCGAGGTGAGAAATACCTACTACAAGGAAATTAGAAAAGCTGAAAGAAATAGCTTCAGGAAATTCTGTGAAGATATAGACGCAACACCTGCTGCGGCAAGACTTTACAAAGTCATGGCGAAAAGTAGGGTCAACACAGATATGGCTTTGAGAAAGCCAGACGGCAATTATACCGAAAATGAGGGGGAAAGAGTTCGACTCTTACTAGAAACTCATTTTCCTGGAAGCATCCCAAATAGGGGAGACAATCCTCTCGAAGCTCACAGAAGACCTTCGAGGGCAAGTATTACAATGGCCAAACACATTTGTAGTAATGATAGGTTGAAATGGGCTATGAACACCTTTTCGCCTTTCAAGACACCGGGAGCGGATGGAATTTTCCCAGCATTGCTCCAGCAAGCTCAAGACGAAATTCTACCGCATCTGGTTAGAATTAGTCGAAGCAGCTTAGAACTGGGTTATATACCAGAAGTTTGGAGAAGGGCAATAGTAACCTTCCTTCCAAAAACTGGGAAAAGGGACACAACAAACCCCAAATCCTTTAGACCAATTAGCCTAACATCGTTTGTACTCAAAACGATGGAAAAAGCAATTGACAACTACATTCGAACGGAAATCCTAGAGAGACTACCTCTCCACCCATGTCAGCACGCTTACCGGGCAGGCAGATCTACGGAGACTGCACTGGTACAACTGACGGAGGATATCCGAGGTGCTCTAGACAACCAAGAAACTGTAGTATGTGCATTTTTGGACATAGAAGGAGCTTTTGACAACACTCCACATGAGGCTGTCAGAAGAGCATTAAGCAGAAGAGGTGTTGACAGCACAACATCCAAATGGATGTCGGAACTGCTCACCACAAGAGTAGCAGAGACAAGGACAAGCAAAGACATTGTCTACATCTGCACTACCAGAGGATGCCCACAAGGAGGAGTAGCATCCCCTTTAATGTGGAGTCTGACGGTTGACGAACTCCTGTGTGGTTTGACGAATCTAGGAATATCCTGCCAAGGATATGCCGACGATATTGTCATAACAGCCAGGGGGAAATTCGAAAACACTCTTTGTGATATTGTACAAAAGGGTCGGAACTATACAAATAGCTGGTGTAGGCAAGTGGGACTCAGCATCAACCCCACTAAAACCATCTTGATAGCCTTCACTAAGAAAAGAAAACTCTACCTAACCTCAAAACCATAAAACTTAATGGGAACGAGATTGAATGGAGACAAGAAGTCAAGTATCTAGGCTTGTTTCTAGACAGTAAGCTCCTGTGGAACAAACACGAAAAGGAGATTACCCACAAGGCGAAAATGGCTCTTATGGTCTGTAGGAATCTGGCAGGGAGAAATTGGGGTTGCAACCCAAAAATCCTAAGCTGGATGTACACTGCCATAGTGAGACCAATCATCACTTATGGAGCCATTGCATGGAGCAGCAGAACTAGTCTATTGACAACGAGAGAAAACCTCTCCAAAATTCAAAGACTAGCTTGTATATGCATTACAGGAGCAATGAGAACATGCCCAACGGCAGCAATGGAAGTTATTCTCAACCTCACCCCTCTACATATGGTGGTGGAGAGTGTTGCAGAAAAAACAAGAAACAGACTAAGTAGAGAGGGAATCATTATAAGAAAAATCACCTCTTCACTTCTTAGAAATCAGACAACCTGGGACATGCCACAAGACGGTATGATGAGAAAGTACAACTTTTCGAAGAAATTCGTTACAGAATTGAGCAACAAGAAGGAATGGGATCCGAATACCATTACCAGAATTGGAAAGAATGCCATTCAATGGTACACAGATGGCTCAAAAGCAATAGGAGGAACTGGGATAGGAGTGTTCGGGCCAGGAACCAAACACTCCGAAAGCTTGGGAAAAACCCTAAGTATCTTTCAAGCGGAAATCCACGCCATAAGAAAGTGCGCCCAGTTCAATCTTAATAAAGGATACAGAGGACAAAGGATTATCATAATGACAGATAGTCAAGCAGCCATCAAAGCACTGAGCTCTTGCGTAATCAGTTCTAAGATGGTTTGGGAATGCCTAGACAAACTAAATGAATTAGGCGAGAACAATATAGTTACCCTACTATGGATTCCAGGACACACTGGAATAGAAGGAAATGAAATAGCAGATGAACTAGCAAAGAGGGGGTCGGAAATACCCTTCTGGGGGCCTGAACCTTTTTGCGGAATCAGCCCCAATGTAATATTGGAATAAATAGGCGAAGCCGAAAGAAAGAGAAGATCTGACCATTGGAAAGATCTAGTAGTGCTTAGACAATCAAAGATTCTCCTGGGTGACTACAACCAAAGGAGATCAAATGAATGCATAAGTCAAAGCAGGACTGCACTAAGAGTTTTAGCAGGGATCCTAACGGGACATTGCCGCCTGAATGGGCACCTGAAAAAGCTCAAATTAGTGGAGGAAGAAGAATGCAGATACTGTGGCATGGAAGAAGAAACCTCCATCCACCTACTTTCCAACTGCACAGCACTCCAGAATCCTAGAGCACAGTACCTGGGAGATTACTGGATAGAAGAGGAACATTTACCTAAGCTGAAGCCTGCAGATATCCTAAAATTCCTCCGGGAAATAGGACTAAAGGAGCTACTAGTTTCAGAGACTCTCCTCAGAAACTAAGTAGAAGTAAGGGGGCACAATAGATCTTTTAGGTCTCAGTGATTGTTACCCCAAACACACACACACATACACATACATACAACTAAAAGAAATTAAACAAATTACATATAATTCTGAAATTATAAAATCCAGAAATAATCAACAACTGTGACTTTACTCCTAAAGACTATAACACACATACACAATATTCAGGCCTGTCATTCACTCTTAATTCAAATGACTAGAACTAAATAAATTATTTCCATACAATGCCAAAGATAAATCAAATTTAAATAGCAAAAACTATTAAATATTTGAAGTAGACACTTCTCTATGATTTGTGTTTTCAATGACTTTATTTGTATTGACGAGGAGTAGCAAAAATAAGAAAATCACTCATCCTGAGATTGCTAGTATCGCTGTAACAATCATATAACTTTCCTCCGATACGGTGTGGTGTGCCAGTTGAAAAATATATGATGTGTAATTTATCCAAGACTCCTTGTATATTTAGGTAACACTCGACTATCATTCACGTTAGCTTCAATGGGTGGGAATTGTTTTACAACATAATATATTATATTTTTGCAAAACTTGATAGAACTTTTTATCGTTTAATTTTAAAAGTGACTCAATTTTGACATTAGGCTACTTGGTTTTTAAGAAAATAAATAACCCATGGAGACGAATGTTTTTTATTAATAATTTAACAGATGCCAAAACCAATATTAAGATGAGATTATATAAATGTCATGATGACAACTAGCTATAGTATAAAGCTTTACTTATACTTGATACTTGCCAATGTTGGAGCTAATCGTTCTCCAACATACTCCACGCGTTGAAAGATCCCCATCTTTCAAAACAAACTACAAAAAAGAAAATGAGCAAAATTACATTTTAAAACTAACCCTGAAAAAAAAATATATTTGTAGAAGGGGATGAATCTGGGTTGGATTTATAAACAACGGAAATATATCTCTAACAATAGTATATACATATACCAATAATACATAAAACAACGTACAAAATTGGGATATCTAATAATTAATATTGTCCCTGGGGAAAGGGACATACCTTCGTTATGGGTCTGGTATAAATACCAGAAGAAGTTTTCAGCTGAATGGATACAGCATTTTCATCCTTTCCAGGGGAAATTTCCACAATACGAGCGAGTGGCCACTTCAGAAGAGGGGAATTGTCTTCCTTTGATAAGACTAGTTCATCTACTGAGAGATTTTTTGTGAGCATAGTCCATTTTGATCCATTCTGCGATTGATTAAGGTAATCAACAGACCATCGTTTCCAGAACGGTTGCTGCATTTGAGAAATTCTCTTCTATATGGAGAGTCTGTTTTCAGGAATTCCTGTGAAATCCTTTTCAGGGTGAGCAGTAAGGCTTCTGCCTATTAGAAAACGGCCAAGGGTTAGGCACTGTAAATCATTGGGGTCATTTGAAAGACTACAAATAGGCCTCGAATTCATAATAGCTTCTATTTGGTTCAAAATGGTGTAGAAAACTTCGAAAGTGAAAGAGGTTTGACCAATTATTCTAGCAATGTGATATTTACTACTACGAATAGCAGCTTCATGAAGACATCCCCAGTGCGGAGACATAGGTGGAATGAGCTTAAATACAATTTTATTTTCCACACAATATTCTTTAATGGGGTTAGAGAGGTGAGAATGGATGAAAAATTCGTGAAGAGTTCTTAACTGATTTCTGGCCCCGCAGAAATTGGTACCATTATCACTAAAAATTAAGGAGGGGTTTTCTCTACGAGAAATGAATCTTTTCAGTGTCATTATAAAAGCTTCCGAGGAGAGGGCAGTTACCAACTCTATATGTACAGCTTTGGTGACCATACACAGATGATTTTAAAATGAAAGTGCCTCCGTAATCGACTGCCACTTTCTGAAAGGGTATAGTCACGAGGAATGTGGGACATTAACTGTTCCTGGAGTTGAGCTGTAAATCTAAAACAGGTGTGACAATTTCTAAAAATCTTGATTTCTTTCAAGTCATTTGAAGGCCGAAATTTCAATCTGAAATTGGAGAGTACTGTTTGAGCACCAGCATGTCCCAGACGTAAATGCTCATCTTTGAGCACGAGGGAAACAACAATATCATGGGAAGGCAACAAAATAGGATGCTTTTGATGGTAGGGAACATCAGCATTTCCTAATCTGCCTCCTACACGGAGAAAACCATCTTCTTCATCATATTTGGGTGTGAGTGGAAAGAAAATTTCATTTCGTATGCACCCAATCTTCTTTATTTCAATAATCTCTCGTGAGAAGTACTTATTTTGTAGTGACTTTACAATGCGATAAAGAGTATGAGTCATTTCATCAACTGTCAGAGGTCCAATAGATTTTTTTGAGGGCGTTTTGAAAAGAAATTTATTATAAATAAATCTTTGACAATATGCTACCACCCTTTGTAGTTTGGGAAATCTTGAATACTTTTTACATAAATCGTCCCAAAAATCATCAACTGGAGTTTCCACTAATGATATAAGGATCGCCCTTTTTTCTTCAGGTAATTCTGGTGGTTCACTTATGGGTTTAAAAACTGGGAGATCAACAGATGGGTCACTCAAATAGGTGGGACCTTCCAACCAAATTGAATTATCAATAATTTCTCTTGGAGTTATTCCACGAGAAGGAAGGTCAGCGGGATTATTCTTAGTCCCAACATGATGCCAAACACAATCTGAAGTTAGTTCCTGAATATGAGAACTGTTTGCTACAAATGTTGACCAACGAAAAGAGTGGGAGTGAATCCAGTGAAGTGCAATTTCTGAGTCTGAATATAAATGAACTTTTGTAATAGTGAATCTGTTTTCAAAAATACTTAACAGAGCTTTTAATAATTTTGCTTACAGGAGCATGGCTGATAATTCCAAACGTGGAATCGACAAAACTTTCAGGGGGGCTGCCCTTGATTTTGAGGCAATCAAGTGACAAGAAACTGATCCATCTGAGTGAAGCGTGCGAGCATAAATACAAGATGCCATGGCAAAAGAACTAGAATCAGCATAACCATGAAATTCTACATCAATAATCGGTTTGTTCAAAAACAAATATCTAGGGACTTTCAATTGGGAGAGATAGGATGAATTATCAAATAAATTTCTCCATTCTTGGAGGAGTGAGGTATCTGTGATATCTGCATCCCAATCTGAGTTTAATAACCATAACTTCTGAACAAGAAGTTTACCAACAACAATTACAGGTGAGAGAAGGCCAAGGGGATCCCAGCACTGTGAAATCATAGCGAGCAATTTTCTTTTGGTGAGTGTGCCTTTCAACCTTTCAACAAAAGTTTCGAGTGATACTTGTGTGAGCATTGATACACTAGAGGTGGGAGAGAAGTGACCTGATGAGCAGGTTAATACATGAGAATAAGAATAATTTTGAGGGCGCAAAAGAGGAGCGTTGCCAGCTATCACCCAGCCGAGGAGGGTGGTAGCACGGGTAAGTTTTCACCTCATCTTAGGAAACCATCACTCATTAAATCATAATAACAGTCAGCTCCGATGAGAAAGTGGACCTCTGCCGGCTGAAAAAAGTCGGATCCGCAAGCTGAGTGTTGGGAGGTAGCTTTATTTTTTATCTATCCACTATGGTTTGGGGAAGTTTACTTGTAATTGTCTCCAGTATAGAACAAGATGCCTCAAACTTGGAGCGATTAATAGTAGAGTGAAAAACAATATCAATTGTTTGGTGAGAGAGGGTGGCAATTAAACCAATGCCTGACACGTTCAACTTTTTCACAAAACTTTTTCTCATGAAAGAATTTTGTGACCCGGGGTAAAGAATTGCTCGAGCTTTAACACGTGAACCTTGTGATTTATATAAGCAGACTGGAGCAGTACCCAAAAGCACAGAAGAGTCTTTAGTATTTATAGCTGAGAAAGAATGGGTCATGTTGGAAGAGTTTTGCTGATTCTCGGTAACTACTGGTGAGTTAAGATCACGCAAACTATTTGGGTTGCTTTGAAATTTCCTATTGGGAGATGGGTTATGAGAATTATTTCTTGGTAAGGTGTTTATAGTATATGACAACGAACTAGTAGAGGCTTGGTGTGTAATTGACCTTGAAGGGTGAGTATTTCTTTGGGAACGATAATCCGCAGTTTCAGAGTTTTGATATGAAGAGAATCTATATATATATATATATCTAATAGGGAATTTTTTAAGTCAGCTATTTGCAAACATGCTTGGGAAGAGAGTCATCAAATTCAGTGAGATTCATCAGAAATAATATTGAAGGAACCCAATTATAAAAGACGGAAAATCAAAGGAAGTGCTTTAATACAACTGAATGCAGATAAATGTGTATCTAGTTTTTCAGCCGAATGTACTCATTGGTTACCAATGGTAAAAAGAGAAATTTCCAATAATCAATTACCTGCGTTATCAGGATAGCATCATAAGTTTTTATCCAGGTTTTCTTATGATTTATTATTTGAATAGTTTTTAATCGATACACATTTCAATACACAAAATCACAAGACTGAGTATACATATTTTGAAAACAAAAATATTCATACACAAAAAAGTATCAAGAAACGCGTTTTATTGACAACATTTCCAATATAAGCGAAAAAAACGCGATATCCCAATAAAAACCGTTTCTGGAACGTGCACTTCACTGGATTCCATTTCTAGTAGACTATCATATCGTTGGAATGTCATAAAATCAAATATTTCATTTCACATTTTGCCAGAGATATGATCTACTATGAAAGGACATTGATAAAAATTTGATAACTAAATTTTGCAGTCTTAAACTTCAAAATATTTTTGATTGTCTAGTTGTCAAATTTTTCTCGGTTGTGTCAGGATAAAATAGTAGTCTACCTAACTAGTGCGGAAAGTGATACTTTTCCGCACGCTATTGCAGATGGACGAACGACGCTAGCGGAGTTCGGCCTTTACGCACGTGTTAGGTACACTATTTTTTCTACTAGCATCCGGAAAAACCCAAAAGTTAACACAAAGAAACATTTATTATTAAATACATATCAACAACTTAATTATTATTATTTGATATCCATTTTACCAGGCCCATAAAAAATTATTGAAAAAATGTTCCTTTTAATGGAAAAAATTATAGCAAAATGTTGATAAATTTATTGATTTTTCAGTCATTTGGTAAACTAAAACCATACAAATACATATTTCAAATATCCAAATGTCAGTTTACTCCCCAAAAACTCTACAAATTTACTTTCCGCACTAGTTCGGAAAAGTGACTCCTTCCGCACGCTTTTTAGTGCGGAGAAGTGAAAAAGAATGAATTTTATAACAATGAAAGTAGCTAGGTACGCTGTGTTGATAAGATAACTAGATTCCTAGGATGAATGATATCTCTGTGTGGGTGTGCTTATGTATGCAGAAGTGTTGCATGTTACTCCTCCCTCCTAAGTATCGAAAAGTATGGAATGACTTTTCGATTCGGTCCTGTTTGAATTTTCTTCGGGTTTTTCGGTTTTCTTTGTTCTATATGTTAAAATTTTGGATTTCAATTTGATTATAGCGTATAAAATAATGATAATACATATTACTCCTAGAATACTTCCAATTATTGGTGTTTGATTCTGAGTGTGAACTATTTCTTGAATGGGCTTCAGTTTTCTTGATATTTCATTAATTTGGTAAAGGTCGTCTAAGTCTAATTTTGTGATATTAGATTTTTGATAGTGTTTAGATGGTGAAATTTTGTTTGTGTCTATTTTTGGAAGAATGAACGGTTTGCCGTAGCTGACTTCATAGTTGTGTATATATTTTTGATCGTTGATCCAAATTTCGCAATTACGAGGGATTTCGAAAAGTGTTGGCTCTTCTATTTCGAAATATTGATTTGTTTGACATTTTGAGAGAACTTTTTCTGGTTGTTTTGGCATTATTAGAATTTCGCTGGTTGTGACTTGTTGAATAATTGTTTCTTCAGTATTTACTTCTAGGATATGGCAATCTTCGAGACTATTTCCTTCGAGTAGGCTGAGAGTACAATTGTCTTTTCGGACAAAATTTTGTTGACAATAGTAGGTATCTTCCAGTAGTGGGCATTCGTCTTTTTCTGATTGGATTTCGTTTTTCTTCCGTGCCAAATAGGGAAAATTGGGAGTGTACATGTGATCATTTTGGATAATGGGAAAAAAGTGATAGAATTCAAAGGTTTCGGAATTAAGTATAGGGACATGAATAGCAAAAATCAATTTTGAATTAATAATTGACACTTGAGTGCCGAGGAATTGATAGTATGTTAAAATATTGGTGAATTTTGGAATCTGTTTTGGCGTATAGATTTTACTTAAATATTGAATCATGTCTACAATCTCGTAACTAGAAATAATAGAGCTGTGTACAGAGTTAAGTTTTGAAAATACTATCGCATCTTCAATATTATCTATAAATGTTATAGTTGATTGACAATCTAAGTTAAATTGGTATAGCATACCTTGAAAACTCAGGTAGCTTTCGAGGGTTTCAATTTTGTTATAAACCGATGCTGAAAATTTTTCCAAATCGTTATTGAATTTTATTTGATTTTCATTCAAAATGGTGATTGATTTATTATAGTGGTCAATGAGTTTTTGATAAAGAGAAATTTGAAGGTTTGTTTCATGAATAAGATTATTTTGATTTTGTTGTAATAAGTTAATCGCGTCATTATATCTAATCTCATCATCTGAATCAAGGTTTCCAAAAAGCCATTTATTTATTTTACCAATGCCGTTTACTAAACCTCTACGGTTTCGAATATGTGGGTTTAGGTTTTCAAATTTCTTTTCAACTGATTTCATTGAATATTCTGCTCTTATTAGCATGTTTTGTGCCAGGGAATGATATGATATTGGGTTTGAAGCATTTATAGTTGTAATCTTAGTACTTATAAAATTAAAATGAGTAACTAAACTATCTATTTGTCTAACAAGTTGGCTTAAATCTTAATAATGTAAAAACGTATGTTTACTATAAACTAATCTAGCATTTCCTAACTGGATAGGGAGTAGGAAATTCTTAATTTTCGTAACTTGTATGTCTTCTCCACTACATACCATGTGGTACACTTGAAGGACCAGGAATAGCGTCAGGGCTCGCATTTTCGGCGACATCCTGTAACAATTTACGAGATTTACCTTTTGGTTTTCTGACGATACCTTTGTGGTGCGTTATAAAATTTAATAAGGAGTCTACGGTGGAAAAACCTGTAACACTTGATATAGGGTAGGCTTGTCCGTACCGTGAAAAAGAATCGATTATTGTTAGGTATGATTTGTTTGCAATTTTAAAAACATCGACATGAATATGTTCAAATGGTTTAGAGACAGTAGGGGTTAAATTAAATTTAATAACTGGAGGGTTCCTATCATATTTGTTTTTCAAGCATGTTTCGCAGTTATTTATGAAGAGTTCTATTCCTTCGATCATTTTTGGCCAATAATATCTACAACTAAGAGATGTTTTGACTTCGTTTATGCCTCTGTGTCCTGATTTGTATACATGATAATATTCTATTTTTTCTTATTGTTCGTCGATTCATTGAATATCTGTAAGAGTTTTAGTACACATGATAAACTTAAATGCAGAATTCTTAAATGTATTTTGTGCAGTTACTATAAATATTCGTGATAGAGATTCATTTTGAAAATAAAGAGCGTAATTTTGATTGGGGTTGATATATTCTTTGATAAATTTTATTATATTCGATTCCATTTCTACTATTGGCAAAGTAACATATAGACGAATGTTTTCAAATATTTTTTCTCTTTTAATTTTTAATGTATTTGTTTCCCCACTTGTAAAATATAGTTGGTTTTTAAACATATTCAGTGGTTTTTCTGATATCGGAATAGCTAAAATAGGATTTTCGGCAGATGTATGCACGGTTTCAATATCATTATCATCTGGATTTGATTTTTCTCCTTCGGTTAATGTGGGTGAATTTATTCTAAGATCTGATTCATTTCCATCTAAAATACTCGAAATATCAATATTATCTAAATTTGGTAATATATTTTCGGGTTGACGATACTGATCAATTCGTGATTCAAGCTCTTGATTCACGATTTCGTCAATGTCACCTGAATTAACGTCAATTGATGCAGTTTCTAACGCATTAATATCTGGGTATCGAGATAATGCGTCCGCTATTTTATTGCTTCTACCTTTCAGATATTTGATGTCATAATCAAATTCTTCAAGCTTTAGTCGCCAACGCACAAGGCGTGAGTTCGGCTCTTTTAAAGACATTAGCCATTGTAAGGGTTTATGATCTGAAAATATTGTAAATTTTTGACCAAACAGATATGGCCTGAAGTATTTGCAAGCCCAAACAATTGCCAATAACTCTTTCTCTATAGTTGAATAATTGATTTCCGCCGAGTTTAAAGTTCTACTAGCGTAGCAGATAGGGTGATTATTTTGAGATAGAATAGCTCCTATAGCATATTTTGAAGCATCAGTTGTTAGTTCGAATGGTTTATCGAGATCGGGATATGCTAACACTGGCTCTGATATTAAGATATTTTTACAAACATTAAAACATTCAATAAATTCTTCTGAGTGTTGAACTTTATGATTTTTCTTTAAACATATTGTCATTGGTTTAGTCAGTTGCGCAAAATTTTTTATGAATTTTCGATAGTAACCGAATAGTCCTAAAAACGATTTAATATCTTTAGCGGTTTTGGGGAGGGGGAAATTTTGAATTGCTTTTATTTTCTTTGGATTAGGTTTTATTCCTTGTGGAGTTACAAGGTGGCCTAAATATTCGACCTCTTTGCGTACAAATTCGCATTTGTCGATTTGTATTTTAAGCTGTGCTTGACGTAGTTTCGAAAATACTAACTTTAAATTTTGGATATGTTCCTGGAGGCTAGTACTGAATATGATGCTGTCGTCCATATACACCATGCATATTTTATTTTGAACATCTTTTAAGACTTCATTGACAGCTCTTTGGAAAGTGGAGGGTGCATTTTTCAACCCAAAAGGCATTCGAAGGTATTCGTAGTGTCCTCCGTCCACGTTAAAAGCTGTTTTTTCGATTGAGCAATCGCTCATTTGTATTTGATGGAATCCACTCGCCAGGTCAAGCGTAGTAAAATACTGAGCTCGCCCTAATTTATCTAAAATATCGGATATGTTTGGGAGGGGATATCTATCACCGATAGTTTTATCGTTAATTTTGCGGTAATCGACGACCAATCTCCATTTTCTTTTTGACGATCCATATTGGAGAGCTCCAAGGAGAGCAAGATGGTCTGATTATATTTTTGTCTAACATGTCTTGCACTTGTCGTCTAATTTCCTCTCTGTGTATGTATGGATTTTGAATGAATTGGTATTTCGTCTTTTGTTTTAATTATATGTTTAACATTAGAGGTAAAAGTTAGCTTATCTCCCGGTTTGAGAAATAAATCAGAATATTCTTTACATAATTTAATAATTTTTTGTTTTTCTTCCTTATTCATATGGTCTGTACGAATAAGGTTCGTGATATCATTAGATTTAACCAAATTATTTTCAGTAAAATTGTTAGTAAAGCTTTCAAACTTGAATAATTCGTATTGGGAATTTTCGAATAAAGTGACTTGAATTGGTTTTATTAGTGTTATAGTTATTGATTTATTTGTATGATTTTGAACTTCAATAGGTGCAAATCCGTCTTTTGCCGTAGTTAATATTTGTGGTATAATTATGTTCTCTATGTTTTGAGCGTTTACAATAATATCGCCATCATTTATATTTACTGGTAAATTTTTTATACATGTTTCTCCTGGATCTATTGAAAATGAAAACTTTATGTCATCTGTTTGTCTATATTTAAATGGTAATTTTATATTAGGCCCAACTAATTGTTGATTTTTTAAATCAATGTTTAAATTCATACCTATTAAATCTTTAATACCTAAGATTCCATCGAAATAATCGTGAAAATCGTAAAGTATAAAATCAATATAGTAATTTTTACATTTTAATTCAGCAAATGCAGGAACATGTGCTTGGAATCTGATATTTTTACTCCCGATACTGCTAGATATAACAGTATTGGAATGATAAATTGTATTTGGAAAATATTCCTCAATTATAGACGGTTTTATTATTGATCTAGAGCTACCGGTATCGATTAGTAATTTAACGTTGGGATTCTTAATTTCTATGTATGGTAAGGGATTTACAGAAAACGCGTTTATTTCTACTATTTCTTCTTTTTGGATGGTCCCGCCATCTGGAAATTTTCGTCGAAATATTGTTCATTGTCTGTATCAGTGTTGTCAAATTCTGTTTCGTTATATTCGTCATATTGATTAGAATCGTGACCTGAATTACTACACTGGTTCACGTATAATTCTTCGGAAACGAATTTCGGTCTAGAATTTGGGTTCGATTGAAAAAATCTATTATTATTGATAGGTCTTTTATTGATTTCGGTAAAGTTCCGCGATGTTGTTGACATCGGTGTAGGTTTTGGTAACTGGTTTCGTTGACTTGGGTCTGGTTTAATAACGTTTTTGGGTGGACCAAATACTTGTCGATTCGTAAAATACCTTTTATTTTGTGGAATAGGCTGAATAGGTATTGGCTGATTGGGCCAATGTTCCCTATTCTGTACAATATTTGATTGATTGGTTTGATAGTTTTTATTAAATTGTTGTCTGTTATTTGATGAAAAATTTTGGTAGTCATTATAGTTTTGATTTGAGTTTGAATTATTATTATGGAAATTTCTCGACTGTGGATATTGTTTATTCGTATAATTATTATTATTAAATCTATTTTGTGAGAAATTTCTATCGTGCAAGGACAATCTCTCGAAATTTTCAAATTCCGTGACATACGCCATAGCGTCTTCTAAGGTAGCGGGTTTTCTTAAGTGCATATTATTTTTTAACGTTCCGTAGCAGCCAGCAATGAAAGTATTTAGCGCGGTTTTATCATATTGATTTATTTGGCAATTTATCTCTTCGACAGTTACATTTGGGTCATTACTTATTCTCTGGATAACACTACTACGAATTAACTGGAGTCTACTTCCAAAATCTATCAAGTTTTCACCTTTGAATGGTTTGGCTCTAATCAATTCTTGTACAAGACAATCTAAGTCCCGTCTATCAGCAAAACATTGTAATAAGGCAGATTTCAATTTTGGCCAGGTATTCAATTCTACTCTATTACCCACCATGAAGGCAGCTCTACCTTCCAATTTCTCTTGAATACATTCTATTATATGATAATTCAATTCAGCATCGTTTAAACCTCTATAAGTTTCTATTAAATGCTCACATCTAGTGATAAATTTATTCAAATGTTCGCTATCACCGTTAAATGGTTTAATATTTGCTAATTTAGATTTGAAATGGTCCCAATTCATTGCAGGGGTAGCCATTTCTATAGAATTGATTTCTTCAGATGTAGAAACTTTATTTTCACTTATTGAAATATTATTAAGTAATTGCAAAATTCTATCAAGATTATCGTCGTTCAATTCATTCATAAATAAACGATTTAAGATCAATAAATTCTATGATACTATCTTTCCGAATTCCAATGAAAGGTATAGGAAAGGCGAGAAAAGGAAAATTTGGCACTTACGTAACAGAAGTACTGGCTTCCAAAATCTTCTTCTCCGACTCTTTGTTGATTCTCGTCCAGCTGTATCCAACCACAGAAGGGTGAAATGAATGTTCGTTAGAATTCGCGTTCAAAACGTTGAAACGTTAAAATCGTGAAAGTCACTACACTTTTATAGTTCTACAGAATCACCGACAAAACCGGCACACACTGTATATTTCAGAAGTAAAAAAAAATTTTTATATAGCTCGATACTTTCCACGATTTACGCGAATCCTACTGACTGCGCCAATTACGTATTTCAATTCAAAAACTAACTTTTTAAAAAGAAATTTATTCTAAGAGCTCATCCATATCTCAAATGTGGTTGTATGAAATTAAACCAATGGTTCAATAAAACTCAAAGTCCAAACCACAAAATTTTAATAAAAGTTCCTCAAAAAGGACCCTTATAATGTGTGCTACTAGTTTCGGTACAATATTACCATCATCAGGCTACAATATAAAGAGAAAAATTTATTATTTTAAATACAATTACTATATGAGAATTAAACAAAGGATGAATTTTATAACAATGAAAGTAGCTAGGTACGCTGTGTTGATAAGATAACTAGATTCCTAGGATGAATGATATCTCTGTGTGGGTGTGCTTATGTATGCAGAAGTGTTGCATGTAACTCCCATATGGTTCCAACTTACTGAGACTTATTGTATATAAATCATGATATAAACATCGCAAACTATTCCAAATTACAAGTACTACTTAAAAGAAAATCAGACGGATTCAAACCTAGAAAATCCATTCCAACAAAGTAGAACATCAATAACTTGAAAATGCACTAGACGATGAATTTTTGTTCATTAAGGTAAAATTATTGAAAAAATCCATTGTGTATTATTAATAATAAAAGTATAAATACAAGTAGGTCGTTGGTGAAGTGTAGTACGTAACTTGTGTTGTATAGCATTTTTTCTACTCCTGTTTCATAATATACTTATTAAATGACAAAAATCTGTATCATAATGATATTCATGATGATACAAATTTTTATCATGATACAGATTTTCAAGACAATAGGAATGCGACATTCGCACAATATTTAATATAGCCATGGATACCTGGTGGACATTTTATTCATTTTAATTATGTTTTAATGCTTCTTGCAGTATACAAATGCAATATACATAGATAGTACCAAATTTGGCAATTTTACACGCATTTTTTTCACAGATAGACCTGAATTTTTGATTCCATTGGAAATAGGAATGAAACAAACTTTAACATGGCCCCCAGTTCAACAACCATCCAAACAGGATCAGCCCCCCAAATAAATTTTACAAATTGTACAATAAATAATTTATACATGCACAAAAGAGATTGAAGAATTCATATTATTATGTTCAAGAGTCTTAAATTCATTTGTTGTACAATTTGTCAAATTTATTTGTTGAAGTTCCTTTGATTGTTCTTGTTTTTTATAATACATAATAATTATCAATCAAATAATTCTTATTAATCGGAGTAGAAAAAATATTGTATGCAACTTCCATGTAATGGGTATTAATACACTCGCATATTATATACGAAACTCGCCTACGGCTCGTTTCGTATCCTATAACATGCTCGTGTCCTAATGGCTATCGTTGCATAAAAGTATATAACATAACTAGTGCGAAAAGTGACATTTTTTGCACAAGTTATGAATACATTTTTTCCTACGATATACTTTTACTAAATCAGACATGTACAATAAATGAGTGCAGGAAAGTAAAATTATGGAAATTTTGACCTTCGGAGTTTTCCACTTCGGAAGTTATAACTATTGTGACTACAGGTAAATAAATATATGGACGAAATACTTCATGAAAAAAAATCTTCTCTAGTTTTTTGTGGCATTTTTCATTTTTTGAAAATAAAAAATAATGAAGATATTTTTATATAACCCTAACACCAAATAACTCCAATGCACCAGAAATTTTAAGTAATTTACGGAATTCAAGAAATTGTGTTTTCAATATTGATATTTATAATAATTAGTAGTTTTTAGTTAAAAATTTGTATGCTTGTTGAAATGAAATAATTTTTGAAAAATGGGTTGGTAAACTTTTTTGTAGGTATATAGGGTCGTAGAAAAAATAATGTTCCTAACTTATGCGTAAAGTGTCTTTCCCGCACTTATCGCTTGCGGGAAAGTATCACTTTCCGCACTTGTTAGGAAAATAACTATATTCGAATTACTTTGAAAATTAAAAGTCAAATTATACAGTGATGGGCAAATGTGTGGAACCAAGTGAATATCTCTGGAATTATTGGAGATATCGAAATGAAATTTGGAAGGTGGATACTACAGTAGATTGTCTATTTTTTTTTATATTTTTTAATAATTTTGAACCTCCGGTTTCACCGGAAGTGATGTCGATTTAAAAATATACAATGGAAGACCCTGTATATTATTCTGGTTTCTGATGGAAGATTTTATTACGAATACAAAAATATCGGGCTCGATATTTTTTATTTCAATACCTACCAAGATATTGACAGAAAAGTAACTAAGGAAAGGAAAAATCTAATATCCATTAAAGAAATAATCACAGTTCTTGAACGAGGCCAAGATTTGATGATTTGAATGACTTGAATTACTGAATTTCCAATTTGATTTGTAAACAACCAAACATAACCTTGAAAAATGCTTGAAACAACACACATTTCCGTTCGAAAACCTGGAGCGAGGTTAGCACACCGAAGTGAGTTTTTACCCCCACTCCTTGAAACAATTTTCATACCAACAACTAGCTTCTTGAACGCAGCCCATAATTTGAACATTCAATTTGACATCCGTACACGTACGTATAAGTTTTTTTTTCCGTACGCGTATGAATAAAGGCCACTTTCCATAGAACTAGACAGTGCGATATAGTCACATTCCTATGTGATCGTAGAAAAAGAATATTACCGCACTATTATTCTCTAATTGCTCAGCAACTGCCACTATCCTGGAATGTTGAGCTTTGCGCATAGAAAACAGGTCGAAGTAGTGCCACTTTTTCCACGATCGCAGAGAAATAATTTCATCTTGATATGTAACTTCAAGCAGCAAATATGTTAAAGACAATCTCCTGAGCATACAAAATTATGCTGCACAAGTTTTTGATTAACTACTATCCATGGATTCTCAAAATATTTGAATTTGTTCATTATTGACCTAAGTCAATTATAGAAAAAATTATTAACCATTAATAGAGAAATTCAGTTTGGTGGAAGGAGCAATAATTGTCAACTTCACAGCATAGGTATGTGATGGGTGCCACAATTAATATAAAAATTGATTCCAATACTTTTCCTGGAGCATTGTCCACACCTTCCACTTTATTGTTCGCTAGATTTCGTGTTATACTCAAAACTGAGAAATAAGGCCTGGGTACTTTGAATATTGCTTCTAGATAGTGCATCAGTACATGGATGAATTTGTTCACTTGAATCTGTACCCACCTTCGATAAATGCTCATTAAATTCCTCGCATATTTGGTTTTAACTTGTTATCACCTCACCACGCTATTACAGGAAAGGAAAAAAGGAGAACGAATGAAATAAGTGAATTATTTCCAGTACCTAGGAAATATCTGTGGATGAAGAAATAAATAAAAGATTAACTAAAATACAGTCTCTGTACAAAAATATCTTAGGAGAGTGACAGTGCAAAAAGAGCTCGAAAAAATAATATTATGTAGAATAGGAAATAGAAGAGAAAACCAACAAGTGGGATGATCCGAACACATCAATAGAATAAAGAAAGACCGTTAGGTTTAAAGATATGGAAAGCTAGATTTTATGAAGAAGACGCGAGAAGGCCTTTTCAGCGGAAATACTTAAAGTCGTAGAAGTGAAAAAAGAGCAGGCAAGGAAAAACCCCATAGAGATGTTGGCTTAGTTAGTTGTTTTATAGATAAAAGTTTGTAGGTGGGAAATTTATTTTTACAGTGATAAGTAGTAGTCACTTATCTGAGAATTCTACTATGTAATTTCTATATGATGGCATCATCCGTTATACTGGAATTTTTCTCAAAAAGTACCACTTCTGCTTGCTTCACTGCTTGGCTTGGGAATATATTACGAATAGGTGGGTGGAATTTGAATAAAAAATAACTAAATATCATTCGACCAGCTTTACATAACAGTTATGAGATAATTATACTATTGAGCATTATCTAGGCAAATACGATAGGATAATGTCCTATTGTCACCCGTTATACTGTTACGCGGATATATAGCTGGGCATCATATTAGAATACGTCAGCCGATTTGGTTCGCAATTGAGATCGTTTGAAATAATTCATGGTAACACAAAACTTAAAGCTACTTATATTTTCCAAAATTGTTGATTGAAAAAATGCCCTGGAAATAAGTGCCTTCAAATGTTTCTTAATGATATTGAATTAAGAAAATTGGAAAGTTCTCCATAACTTGTCATCAAAGATAACAAAGATGAAAATTTTATACTCTCATACCATTTCACAAAGTTTTTGAATATACAGGGACTGTTCACCTGGAAGCAGCAGCTACTCCACGGGCTATATTCCCCGACTGACATTAAATTACTACATTCTACATTCATGCAAAAAACAACACTTTTGTGAAACACATTCAATGGAAAAAGTTGTTCTTTTTTGCACTAGTGCCATAAAATTTTTATTGCACTCATCTGTCATTCTTGTGTCAGTTTTGTGATGATTTATGACAAACATGAACATTTGAATAAAATAAAAATCCAGAGCAAGTGTCTTATCCTGCTTTAATACAAAAATAATATATGTATATCTTACTACTTAGTCTCAACGAATCACAATTATTACAAAAATCTTTAATTATTTAAAATTTAAATGGTCAAGGCGAAAACCAGCTATGATTGAGTACTGACAAGGTGGAGGCCATAAAGATACAAAAAAGAAGAACGGTTTGAGTTTGATTAGGTTGGGTTAGATTCCCAACATATTATATTCTAATTTTCCAGTTTTTGCATGAATGTAGAAAAAATATTGTATGCAACTCTTGCAAAACGTGTTTTTTGCACTCGACGTGTTGTCCAACTCAGCCTAAAGACCTGGACAATTTCACGTCGCGTGCAAAAAACACTCACTTTTTTGCATTAATAACTATTAGATACGTTGAGATATCTGCACGCATTCAATCATCCTGGTTTGTGATTGGAATGGGTTATTAAACTGGTTTCGGCATTTGTGTGTCTCATCAGTACAGATACGTAATACTCCATAAACAAAGTTATATTTGGATATATTATTACCTACTTGATAAACAAAGTTTATAGTTCCGCAGTATTTGATATAATTTCAATCGACCTCCTTTGGGCTCGTAAAATTCGAATTCTGCTTTGCTACTGTATTGTCACCGTTAGTTCTGTGTTACACATAAGTTTTATCCAAACTTAGCTGGATGATGACTCATTTAGATTAGATAAGCACCCAATTATTGAAAGAATTTATTTCTGTATTTCCATGCTAGTAAAAATGTAAATATATACAATAAAATTGTTGTTAGGTGCCGGTTATGTGCTAGTAATCAAAAAATGCAGGTGTGGTTATTACACGACATTCATTTAATTTACATATTTGTAAACAAACACTGCTCATTCAGGAAGTCTGAACTTTGACGCACCATAGAAATACTAATATTGTGAATTCAGTCATTTTGACTTCCACCATCTACTTCACAAATCACATTATATTTGATAATAGTGAAAATAACAACGTACGCTTCGGCATGGGGCCATTTATAGGTAATTGAACATAAGCAAACGAAAACTTAAAATAATATATTCAGGCACCACAAGCTAATAGATATTCAACGTTGCTTGAATATCCATCAAAATAGTTGGTTAAGAGCAGGCAATAATACCATGGATGGGAAAAGTTCTAAAGATTCCATAATTACTCCATTACATAAACATTACAAAAGAAAATATACAGATACATGCAATAAGAAACGGAAAATGGGGATCTAATGTATTCTCCAATCTAAATAGTTCACCAACAAAAAATATCTATACCTAAGTTATTTCCTATGAATATCAAGTATTTAGCTTATAAACTGGATTTAAAACCACTCTAAGGAGCTCCGCCTTTCCTTTTTTTGAATATTCGATAGTTTTGTGCGTCTGAGCCTGCGATGTAGTATTGTCGCTACATATTGCATATTGAAATAACATGCTTACATTTTATCTTGTAGGAATTGAAACAATAATAATTGTTGAATTATCTTCAACAATTATTATTCCGAGTTGATAATATGTTCTGCCTTCTTGTGGCCATAACGGCATCCAAAATGAAAATTAATTCGTGAATGAAACAAAATAAGATTCAAATTAAAACAAATTGACAATAAATTCCGAGAAACCACGTAAAATGCTGAAACTAGGAAATTAATGAATTAAAAGTCCAAATAGTCCTCCCTATTGAGCCAAACAAAAATCGAATATATAAAACAGAGATACTCTTGTATCTCTGAGCTGATTCGGTGTAATGTTTGTACAATGTTGAACAATTGCATTTGTTGCAGTTCTATGAACATCCACAATCACCAAATTTCTCAATTATTCTATCAACAACTGTAGACTGTGAAGGCAATGGGCGATTATCGAAAGCAACAACGAATAAATTCATTATTTGTCTTATCGAGTGTCCTCTAAAAAGGGAGTACATTCTGATTTCTCTACTTTATTTTCTATTCTGAGAAATTATAAGCTTGATTATTGCTCGTATACTCGGACTGCTGTTAACTAAATGTCTTTGTATGACGCTAATTAAGGACCGCCCACAGTTCAGACTACGGAGTAGTTGGAATTTTTGTTGTTGTAAGTGTTCAAATGAACGATTGTAATAAACATGTTTTAAATCTGTGGAAGTTTGATATTGGTGGTCTAGCTCAAAACCAGTTTTGAGAAAATGCTTCCGTTTTTCACTGCATGTATCTGTATATACACAAACTAACAGAAAAATATATATACACAATGGTATGGTATTGGTCGAAGTCCACAAAACAAACAATTTCATGAGATACTGAGAAAATGAAAAAAAATATATTATGTCTCACGGCCATTTGAGCAACAGTATGCTGTTTAAATTTCGCCTTATTATCTCTCACTATTATTAGAAGCGGCACTGAACATGGACTTAGACGAAGCATCTCTGGTCTGGTGGCCAAAGATTAGACAAATCTCTGCTATGCTTAAAATAAGCGAGGTCCAAAGACATGCATGCATTGGCATTACAGGGGCACTGAGGACTACTACAGCGGCGCTGAAGACAATGCTAGACCTTTCTACGGTACATTGTGTCATAATGTGCGAAGCAAGGGCAGCTCTAGCTTGACTGGAAAAAGCATCAGATCATGACTTGGCTCATGCTAAAGGAGAGAGAGGCCTCTGAATGACCACCAGATATATCTTTCCTAAGAACTTCGAGTTTGTCATCAAAGATTGAGAGGAACTTGAGGAAAAGAACGCACCACCACTCAGTAAAGCGAATGAACTGATCTGGTACACAGACGGATCAAGGAATGAGCTCGGTACCGGATCAGGCATATACAGCAAGTTGAACGAAGGAATCGTCTCGTTTGGCAAATACGCTTCGGTATTTCAAGCAGAGGTCGATGCAATACTTACGAGAAATAAGGAGGAATACGCCCAGGCGAACACATGGAAAGAAATTCATTGAAGAACTTCAGAAAATCTAGTGAAAGAACTGCTCCCAATGCAGAAGCAAACTACGCACCATAACCAAACGGGGCTACTTACGTTGCATTTTCCCACGAAAAAGCACCTAAACATAATGGGGGTGTATAATAAAGACTTCATATGCAGAAGATGCAAAAGGGACACCGAAGCAGCTTTGCATCTATTATGCACCACAGGAGGCAGAAACTGTATGGTTGACCACAATTGACTGAGGATGGCTTCTACAACCAACCAACCAACCGAGAACCTGTATAAGCTAATACAGGAAACGGATTGGCTGAATAGGCTGTAGTCGGAACATTGGGAAAATCCACAATAATCCTAGGAGGCTGTCGTGGTGTCGGCGAAGGGACGACTCCTTTTCAAAGAAAAAGCTCAATATACATCCGTGACACGCTTTGCTAACATTGTAGCTCTCTCAAACGAGTTCTCAAATTGAAGTGTTCTATTTCATAAATCAAAAAATATTATTGAAATTATAATTATCCAATAACATTTGTTTATTTTATCCTTAGGAAACAAGTGCATGAGCTTTATAAATAAATACTTATAACCAGCTCGCCAACTAATGATTGCAATCAAAACATAACCCTTACAGACATATAGGCGAGCGGCAACCACCCCTAAAATGACATGGTAGTGACCAGATCACTTCTAGTCGCTAAAAACCATGTTACTTTATGTTTTCGAGGGTGCTGAATACGAATATGACGTTTGTTTTTCTCTAAAATTGGTAGAACATTGTTAAAATCTGAAATTAAGTGAAAAATGAGAAAAATTTCGCGAATATCGAACTTCAACTCGCTGCCATTCAGGGAATAATCAATATTTCCATAAAAATTTTATCACACATTTTTGAACTCATTTGCAAGGCAGTAAAACATACCCGAGGTTTCTAAAGTAATTTCCCACCGCTCAGGGAATTTTGGAAAATTTTTTACTACTCTTTCTTACTTTGTACATACTTTTGCAAAAGTTGAGTGACGAAGTTTTTAATTTTAAATTTCTACATATGTAGTCTCCAAGTACAATAGACAAGGAAGTTTTTCAGGAAATTCCAAATTTTTATTTGCAAAAATAAAAATTATACAGCGTCTTAAACCTCAGCGTTCTAGTCGCTCGACGCTTGCACTGGGCGCGTTTCTCTTGAATTTCATGCAGTGAGCGAATAATGAATCTTAAATTTTCCATTGATAATTTTTTTCATAAACAATGATAAAATGAATAATAGTAGAAAACCATGTACCTATAAATATAAAAATTTATTAACTATATACATTCATCATTAACTACCTACATTTACGTTATTAGTACATGAATCACAGCATTCCAAACTAGATTTTTTACAAGGGTACACGTCGGTAGAGCAAGAAGATTTTTAAGCACAAGAACAGAAGAAATTTTGTAAATATTAAATTGCAGATAATCCATTGTAAAAATCAGGTAACACATTCCCCTCGTCGATCAACCATCCATATTCTTCCAAGTTTTTTGTTAAAATCGTGGAAAATGTCGCCTGATTTCATCCGTTGATTTGCCAAATGCATCTCAATATGTGTTTTTTTAATGCAGGCTTAGAAGGTGGTAGCTTATCAATACATGAATTTTTCAATAAAACTAAATTATACTTTAATGAGTTAATATCTGTGCGAATAGCTTTAGATTTGTTACGTGAACCGTACAACACAGATAGAAAATTACTAACAATCTCGATGGCCTTTTCAACAGGAACGTTGCATAGATTGGCAAGATCACTCAATTCTTCATCATACATCTTTTTTAACGCTACGTATGCAGTCTTCTTACCGATAAAAAAAGCTATGACGTCGTATTCTGCAGTACATAGTTATTCTGAATTACCTATATTATCTGCTAATTTCTAATATGGCAGATTAGTGTATTTGACTTAGACCCCAAACATAAAGATTACCCTTTTTTTTATAAATTTCAACTTGAAAAAATTTTTTATTACAAGATAGGGCATCCCCTCTAATAAAACAACTATCTTACTTTCATGACCATACACTAATCATTTTAGTTATTATTACAGTACTTGTTGGCCAATTGTTATTTTCTATATTTTTTAATAAATTTTTACACCGCTATTCACTTGAAGGCCAATTAATTGAAATTATTTGAACAGTTTTACCAACAATTACTTTAATTTTCATTGCAATCCCTTCATTACGATTAATTTCTATTTCAGATGGAATTAACAATTTCTTATTTATTGTATCATTGTTGATAAAAAAATATTATTAATAGGAAATTTTATATTCATTATTCGCTCACTGCATGAAATCCAAGAGAAACGCGCCCAGTGCAAGCGTCGAGCGACTAGAACGCTGAGGTTTAAGACGCTGTATAATTCTTATTTTTGCAAATAAAAATTTGAAATTTTCTGAAAAACTTCCTTGTCTATTGCACTTGGAGACTACATATGTAGAAATTTAAAATTAAAAACTTCGTCACTCAACTTTTGCAAAAGTATGTACAAAGTAAGAAAGAGTAGTAAAAAATTTTCCAAAATTTCCCGAGCAGTGGGAAATTACTTTAGAAACTTCGGGTATGTTTTACTGCCTTGCAAATGAGTTCAAAAATGTGTGATAAAATTTTTATGGAAAAATATTGATTATTCCCTGAATGGCAGCGAGTTGAAGTTCGATATTCGCGAAAAAAAATTTTTCTCATTTTTCACTTAATTTGAGATTTTAACAATGTTTCCCCAATTTTAGAGAAAAACAAACGTCACATTCGTATTCAGCACCCTCGAAAACATAAAGTAACATGGTTTTTAGCGACTAGAAGTGATCTGGTCACTTTTTCGTTTTCTAAACGACTTTTTGGGGGTATGCCGCTCGCCTGATGCAGGATGTACCCGGAAATATCAAAAAATATTCGGAAATCACGTACAATATTAAAATTGTTCACAATCCTTGATACAGCTGAACAGTTTTTTCCAAAATTGAGACCAAAGATTGATAAGAAACTTCTATCAAAAATAGTATAATATCAAGTGTCACAGTTTACAATACTACTCAAAAGTCACATTCAAATAATTGTGAGGGGTGACCCAAGGGGGTTGAAGTTATAACATATAACGTATTAAGAAAAATATGCTCTCCTTCCTCTTATTTTAGACAGGTTTTTCCATTTTTTCAAAGAAGTGACGCTATCAGATTATGTGGAGTGGATAGTTCTCATTGAAAGTGTCGACATAATGTTGGTTAAGTACATTTTGCTATGGAAGTTTTTTTTTCTTGTCATCTGTAACTAGCAATCAAAATCTATTGATTTTCTTAAGACACTCGGTATCTATTAATAGGCAGCGCAGAATATGCTGGTGTTTATTATTTTTGACCTTGAAATTACTTCTAGCTACTATTTAGTTAATTTAACACTAGTAGCGAGATCATTATTATGATTTGAATCAACTTTTCATCACTGGCGTACACACTATAGGTTTCTAGGCTCATGCCAAAAATTCAGGAGATGCGATTCGTGATATGACAAAATTCAATCACCCTACCCCTACCACTAGAAGATATTGAATAAGTTTAGTATAATCAGAATTTCCTGAGTTTATTATTCGGTTGAAATAATTCTCGGTTTTTAAAGATACTATTCAAAAGAAATGAGAGAAAGAGGAAGTCTTCTAACGATAAGAATTGATTCACCAAGCTTCACCTGAGATTTTCCAGATTCTACTAGAAAGTTGATTTGGAACCTACCATTTTCAAAATCTGAGTAGAAATTTGGAAAATACTTTCTGTTGATTTGTCGTCGGACAGAGAAAATATTTCCAAATGAAGTTATCAGGAAAATATCAACTCCATTCGTTCTTTTTTATAGAAATCTGATTGTAAGCTATAAACACGGAATTATAGTTTTGAATATTTACAAAATCCACCGATCCAGCGATTATACAATCCAAGATATTCTGTGGACTCGGAAATTTTTCAACGAGAGATTTATGTTCCTGGTGTGAGAGTTTTTAATATAAATCATCCTAACTGGATTGTGGAAGTGAGTTGGTTGAAATAATAGACTATTACCTACACTTACCAAAAATCGTCTTATAATTTTACAGTTTCATTCATGAGCATGAGCAACACTAGCCTGGGGACCTTAAAAAAGTTGATCTAGTCTCGTTAAGCTCGAGCTGAGATACCACCTTAAAAAAAACCGAAAAAATTACGTGAATCATCTGTAGCTAGCGGCCTTTCACTTTTCTCCCAACGCTCAAAACGCTTCAGTGTTTAAGTGTACACAAAAATGTTCTCCCAATTTCAGGTTGCGTCCACCACACATAACGAGCATATGACTGTTACCAAAATGATTAACCAAAGCTCCATAGTTGGGAGGAGCACGTGTTCATATCCCAGAGTTGTATATAAAGGATGTATAATTAGATAATCTATTATCGATAATCTGTTATCAATATTCAGTAGAAACGAGCAAAATATCATGTTTGTTGTATGAGAGCTTCCTTAAATTCATTTTATTCTGTTTTCAGTATTTGTTTTGATGGCGGCATTAAAAATACATCATTTGTGAAATTTTCAATTTTCTAGCTATCACGGTTAATGAGATACAGTATAATGATAGACAGCTGTTAGGTTAGGGTTCGGTTTTTACCCTTCAAGTACGGAGCCCCAGAAGGCTAGGATTTTATTCCAAATACCTAATACATCTTAAAATAGTCTCATTCAAAGGATTGAATGAATTAGATGAATGAATTAGTGAGAATCAAAGTGAAATAATACAGTTATATTGTTCAGTGCTGAAGATTCCAACTGCAGGCAGTAATATTCTTGATGCTGTGAGTTTTATTCATTTATATCCATTGAAATCAAAACAAATAACCCCATAATATCAAATTAAATCTACATTCAAGATAAAGTTTTGTTGAAAACTCATTAGTGAACCTGTTCTATCACAAATTAAGCAGGTCCGTAACTAGAACATCAATGCTACGCAAATACCAATATGGATGAACCAGAAAACATGAGTACTCCTGACCAAGAAGGTACTAAACCTCAAATAAAATCATATGCAACAGTCACGAATTCACCAAAATTCCCAAGTAAAAAACAAGCAGTCGTATTCCATTCATTGGACAACACAAAACTAGAGGAATATCTAATCTCTTTGGGAAGGATAATTGAACCGAAGAACATTATATTTTCTTCCAGAATATCCAACAATCGCATATGCATATACTTAGCAAATGAAAAATTAGTTGATACATTTATGGACACCCATGATGGATCATTAGTTGTTGGACAAACTATCATTAAAGCTCGTCGATTGGTAACACCTACAGAACGACTACTACTATCCAATGTCTGCCCATCAATTCCAAATATATTAATAGAAAATGAACTTACAAAAATTGGGATTAAACTAATGTCGCAAATAACGTTCCTTCGGATTGGAACTTCTCATCCGGAATTTAAACATATCTTAAGTTTCCGTAGGCAGACTTATATCTTACCTACTAACCAGATACAAATACCTGATTTTATTACCGTAAATCATGAAGAGACTTCATATCGAATTTCTCTCTCACTGGATGACCATCTATGTTTCAACTGTGAACAGAAAGGGCATGTCGCAACAGAATGCCCAATCCCTAATACCCAGCCAGAACAGTCACAAGCTTCACCAACAAACACAACAGTAACCACATCTATTCCATCCTTACAATCATCCATACCAGAAACACAACAACAACCAACAGTTTCAGAAACAAATATAACAATTTCACCTCTTACTTCACCCATCCAAACATCAGTTTTACCATCTCAAAACAGTCCTGTCGTTAATTTGTCAACTGATATATCCCAAGAAAAAAGTACTGCAAGCGCCGATACTTCTGAAAAAACTACTTCTGAATTAATTCCCTTGAAAATAAATACTTTTCCTTCTAGCTCATCTACTTCAACTAAACGACCTTTATCTGAAACTCCTTCTCCAGTTGAACAAACCAACGAAGTCGAATTTTCTAAACCAAAAATATCAAATATCCCCAAAAAAGTTAAAACTAAAGATCCAGCACCAGTTACAACAAATGCTGAAAAGCAGATGGAACCAACAAAAGTATTTTTTGAAACAGGAACAAAAAAGCAAGTGCTGACTTACATACAAACATGTGATTTTTTGGAAAATGTGCAAGGATCAACTGATCCACTGAGTGTAGCCAGAATATATACTGAAGATATCCAAGGCCTCGTCGATCAATTACAAGATATATACCCCTACTTCACCGACAAAAAAATAAAAAGTAAATGTACAAGATTAACAAAAAAACTCATCAAGCAATTGGATCTCGAATCTATGAGCCAAGAAGATAGCGATTCGTCAGTATCATTAAGCTCAACACCAAACACTCGGAATACCCACTAAATTCACTACTATATTACAATGGAACGTAAATGGGTTATATACCCATTTAGAAATGTTTAAAATTTTATTAGCAGAACACTCTCCTTCAATAATATGTTCACAAGAAACCCGTTTTTCTAAAAAGATCTACGCTATGAATAATTACTCGTGCTATTATAAAAACAGAGCAATCCAGCAGATTGCAAGTGGAGGTGTAGCAGTGTATGTGAAAAATGACATAGATACAGAACAGATACATCTTCATACTAATCTTGAAGCGGTTGCCGTTTGTATTCATGGACCCATAAAACTATCCTTGTGTAATATATATTGTCCCCCAAATGCTCCGCCCAGCATACAAGATATTGAAGACCTACTAACTCAACTCCCACAACCAAGACTTATAGTTGGTGATTTCAACGCCCATAATAGTATTTGGGGTTCAAAAAACAACACTTCATTTGGTAAGACACTGGAAAAAATCATTAATCAAAATAACATAAACATATTGAATGATGGGCGACCCACCAGATTTATCTCAGCCACCTGTACAGACTCAGCAATCGATATCTCTCTTTGCGATCCTACTCTCTCTTTGATATTCAACTGGGATGTTCTACCAGATCTTTATGATAGTGATAATTACCTAATCATTATTTATGGCAATTCTGCAAATCAAATCCCACCCCCGGAAAAATGAAACCAGAGAGAATTTAAGGAAATTGAAACTGCATTTTTACTTATTTTCCAACCACCTTTCAAAATTTCTCATCAACCCTATTTGGTGAAAAAGTTATTTCGCGTTTGACAGTTTTGTACAGGAATCCCTATGTCGCATCTTATAGATAACACAGTGTATGAGTGAAACAGACTGGTGACCTAGTAAACCGGTGTTATCCAATTCATAAATCAATCAAAACATGATTAGTAGGGATATAATTTCCCAATATATCCATCTATTACAAAAGATGAGAAGCTAGCAGATAGGGTCCAATAGGATTAGTTTTTGGATGCAAATGTACCAATCGTAGGGACCACTCGGTCTAATGTAGTGACAACATTATAGGGGATGTAGTTGTTAAGGAAATATTACCAATTATGACCAATGGGGAACTAACAGAGGACCAATTATGGCCAATGGAAGACCAATGAAGATAAATAGGGAGACCAATGGGACAATTGAAGTCCAATGTCCAAAGGAGTACACACAATTTTTGATCACGTTTTACCCATCGGAATATTATCAGTATAACAGCTCACATATTGATGAGCCCCGTACCAAACACTTTATCTGTACATAAATCATTAAGCTTTGAAGATAGTAATTTGCGCGACTGTATATACGATATATTCATGTGTTCCAACTTTTTTCAGGAAGTCCTTATCTGCGCTACATGGAAGTACCGACAACGAGTGAATTATTCATGGTCTATGTACAGTGACCTGATGCCTTCCACTCCACCCCTGATCTGAGGCCAGGGTTCGCATCATGCGACATACAATAGATGAAAATTTCACCTCAATTTTTCGTAATCCCATACTGTTATTTTGATTTGACGGTATTCAGATGACAATTTATGTTAACAGCGCCCGTCCGTTGAGAAATCACTTGTTCAAATATCTTTTCAAACTGTATTCTGCTAAAAAGTTTTTTAAAATACTGACTTTTCATAAATTTGAAAAGTGATGGGACAATTACTCCCGTTTGAAATTCCTATTCCATGGATAAGAGATGTACCATCTATTGCCCCAGTATTCGAACTTGTCAATGTGGCTCCATTACTATGAAATGGTTGTCTCGTTATCTCCATTCTCTTTGACACAGAATTTCCTATATAAAGCTCTACCACCACAGCGGTGTTCCAGCCTCCAAGTTTTTTCACCGATAGTAGATCACCACCATTCTCTACAGGAATAGTAGCCGAGGATCTGCGAATATATGTATGTTTGTATTTTGGGGTGACATTCGAGACCTAAAAGATCCATTGTGTCCCCTCAGTCCTACTTAGTTTCTCAGGAGTGTTTTAAGAACAAGTAGCTCGCTTAGTCCTATTTCCGGGGGAATTTTAGGATATCTGCGGAATAAGTGAGTGTCCTGTGTAAAATATTTCCGATTTTAAGAACGATGCTATTCTCTTTGCAGCATCTCCAATAGTAATAATACCCACAACTTGTCTTAACTCTTGCCGTGCATTTAAACCCATCTCAGGATAATATTGTTATCTGCCGAGGCTTTAGCTAAATGTTGGTGGCACTCTGGTGCTAGCACCGATATAACACGTTGTCTGTTCAATGCTAATAGGGCTTGTCTACTATTACTGCAGATTGTTATGTTTTTGTCAGAAATTCCTATTCTGGTTAGTTCTTCTGTGGCAATTGAGATACCAGCCAGTTGTGTTTGAACTACACGCTGGTATTGTTTTCCATTCCCCACTCAATCCTCAGGCTTAGTGCTCTCGAATTAACTCCACATCCTGAGCCTTCTTTTATTTTCGAACCATCCTTATATGTCCGTATTGCATTTGCAGCATCTGGTTCTGTGTTCTGTTTTATTGATATTCTGTACTTAACAGAAAGTAGTTATAGAAAACTTTTGTAGTGGTTACCATTGGAATGTTGAAGAGAAAGGGAAAATTCATACACACTGGTGAGGAAACGTTAAGGACAGTATCATCAAGGAAATTTCAATTGCGCTAAGTTTATTTAACCGTTACTATAGATCGCAAATCAATGATTATCGAACTTGTCAGTTCAATAATGTCATAGTTGAATGTACTCCAGGCTATACTGTGGAAAAAAATTGTCTCAATTGTCTCCAAAGAAAGAATTATTCCATCATTTTTATTCCAAAAAGTGTATATTACAGGATATTGTTCGGTTATACACATAATAAGGGTTAATAAAGGAAGTGAGCACTTGTCCAGTGCTATGAGGAATACCTACATACACAATTTCCAACTCAAAACTGTCAATGAACAGCTATAAACAGACTATGAAAAATGCGTACCTGGTCGACGTTTCAAATTCGCGCGTGCGAATTACGAAACGTTGTCCTATGCGCCTGCTTCGCTTGCGGTATTATTACACCAGTGAGTTACAGGTCTTTGCTTTGCTTATTTTTGATGACAAGGGGGGTTTTAGATGGTGATAGCGTCAGCAGTAGTTTTTTTTATGTACCCGTTACCATGGCAACAGTTTTTCCATAACTGATTTCAGCTGAACGGAAAGTGGCCCATTTTTCGGATGTTATATTCAAATGCATTCGTTATTTGCTACATATCGGCCTTATAACGCTGAAAATTATGAAAATTCAGTACAGTTTCGCTTCCAGTTCGGAATTTTTGTCATAATATTCATTTGAAAAAATGTCGTGGATCAAATATTCACAATGGGCACATTTAGTTATCATATCAAATTTTCACATTATTGGTTGATGTTCCAATAAATCCGCTCCATTTAGAGTTACCCTGAAAAAATTTAATCAATTGAGTCAAAATTATCCAAGAGATTGGAATGTGAAGTTAGCTCCACCCCTTGAACAAAAAGCGTCAACGTGACGTCACATCAGCCGTGGAGCTCGGCAGTATCGAGGTTCAAGGTTCCAGGCGTAGAGACTGGTGTAATAAATAATTTGTAAAATGCATTGTACTCAAATCTAATATCTTATTATCAAAAATGGTCTCGTTAGGAAAAGGTTTTTTGAAAGACGATTCTGGCAATTTGCCAGTATTGGTTATGCAGTATTTCAGCTAAAATAAGGGCTATATAAGTGCAAAATTGAGAGGTATATTCGTTATCGTAAACAGAAATGGTAGCAATTTATTGGCAGACGTATGAAATTTGAAAAAATAAAAACGTGAGGTCGTATACAGGGTGGAGTGGTGATAAAATTGGAATATAAAAAATATCTGTGGAGATAGAATAACTTGAATAGCTCTCGCGTGCTTCAATTTGTATATTTATTGCTTATATTTAAATCTAGTCCTAGAGCACATTCTGGCATTCAAATTAGTTACATACAGTTGGTTGTCCATATCACTGCTTTTCAGCAAGCAAATACAAGAATCAGTCTTATCAATAAATCCTTGTTATGCAATTTTTTATGTACTTAGATATGGCTGTTACAGGCTCAATTTCATCCCAGACTTGCAAGAACGACTTATGGTGATAACGCCATTGGTTATTATGTTAAGATCAATCCTATTGTTCGTTTGAAGTAAAGATCATAACATGAAATGAAATTTAAAAGAGTTATAATGCTTTCTGTAAAATTCATACGATTGAAAATTTCCTGGAGAAAGTTTGATGCCACGATTGTCCTGCGCCTGAGAATAGCTGCCAGCATGCTGTGCATTCTTAATGTGACTACACCTTTTCCTATTGGAAAACTAGCTTCTGGAAAAAGTCTAACTTACCTGCAGCATCAACAACGAGAAAATTCTTTCAAGTTTTAGTCTTTGGTAAAAGAACTTTTCCAGAAAATAGGAACAATTCACTTCTGGATGGACTCAGAAAGAGACAACGATAACAACAACAACTAACACTCCAATGCGTTATTATGTTTCTCCAAAATATGCATTCCATAATTATTATTGATTAAAAACAATCATTAACGTCAACTAGCATGCAAAATTCGCCAAATTAAACCAATATTCACACATGAAGAGCCAATGCGCTCTGATTTACCCGCGTAAGATTGGAAAGCTTCGAAATTTGGAGGAGGACAGACTCTGATTAAAATCCAAGCGTTAAACAAGGCGAGAGTCAGTCAGTACACTCTGTGCAAAATATAAGTTTAAAGCGAAGATTTATGTAAAGCAATTAGCCAACTGTAATCTTCCATTTATTGTCGAAATTACCTTTAACAAAACTTGTTTGAATTATTATAAAATACAATGTAGAACGCAGTATGTACTATTCAGTAGACCACATCAATAGAGATATCGAACGTCGCTCATACGTCTTGATTGCTAAGATGAACAACTTATTTCAGATGGGTTAGACGAGTAGGCGATAACATTTGCATTTTCAGAAATAATGTTAAATGGATATTTCGCAAGCGCCACTAGTTCGTCCAGTAGTACGGAGGCTAAGTGACTATTTTATTATTAAATTGTTTACAGTATATTCATATTATTATGAAAAAATAGTAGCCATTATTGTTATAATGTGTTCAAATTGAAAATCATAATAATATTAAACACTTCTCATTTATTAACTTGTAATTTAAGAGTAAATTATGACTAAATGAAATAGAAAATAAAAGTAGAAAATATGATTGAGTTATGATAGTTTTTTTATTCATTAACACAAATACAAAAAAAGCATATTATGAAAATTTTTAAGATATAAATACATAGATAACCAAGTTTACTAGAATATAAAAAAAAATTAATGATACAATGATACTCGATAAGCCAACAAACGTTCGTCTTGTAAGATCTTTTTGACCAAGCTCCATCCGCTATAACTGTTACTAAAGAAATGCCATTTACATCAACATTGCCTTTCTCAATTGCAAGTTTCTTCTCTTCCTCCCAAGCTAATTTAAATTTATTTATCAAAGTTTTATTAACATCATCTTGAAGTATCCTTTGTGTGGTTAAAAATAACGGCAATCCCATAATTGTGAGCAATTCGGATATTTGTGAGTACCCAGTACCGATCGAAATACTTCCTGAAAAAATTAACAAAATAATATTTCCTTAATATCGAATAGCTGTGATGTTACTAACCTAAGACTGTAGACTTATTCATATCTGATATTTCTGGCTCTGATGTTCTTACTGAACTCACTTCACTGCAAAGATTACACCTAATTTTTAGCATTGACTGTAAACCATTCCTCATTTCACCAATAATATCACAGTTTTGTATTTCGCAATCAAAAAAGGGTTTATGGCTAATTTTTTTCATTTGTCTCCAAAAGTCTTTTATGTCCACGATCCTGCGACCTATTAAATCCACAGGAATTGCATTCATGTCTGATGCAAATTCACTATTTGAATTTGAATCCTCTATTCCTGTGGGAGCTTCGTCAATTGTGGGTGGTATTGGGTTATTGCTAATAACCGACCAATGTTGCATTTTCCATCTTTTTGACGCGTTACTACAATATTGGAGAATAATTATATAGCAGGGACAATTTAAAGAACTTTTTTTTTTTGCGGATTTTAAAGTACGATGTTTTTGTCTCACCATGTTGAAAATTTTTTTATCTAAAAGAAATATGATAAACAATAATAATTTCAATTTCTGTAATTATCCAACCAATTAATAATTTTAATAACCTACCTATATTATATAGTTAAAATACTTGAATTTTTCTCACTAATGATAGCTATTGTTAATTTTGAAATCAATTATATTGACTTTAATTGTAACATTTTTTGTATTAATGTGTCAGATGTTGATTACACATTATTTGGTGAAATTATCACGTGATCGTAGGAAAAATACTGTACATTATTCGTGCGAAAGTGTTTTTTCACACTCGTGTGATTGACGCACTCGGCTCATGCCTCTTGGTACAATATTTCCCATTCGTGTGAAAATGTCACTTCCCGTACACGTTATGTAATATACTATATTTTTGTAGGTATTGTTTAAACTGTATTCCAAAGAATAACAAACTTTTCATAAAATATCACTATCTATGTATAAAACTATTTTGTTACTTACCTAAATATGACACTAATATGTTAATCACAAAAGTCTTAAATAATAAATATCCTTAACTACTCACACTTTTTCGAAAAATATCCACAAACTACACAATAATCTTCTACACTAATCCAATATCCAATACACACACACCATTCGAAAACAGAGGCTTTGTGTAATACCACAGTAGATATATTGTTTTCGTTTAACAAAATATGGATTTAGTATCTAAAAGACGCTCGAGCTAGTTCTCCTTTTACGTACTGTACGGCATGAATCATACAAGCTTGTTGATTTACATCTGGTCCACTATTTCGTGCAACATAGTAATGATTCAGAACGTAAGTAATGATAACTCCAGCTGCTCTGTACAAACGGTCAGTGATTTGCAACAGACTGTACTCAGCTTCAGACCGTAGCATTGAAATTGAAATTCTTACGCACCTTCAATCACATTTTTCTCATCAATTAATAAACATAATGATTTCAAATTTTGACAGTATATTACTAGTGTGTAGCTTCGGAGACGATGCATATTTATTACTGCACTGATAAAATATTAACAAAATTTATTTCAAATTTCACAGCACAGAAATTTTTTTTCCAAAAAATAACATGCATCGTCTATTCACTGTAATGGTTCATATAAACCCTGAAATTTTGAACGTAGTATCTTAACTAGTAAGGGAGAAAAGTGTGTTTGAAGGAAAAATCACTTATTTGTCAAATTTGAAGCAAATCTTAAAATAATTTCTATTTCTGTTCATACAAGTTTATGTATTGAGTAAATACCTATCAAATTTCAATCAACAAAATAAACACATCCTACAGGGTCCTTTAGTACATTTTACCTTTTTTGGCGAGAGTGCACACAGCGCATTGCCTCTTAAGTGTACTCGGCTCGTCAAATTATAAACAAATGAACTGAATCGAAACAAAGTTCGCACAATTGAACAAAATTACTGAGTATAAATGACAATAACGGAAACGAGATGCTGGAATTCTTTGTTTCAACCAATCATACCAATTGAAACCCATTGGTTTGGTGACCCTTGTCAACAATTCCTGCTACAACTTATAAATAGTGGTTTATAATGGTCCTTTGATCAGTAGGTTAACCTGCAGAGAAACAGCATACACCAAATTATAAACCTAGTAGGTAACAATTGTGAATATTTCATTTTTAAAGAAATTGATTTGGAGAAGCTCTTAAGCGCTTAAACTGTTTTGAATAATTCACCACCTTATCCAAAGAATAAGTGAAAAATTTGATGTTCTGGAGCAACTACCTTTCAAGTTATATTTTCAGTAAAATTGATTTCGGTTATCCTATTGAATTTGGAATTGCTTGGAAACTCACAAAACACTAGCCCAAAAAAGAGATAATGTTCTCCCATAAATTGAGAGCCTTTCTCAGCGCCAAGTTAAGACTTTGAGAGGCCTGGGGCTAAATTTCGAAAAGGCTCTCTCAAGGGCAGAGAAAATTCGGATTTCCGGAAAACAGAAAAAAAATTACAATTTTTCGATGACAAGACATTTGATTTCAGTTTATTGAAACAAATATAATAGATATTGTTTGAAATTCTTTGTTATACATGTACCTAATGTATAAATATAATTTTAAAATATTAAAAATCCTCCCGTAATTGGAATTTATGAATTTTTGTTAAAAGAAAGCCCCAGCAAGCCTTTCGCTTAATCCGGCGCTGACCTTTCTGCGTTAAGTAGAACAACATCGGGACGATCATTCACAGGTTTTGTCAAGTAGAAGAGAAACCATCATAACACACACTGCTATTATGAATTCCAAACTAAAGTTTTTGACGATTGGGAAGGAAAAAATAATTGATTTTCTATTTATTACTTTGATGGCCCGATTAATGGATATTTTGGGAATAGTTAGAGAATCTGACAAAAATTAGGTACTTATTCTAAATTGAAAACTTATACTTCATTTAGCTTCAAATAAAACCCAAATATATATTACTACTTTTTTAATTATATACAATTTATACATATATACGTGAAAAATACGTAGTACAAAAAATATATATCTATATAAATAGAGGAATTTATAACAATAATATAAATAACTTTCAACTTAGATCACTCACAAATTTTCAAATATTTGAAAATAGAAAAATTCTCATCACTTGCGCATTCCGTTCGGTTTTCCTGTAACAAAGAAAAACAGTTAATAACTGATTGCACGACAATAATCATGAATAAATATATATATATATATATATATAGGTTTCAAATTTTGGCAACGAACTACTTTCTTATATATATATATATATATATATATATATATATATATATATATATACTCGTATAGTAAATCAATAAATAATAGTTATGATTCGATAAAAATTTATCGAGTAACATTCTGTAGTACATTATAGACCAAGGTGGTGGAAGCTATTTTTGTTGACCGAGCACCGAAATAAGGTGCAAGGCTTATAAATGTGTTCACCACCATGGTTTAGATACAATTTCTCCACTACCAGCCAAATTCAGGACTAAAATTGAAAATAATTCAGAGAAGCGCTCACCCTGTTGTCTGACAGACGAGTACACTGTCAGTTTTCGATATATTATGAACGCACTCCTTATGTCATCAGTCATTTTTCATTGAGCGCGAATTTTGAACTAATGGCATTTTTTTTTCAAATAATATGTTAAAGGTATGGGTATGCACTATTATGTTGCACACGTTTTTGTTGAACTACTATCTCTGAATTCACAAAATATTTGAATTTGTCCATTATTGACCTAGGTTAACAATAGGAAAAATTATCAACCACTGATAGAGAAACTCAACTCAGTTGGCAAGAAGAAGCCATTGTCAGGTTTCAGGTATTTTAATTCAGAATTCTAAAGTGTTATGCATTCTGCAAGTGACTAGTGTGCAGTGCAGTTTACTTTGGTTCAGGCAATGATTTATTCTCAACTGGTCTGAGTTTTCCAGAAGTTTTTTCACCGTCTTGGCCCTACTTGATATTTCCAGTGAGCGTTGCCTTTTTCTCCCCTTATTTCATTGTTGCTTATACCAACACATAATTGCAGTGTCCAAAATAAGCGTTTCAGCACTTCTTTTCGCTAGTTCATCTGCCATTCCATTTTATACAATACCATCCTATCCCAAACCCCGTGGTAAGAGTCAGTGTTTTTTTGGCCTAGTTTATTGAGTTTTCCTATGCATTTCATATCACTTCATAACTCAGAACAGAAACTCTCAATGATTTTCTATACATTTCATCAAAAGAAAAAAGGATTTCTGACAATTAGTACCTTTTAACTGTACATTTTGCTCTTTCCGCACCTTTTTTTCTACCTCCATCATTAGTGGGGTAACATTAAGAATTAATTTCATAGCCCTTGATTCTGGAAATGTTGTATTCTGTTTTCAATTGGTTAGCGAGCTATAGAAAAGGGACATTGCCATAATGTGGAAAACATCACGTTATATAAACCTGATATATTTGCAGCTGCTGCTACGAAATTGTTATCATAACTCATCAAGTAATCGTGATAGTGTCGGAGGAGGAATTATGGCTTTTAATGAAAATACGAATGCATTGAGATTAAATAATATAAGCGTGGTATTCGTATTTTTATTATTCAGGATCCATCTTGACACCATTACGATTATCTAATAAGTTTCCGTGTTATTAATTAACAAGGAAGTTTGTTTCGTTCAGAATCTCCATAAAAATTGCGTGAACACATTCGCGAGTCGAAAATACATTAGGTTTAAACTACGCAATGTCATAACAATGTACCTTCAGTCCAATTCATCTTCGACATCGCGCCATAGGTAATTGTGGCCTCACTTCATCTGTGTACCTACATCCGTCTAGCATCCTTCAGTTACAATTTCAATTCCTCTTTGTCAGGTTAGATTGGTATTATTATATTGGAGCCATGTCTATTTTGTGTGTTATCTCGTATTTCCCATTCGGATTTGCTCCAAAGGAGTCTACTGGGAGAAGACCAAAATACTTGACTTTTTGTCCCCATTCAATCTTGCTTCTATTGAGCTTGACAATTTTGAGATAGTTTTCTTTTCTTAGTGAAGGCTTCCATATTGTTTTTGTGAATTCAATACCATTATTCTTAATTATATCTCATTCCTTCAAAACTACTTATTCTGAAAATTTAATTTCAATTTAATATTTTGCTTGGCACCTGCTCCTATTATGTTGCACATTTTATATTTGAATTAGTTTTATTTTCCAAGAAATGGTTAGTATTTATTCCAAGCCGAAAAATGTGAATCATAATCCATTGAAGATGTTTCTAATATTTATATCCTCGATTCCACAAAGCAAGAGGAAAAAGGGAAAAAAATACAAGTTATACGAACAATTTAAGATTGACGACATTTTGCCTCTCAGTAAAGTAGAAGGAACATATTTGATAAACACAAAGTCTATGAGAAGGATGTAGTGGTGGTCTTGTCCCTTAGGGTAACTGTAATCGTACGCCTGTGATATGTAATTTGCTGGACGAATTAAAATTCTGAAGTAGCCAAAATACAATATAAAAAAGATGTAGAAGATCAGGGGCTGTGTAAGATTGGATGCTCTCCGAGTGCTGTATAATTACAATCGGACAGTAGTTCGATTGCCGGGCGGGTAATCATATAATCACGGTCTTCTAGATTAGCCCGAGGATGTGCTCTGCTACCGTTCGTCTTATGCATGAGACCAATTAATAGGTATTTGCGATGTTGTCAGCTCTTGAAAGATAACTTAGATAAGACTTGTGGTATTCACCTAAATAATATAATGTGGCTTAGTATAATTTTCGAATTAATTTTTTGTAATGCCATTTATTATACAGCTGTAAGTATGATATTTTGTACTCTTTTAATTGTACAAATATTCGATTTTGTTTTCAGGGATGCACCTATATTATTTGTTATTCTATAACCTACGTCGATGTATGTATGTATGTATTTTTGGGGTAACATTCACTAAGATCTAAAAGATCTATTGTACCTCTACTTCTACTTAGTTTCCGAGGAGAGTCTCAACAACTAGAAGCTCCTTTAGTTCTTTTTTTTTTGTGGTAATGCATGTTTTAACTCAGGCAAATGTTTCTCTCCTATCCTGTAATCTCCCAGGTAGTATACTCTAGGATTCTGGAGTGCTGTGCAGTTGGAAAGTATGTGGATGGAGATTTTTTCTTCCATGACACAAAATCTACATTCTCCTTCCTCTACTATTTAGAGCTTTTTCAGGTGCCCATTCAGACGACAATGTCCCGTTAGGATCTCTGTTAAAGCTCTTAATGCAGCTCAACTTTGACTAATGCATTCATTTGATCTCAACAGGTTGTAGTCACCCAGAAAAATCTCTGATTGTATAAGCCTTACTAGATATTTCCAATGGTCAGATCTTTTTTTCTTTTGGCTTTCTATATTGGGGCTGATTCCGCGAAAGAAACAAATTATTTTAGGTACATGGCTATCCATGTTTAAAGTGTTGAGATCACTTTAAACTGAAGGTTTGTTTCTAGATTATTTCAGCCTTTGAACTGATTTATGTATAAATGTTATTTTATATTTCACCTTTATCTGATTGTGATGTACGCCCCCATTTATTCATTCATTCATACTATTGGGTTAGGCTCAACAGTCCAGGCACTTGAAGTGAATCTTTGTACCATCACCCATGTTATCTACCTACTTCCATCCCAGAAGCTGCGTGTATTCTATATAGGCCACCAGTTCATCTGGAGGGATCTTCAGTAGTTGTTATGATTATTATGATGTTTGATCTATATTGGGTAACGTTTGCGTCCCGAGCCGCTGGTGAGGGGCGCAAGTATACTTTGTCCACGACCCTTGATTTTTCCATTGAATAGAAGTCAGTAACGATCATTTGGTATTACTAACCTCAAAATGTTGTGGTAGCTACACTGAATAATTTGACATACATAGAGATGGGCGATACTAAGTAAAGTATCAATACAACGGACCGTTATCAATATATTGTTCCAAAATACTTAATATGAGGAAATATCGTAATGAAACGTATCAATACTAAAAATTTCAATATTTTATTACTATACGATATATTTCAGAAACAAATTTCCTGAACAAAATACACAGATTTAATAGTTTATTTCATCATGTACCCCCATCTCTATTCACGTGAATTATGAACCATAATACACTCCAGTGTATCAAGAACCATAATTCACTCTAGTAGATATATGGGTACCATATACCTTTTGTTAGGAGGTAAAATATTGACTTATTCTCAGGTGGACGTGGACAAAATCAAAAAATCATGCGCCTATGGCTTATTACAGGTAATGATAAACAGTTGTGGAATCGATATTGAAATATAGAGTATTGTTGTGATCTAAAAATTACTACCTGAAGCTTCACTGTAGTATAATTATTATTATTGACAATTACACAAGGAGCTTCTTAAATCAAAACTAGAATACTAAGAGATGACATAGGTGCATAACTGCTTTATCAAATTATATCTGTCCGAAAAACGGACAGACATATATTCCTATTTGTTTCATACGACTATTATTGTGAGAGCACAGCATCGAAAATTGGAAAGTAACAAGAGTTACTATTGATTCAACAGTTATCAGTTTAGTTTTGTCAAATATTAATTTTCTTATATTTGGTTTTGTTAAAACATGACACGCTTCTCAATAAAATATCAAGCGGCCAAGTTTTCTGGAAAAATGGAAATAGCCGAGATTTCGAAAATACATATTCTCACTGCATTTGAGCGTAAGGCACATTCTGTGAATTTTCTACTTGATTATTCCAAAAAAACTCCATTAAGTATTTTTTTCAAACTAGTCACGATACTTTTTGTACATACTGTATTATAAAATAACAATATCTGCTTTCAAGTCTGGCAACACTGTATTTATAAACTGAAAAGCTTGCTACCGGTGTATTTTCTACATAAAATTAATAGCCGTTCACTCAGCGTTGTAAGATAAAAAAATATAATAAGCCTGGATTATCTCTTAAGATATCGATATGAGAATGCCAGACATAGCTCAGGTAGAAATAAGATCGATAGACTTAGATAGCACTTTATGAACTTTATTTTACATCCAAGTAATAATTACAGAAGTGGAAATTATTAGCTGAAGAGAATATGCGACAATTAGTACTTTATTTATTTATTTATTACTTGAACCAGTTGAACAGAATAAATGTATCTTAGTGTTGTATGTATGTTAGGTATGTAGCTAAGGTGCACATTATTGAAATTGTAATATGTAGTTCAAATGTTTTACCTATCACAATCACAAAGTAGGGGGTATATTTTTTAGAAAATCATATCCTAAAGCTTAGTTATATGGAGGGAGCCACTTTGAGGAAACGCTAAACAGTTAATTTTTAATTCACATTCACTGTTTTTTCTTTGAACCCAATATTGAGGATTGAGCTCCTCTTGTGTGATGACGCACTATCACCATTTTTTTATCACCATTTTTCGCGAAAATAGAACTTTCGATATGGTTTATTATATCAAAAATGAAACTTTTGGAAAGTTTTTTTTGCTTTCGGAACAATTTTTCACTTTCGGAATGATTTCCAATATCTATGCAGACGACTTAAGCAATGATATTTACGGAAATTTTATTCTGACATCGCTTGTCATAAGTGGTAGTTTCCGTAGCAAGTCCCCAAAGTGGACGAGTGGACGAGTGGGCGAATTGTGAAAGCACTTTTGGGACGTAATACGTACAATATATATTTTTTTAAACGGGCATTTATCTGGTATAATTTCATCTTCCAAAATTCACAATTAAATGCATCATTTTAAATGGACATGGCTTACCATGGAAACCAACTGACCGCTATCTTCGAGTAATTATTTTTTCCATTAAAGATGGGCCAGAAAGTGAAAATGAGTCCGGTGAAAGCTTTTAATAAAGAAATGTGACGTCTCAATGATTTGTTATTATACACGGTTGCTGAAAAAATATTATACGCAACACGTCCGAAAAGGTTTTTGTTTGAGAAAGTAGCACTTTCCGGCCTAGTCCGGGAAGAACGTATTTCCCGGCCTAGGCCGGAAAGAATCATATCGTTACCACAGCAACGAAATGGTGGCTGACAGTTTATATGAAATTAGTTGTCAGAAGTTTGCATGTTTTTTGGGCGAAATAAAATATGGAAAATAGCGATAGTGACTTTGAATATGTGCCTTTCCAATATAGTACGGTTGTCGAAAAAAATATTGTACGCAACACGCCCGATAACGTTTTTTTGGGCTTGGAAAATTTGTTGATTGTTCCACTGTATTTTCAATTTTCCGATCCAGAAATGGAAATCGACAACGAAAGTGACGAGGAAATAATTATTCCACATGAAATCAGCGCAAGCTGCCAATTGTACATTCAATTAACATAAGTAATCTTTTTAGTATTCATCTTTATCACTTTATAGTGGCAACCATAACATTAGTATAATAACAGTTCAAATCACTACAGATCAATGTAAGATCTTTCTAGACGTCGGAATAACAATTCCCACCATTACCTGTTTCTCACAATATCTCCGGATAGGAAAGAAATATCGCCCAGCGGTTTGCACTGTTTTATTACTCATTCAGTCTTCTTTTCAATTGCCTACTACAATTTGTATGCTTTCCATTTGAAATTTTCACGAGAGAACGCAATATTGGAAAATATAAAAAAGTGCCCTCTAGAATATATGTTATTGATCAGATTGCTTCATATTTCCAAATTTTCGATTCATTAACAAAATCTCTTCCGAACAACATCAAGTTTATTAATATTGGTAAAGCAGAACCGGAAATACAGGCGATTTTTCGTATCAAAGCACCTACTCCCCCCCCCTTATTAAAAAAGTAAGATTTGAACTTGTTATAATAAAAATGTGCATAATTTGTCGAGGAATCTGATTATAATATTTGATATGCTCCTTCGAGTGGTAAATTTTGAAAAATTTTGCGCTTCAAAATTTCAACTGTCAAACACGCCCTCTAGCGGTGGACCTACCATTCTGAAAATAATTTCCAGGCGTTTCTGGAGGTCACTTTTGTCATAAAAATGTTTTTCCCGAACCTGTGCCATAATCCACTCCTGAGATATGGCCGACGGCCGTTCTTAGTTGGCCACCCAGTACAAATACAATATTTTTCAATAACTGAAACCAAACAAATACCTATTAACTGAAATGAAAGCAAAGTCTTAAGTCTATGTTCCAGTACATCTGGTTTTTTCAAAGACTGAGGTAAACAGTTCAGGAGATATTAGATGGAATTGCCAAAGTGCTTACTCCTTATGCGGTAAATGATACCCTTGAGTTGGAGAATCAGCAGAGCTTAAACAAAAATGCTGTACTAGCCATTGGCTAACCCGCCCCAAAATGTTCAATCGGTATGATAATCGTATAGGATAAATTTTAGTATCAATATTATAAGCTAATAGCTGCGGTCAAAAAATGGCACTTCCACACAACCCAAAAAGCTTTTGGAACATAATTTGATTGTTGTACTTGTAGGCCGTCTATCCTTAAAAAGTGAAATAATAAAACACCATAACTGATTATATATTCTATATTCAAATCACGTTTTCGTTATAACAGATAATTCTAGGTTACATGTTCTTAAGACAAGATGACTTTTTGATATCAGTACCTTATAATTTGTCTGATTAAAATTCAAATTATTTTGAAACTTGACTGCTTCTTTGTCGAAACCTAATTTTTTTGGAATGTACGCGTGTGATGAAGGTGTATTTTTTGGATTGTTGTTTCCCATGTTGCATTTTGTAATATGATGTTGCTGAGTTCAAAGATGTGATTGTTGAGGTGGCGGCTAAATTGGTATCTAAAATTATCGTCCTCTTATTTGTTGACATTACATTCTCCAAGATATGTTGAAGCTTTTCTCCAGCAATATTATATTTTATATTTGAGTACGATAGTATGATAAACAAAATGAATTTGTCTTCCAATACACAAAGAAATTTCGCCAGATTTGGCTTAACCACGTCAAAAGCGGCATGGCTGTTGGCATACATTTTACCGACTTGTTACTCAAACTGGCTTGTTAAGTCCGGTGCTTACTGGCTTTCATCGAATATGCTCTAATACGTTGACGTTTTATTGGGGTATATCATTCATATGCAGGTTCTGTGTACGAACAAGTTTCGATAGAATTGTTAAGTAGAAGTGATTTTTCATATGAATTAAAATGAAGTGATATGGTGTAGTATATATTATGGCTATTCACTAGTACCAAAACAAAAATCTCAAATGTAGAATGTACTCCTGAATAATACATAGTTCGGATGAAACAGTGCCAGTGTATCTGCTACCCGCCTTGCTGCAGAGAGTCCTTTGATCCGCTGGCAAAAATTTTATTTTCAAAATTTTCAACGGAAAAATCGGATGGCGTATCCTAGGCCAATGGGTAGTTTCCACAAATTTCGAAATAAACGTGAGAATTGAAAATTGGCATTCGTTTGTTGTATCAAGATTTAACGTCGTTAGGAAAAACTTCATTTTGAAATAAGTGGGACATAGGCTTGTTGCAGAGGTCACGCTTCATTGAAATATGACAGTTATAACAGAGAACTGTAAATTGCTTTAGAAATTAATTTCAATGTTTGATGAATGAAATCAATATCACCACTTTATGGAATCAAGAAATAGTAGAATGGAAAGTTTTAAAGATTGGGTTGTAGGGGTACGAAAATACCTGTATTCAGTTGAATTGATATTTTTTTCAGAATATGATGTGAATCAATAGCACAGACTTATTTCAATTGATTCACCATGAAAATTACGCAACCAAAATTTTTTTTTTTTTCGTTAAAAAGCACTGAATTCGTGGCAAAACTCCCAATCAAAGCATACATTCCAAATTTAAACTTTCGAGTTTAGTTGCATGTTATAAATTATGTATTCTAACAATAACTACATTACGCAAGTGAATTATTTGGGTATAAGGTATATCAAAATATGATGAAATCTGATTGAAGTCGACAGTTGTTACCTTGTGCAACCGCAAAAAAATAAAGCCGAATCCAATCATGCGCTCACCCACTTCTGATCGACCAAATTATGAAACTCACCTGTATGTAGAAATAGATGATTCTTCAAATTTGTATGCTTAGAAAAACCTCTCGAACAAATGTGGCATTTAAAGGGCCAAGAACCTGAATGGACATACATGTGAGATCGCAGATCGCCGGGGGTAGGGAAAGACTTGCTGCAAAGATTGCATTTGTGTGGTTTATCCTGGAAAAAACGAAATTGTGTTATGAATTTTAAATATTATGCAATGAAACGAAATTTGTGTTGGATTTATATCAATTAGTATACCAAAACTTTGCTTGATAATAATTATTTCGTCCATTTACAAGATCATTATCCATTTCCCTTAGTTGTCGATGTTATCTAGTGATTGTGTTATAGAAAAGTATTTTATTTTAATAAAATGCAATTCAGCAAGTGCACAGTTTGCATGAAAAATACAATAGGTGCGAGATGTACTTGAAGCGTAGCCGAGGCTATTTGAATACCTCCGAGCACCTAAAAGGTCTCTCACAGCGTGTTCCATCCTTTCCCCGATTTTATCATTAAAACACAATATTCAAAGATGCAAAAAATTCTCTGTGAACTGCAATAAAATGGGTGGAAGGCGTAGGTTAACGTTACTTTGATAGCATTCGTGTCAGAAAAAGCTTATATTTTGACAATTGTCAAATAATTATTCTTCCATGGAGTCTACATTTTTCAAGTTTGATATTTGGCTGGAATCTAGATGAAAATGAATTCTATTGAAGAAGCAGCAATTATTGCGTGTAGAAGTTTGTTAACGGAATAATCTAAAGACCGTTATAATTAAGCCTATGAAAATTTCCTCAAATGATGTTAAACGAGAGATGTGTCCAAAATGACTGAAGATGTATTATTGGTATTTTTCTTAGAAAAATCGAAGATATTGTCCCCTGCTACATTATGGTCAGAATACTTGACATTGACTATTTATTAAATATGAACCAGGATATTTCTAGCTTTGGCCGTTTGAAGGCATTCATGAAAAGAGAGAAATATGGATATCAACCTCCAAAATCTCAGGTATATACAGAATGTATTGCATAAATTTTTGAAAATGGTTTACTGAACAATCATTACCAAACTTTCCTGAGCCTCCATTGATAATCATAGACAATGCATCGTATCATTGCGATCTTGTCAAGAAAATACCAAATCAAAGCTGGAAGAAGTCATTATTGGTGAAGTGACTAGAGAAAAAGCAAATTCACTATCCACAATGCGCCATGAAAAATCAACTATGTGATGTAATAAGAAAGCACTTACCAGAAAAAAGATATAGGTGGGATATTTTCGGAGCAAATTTTCAAAATATCTTATATGTTTGCATATTTTCATAATTCTTCATTCTATTCAGAATGGATGAACTAGCCCTACAGCATGGTCATCGAGTTTTACTACTTCCACCCTATAATGCCATAAAGATGATATATGGTCAGAGTGCACGAGATATTATGATTCCAAAATAACCTCAGTTCAACCTGTTACACCCACCGCTGTATTAAATATATGGAGTGAAGCTTTAGCTAGAATTTCAAAATAAGTTAGGCCAAAATATGGTTTTTCATTAACGAGTGGAATCGGTTCCAAATTCTTCAAATATCAAAATATTTTATGGTTTCAAATAAAATTTTATTTAAGGTTACCTCCAAGAAATGGAAGCAAGATAAGCGGAAAAAACTCGCTATCCCAATAAAAACCGTTCTGGAACGCTACCGAAACGTTGAAATGAAAAACTTGAAAAGCATTTGTGTTCAATTCCCAAGGAATAAGAGAGGAGAGAATTAAAAATTTTGTATATTTTTGTGATTTTCAGTTTAAAATTAACGTTAGATTGGCTTGTTCGCTCTGCCAGTGCCAAAAACGTAGAAAAAAAATGTCCCGATGAGTGAGTATAGAAATATTCGTCCTATAAGGAACATATGCTGATAATAAAAAAGAAAGTCTTTCAAAATAATCACAAAAACACAGTTCCAGTGGATTGTTCTATTCAATTGATTATAAATGTATAGATTGATATGAATATCAAATTATTTATATTCCAGATAATGTTTTCCAAAAAGAAGAAAGGAAGTCAGTACATATGCTTATCAATGGATTTTCCAATTCAGAGATCTACATTGATTGATAATATCGCGAGCGAAGCGAGCGCGCCGTTTCGGCCCTGCGCGCCTTAATGTGAAATACAAATTATTAGACACTTTCTCGAGGAGGGGAAGGGATACGTATGGGTATGTGTGTCCCTTCCACTTCCTTCAATCCTCTACCTTAATTGTAGTGCAGATTCTTAGTACAAAAAATTATGTGCATTGAAGATTTGTAGTACCTAACAAATAATTGGGTAACATTTGTTAATCGTTACATGCAACTCCGACCAAGAATGGCGCAAGATGTACTCTTTTTCATCGTTATGAAAAAGTGGCAAGTGGGTAAATCAGGTGGTTGAAAAGCTAACAATTTCAAAAATTCCGTACGACAGAGCTTAATTTTTTAAAATCACAAACCCAAATCAGTACACCAGCCACTTGTTTCGAAGAACGTCCTTTACGTTACCAGCAAATGCCACAGGTGTGTACAATTTAGATATAATAAGGCACGGGGGTGGAATTCGTCAGTGGAAGGATATATAGCAGATTCAGTGACTCATAGAATATAAGTTACTCATGAAATCATGCCCACAAAATCTATATTTATTTAGGAAAGCCAAAATTCAGAAGTAGAATTCAATGATGCACCAAACGACAAGTAAGTCAAAATTTTTAGTGACGTTGCCCTCGAACAAGATTTCAATCAACATTTGGCGTTGAGTGAATCTTTCAGGAACATACAACAAATTTGCACATTTAATATCCAATCTAAATAAACATTTGATGAGTAATTTGACATTTTATTTGTTTTCCAGGGATGGGTTTCCATATTTAGCTACCGATAGCCTAGCATATTCTACTTTCGCTTCCGCTTACCTGTTTAAAATGAAAAAATAGATTTTCGTAGGGGGGAAAATGAAAATAGATTTTTGGATTTCATGCAGTGAATAATCTAATCGATTTTTCAAACATTTTCACGTACGTACGTACTGATTGGAAAAAGTAATGTACTTATGAGAACCATAGACCTACACTAAGAAAAAAGTATGAAAAAATACTACCGTATAATAATTATACTCGTACGTGCTGGCTTCATGAAAGAGAAATTATCCCCTCCATGCGTATTTCTAGAAAGATATATTGTTTTATTTAGACGGAGAATTGTCCCACAAAATATCATCATTCTACACAAAAAAAAATGATGTTCTTTAAATATATTTTCTCTTGTCAATGCGATTGATCGTGTAAAATAAAACCCTACTAGCACTTCTGGTAAGAGTAGACGCTAATGCTACAATTCTTGTGCGACTTACGTCTTGCGTAACTCAGTCAATCAAACATCAGATAAAATGGGGATTACGAAGGAGCACGACAGGCATTTAGTGAGTGTTATGTTATAAGTGACGTCCATTTCGAACGAAACGTCAATAATCAATCAAATGCCGTTATGGTTGGAGATGGCTGACCCTTGGCGTTCTTCACAAATACGAATAGCACAATTCCTCAAGATTCGCGACATCTGAGAGAAATATTGGATTGAAATATTATTATGTTATTCACTGCACAGTGCCTGGAGCATTCCATACGGGTTCCATACAAAGATCTGCATTTTTTGGTACTCAATGTATATCCACTATAGTTTCACTGTCATTTGCCATTCCAAATAAAATAAATACTTCATAATTGTGTATACTCACTGTTTAAAAAAAAATAAAACCATTATCCATTGTTTTATTTCAGTTTCACTTGTTTTAGGAGTTTATATACTTATTCTTAATAATTAAGGATGGCTAATACAATGTGATTTCACCGTTTCCTACAGCCAGAAACGTTACAAGCAATTGATATTAATAAACTACTTGATGAATATATTGTTTAACACTGGAACACTTTATAACGTCAAAAAGTCAAAAGTCATACAATCGAAAAATATAGAAACCGGATGTCTTGAGTGTTTTCTTGTTCTTGCGTGCCGACAGATGCTAGCGGGAGAATCGTGTACGACTGGTTCCCATACACCTTCCACCCTTTGTTTTAATGGCATCGAACAATACCAAACAAATGATAAAACCTGTTGATTTGCAGTGCCTTTAATGCAAACAGCTCATAATAAAGTATCTCAACATCAACTGCACAGAAATATAATAGCATGAAATTCCAGAATATGAATGTGTAGGTAAAAAAAAAAATACGCTTGGATTTATGTCCTTTTGGACTTTTAATAAACCAGTATTCACAAATTTCAAGTGAATATTCTTCACCAGTTTGAGTGTCATCCTTTCACGTACTTAATTATTTTCACCGATTCCTGAATTCCTGACTGAATCAAAACTTCTCCAGTTCAACAATACAATTCTCGTGAATATTAGTTAGTTTCTTTTTGTACCTTTATCACGGTTTATTATCAAGAAAATTATTTAGTGTATCGAAAATTTCGGTATTGCATGTTTCAAAATCTGGTTAAATACAATTTTTTTCAACAAAAATGTCCTGGAAATAAACTATTAAAATTCAACCCTGTAAAACATTGTCAATTATATTAACTTGGCGAGACAAACATTCATTCATTCTTCCTTTATCAAAATATTGTATTAAAATGATGCTAATACATGTTATGGTTCTGACGTGATAATAATCCAAAGAGAGACTGTATTCACAAAATTTCTTTAAAATCGGTACAGCCGATTATTGTGATTGATGTCAAAACAATCACAACTAACGACTTTTGAATATTCTCAGCCACTTTCTACTATTTCCGTATAAAAATTATATTTTGCTAAAATTTGAAGAATCAAGTTCGATATTTCTTGGAAGTTGAATATTAGTCTTGAAAAAACTACAAAGTTTGTGTGTTGTTACTACTCACACTCCTGCATTACTACATTTTCCTTCCTAAAAATTGTAAGAACTTTCAAAATGCTGATGTTTTTCAGTGTAGTCATGCATATTTCAGTATTTTAAATATACAGATTGCGAAAAAGCTTATCGAACCATGCGGATTACACAAGTACGACAAGGAAAATATGGAGGAAACAGTTTGGAAGTGAGAAAAAAGAATTGTGGGCGGTCATCGAGGCGAGTACTTAGTTCTAGAGGCCAGTGACCGAATTTTTATTTTTCTCCTATTTTAACCGCTGTTGTCGGAAGCGCAAATTAATTTTCACAAATGATATTTTTGTCTTGTTATCGACTTTCTTTCGAAGTCATGCATGATAGGTAAAACTGAATATTTTCATCCGGTAACATTGCCTTTAACAAAGAGAATGATTGTGCATGTCTTTGAAAAAAGTCATCGATAACGAGACAAAAATATCATTGTACAAATTAATCAGCGCTTCTGGCCACAGCGGTTGAAATAAAGGAGCAGTCAACATTCGGCATCTGGCCTCTAGAACTAGGTACACGCCTCGATGACAGCCCACAACTTTCCTTTTTTTCTCTTTGAAGTAGTTTTTATATTCTGCTTGTCGTACTTGTGTAATCCGCAAGGTTCGATATATAACAATAAGATCAATATTCACTTCTCATGAATAATAATTGACCGTAAACAACGAAGTACAGACCTGCCGAAAATTGTCAGCGAAACATTAGAAAAAGACATAATATTTCAATTAGGATTAATCACAGACCTGATATTCTTCCATTTTTTTCAACGTAGTGTGTTGGGAATAGATTAACAATCGACGAAGTATTCTAAAAAGGCTTTTGTATGAGCTATAACACAGATTCAATTGAGATTTGGCATTAGGCAATCAGTCATTGAGGAATAAACCACAAATATGCAGAACATCTTATTGATTATATTACTGCATGCATAAGATGTATTCAAGTTGCATCAGATGGTCAGATCTGCCCTATTTTTCAATTTCCATTCATTTTCAAATTCGAAATTGATCCAAATCTCGATCGAAGATAATTATAAAAGGAATAAAGTTATTTTACTGGTTACTGATATCGAAACAGCTGCTCCGCATTTCCAAGATCCCTCTTATACGTTAGGAATTATTGGTACTCGAACCAAAATAATATTCTATATATCCACGTGTATCAAGTATGTTACGCTCTAATCAATATAACCATGAAACATAATTATTCAGTTAATGATGTAATTTGTATCACCTATGACGTTGTTTCGGGGAAATTCTTGGTAGAGTAATTCTGATATAACTAAGTACCTACTCTACTCATTGGCTTAACGGACTCGAGCGTTGCATGTCAAATAGTCAAAAAGGAATTTATAAAAGCTTATTGAAAATTCATTCATACATTGTACCTACAAAATACACAGATAAAGTGCATAGTTATTCCGCAAAGCCCAGTTTCTGATTGAATCGTCTTACCCTAACTAAGCAGTTGTGGATAAGCTGTGATCCAATCAAACAAATTGAGACAAAACGTGGAAATTATCCAATAAATTGTTTTGAAAAAGTGAAGCAACTGATAATCAATGGATGTGTGACAATCAACATTTTTGTGATAATATTGTGTTTCATAGTTGGTTCCTTATGCCTCACAAACCATGTGTCACCTAACTTGTTGAGTGAATAACTAATATCAGTTTGCACCAGTACCCCTTAAAATGAGTACATAACTAAGCGTCTCTTGATGCGAATGGACGATTAAATTTATTTCCTAGTGCATAAGTGTCACTTAACAGAATCTTAAGTGAAGGGTCCTTAAGTTTTTCTATCCAGTGATATTTCAGTTTCATATTTGTGTGCAACTTCACTTCAGTTTAATAAAGCCATTTCATTGGTCCATAGTAGTTGGTTGTTTTCTCCAATCTAACTTTACCGTATATGTCAGTTACTTTTAAAGAAATTATTCAGTACTATTATTGATAATAATAAGAATTTTCGGATGAAAGGTAAGTTTCTATACAAAACTTCCTTTGCTAAGTAGGTACCTACGTCTTATGATAATTTGTTATTTTTAGATGGCTCACATCAATAACAATAGAAAACAGCTTGTTTTTATTGAAAAAGAATGTGAAGAAATTGTCCCTGTTGGTATGGAAATGGTAAATGCCTAGTTTATTGCTCACTTCACTATATGACTTGAGACATGAAATATTCACTTCATTGTGCAAAGGTACTCACCCATCCGAAAGATATTTCAATCGTTTTTTTTATGAATTTTAATAAATTCAGGACCGTTTTTGTAACCGAAACCTTCAGAAGAAAGACAGCTTATGCAGTTCATTGAAATATGAACGTCTTTCATATATACGCCTAGGAAATCCTTGTTCTACATTTTCGATTATTTCCAGGTCGTCATGAAACGAGTCCATATCAATTTGTGATGAATCCATTGTCATAGTTATCAGAAAAACACAACAGCTCTGAACAGTTGAAAAATGACAATTTAACAAATTATTTCAGGTTATAAAATCCCTTGAATAATATTGAGTGGTCATTATAGGAGCACTTGAATTCAAGGTTACCTTTAGCTATTCAAATGTTCCATTGTGAAAATTCCTATTAAATGAATGCCATGAGTTTATAGGTATACGGTGAAAAATATTGAATAGGTTATAACTTTCTACTCCTATTTCCTCAATAGTAAATAGGTATTTTCCTAACAAGTGCTACTTTCCCGCACGCGACTGCAGTTGACACAAACGACGCATAACGGGCAAGCCTTCGAGTGTGGGGAAGACACTTCACGCATGAGCTATGAACATGATTTTTCCTACGACCGTATGAATAAAAAAGTATTCCAACCCATTTTTCAAAAATAAATTCATTTAAACAAACATATACAAAACTTTGACCAAAAGCTACCAATTATAATAAACATTGATATTGAAAACACAATTTGTTGTATTCTGTGAATTCCTTAAAATTGCCGTTCCAGTGGAGTTATTTTGTGTTGGGGCTATGTAAATATTATTATTTTTTATTTTCAAAAAATGGAGAATGCAACAACAAGCTAGAAAAGATGTAGATTTCATTCAATGGATTATTTCGTAAATATTCATTCACCTGTAGCAACAATAGTTATAAACTAACCGATGTAAAAAACTATCTGGAAAGGTCAAAATTTGCATTATTCCACTTTCCCGCATTAGTGCGGGAAAGTGACACTTTCTAAACTGAAATTCGTGCGGGAAAGTGGGTTAAAACGCACGGTCGTAGAATAGTATATTGTGCAACTAGTGTGAAAAGTTCAATTTTTCTCACGAGTGTGCGTTTGTGGCACGAGCCTGAGAGGCGAGAGCCACAGCACACACCGTGGCTCAAGCCGTGGGAAAGATTTTTTCCCACGGCTTGGGCAACTTTTCCCACGGCTTAGGCAAAGTGACACTTTGTAGCTTCGTAAATTGTGGGAAAAGGACTATTTTCCATAGCAGTCGTAGAAAAAAAATTTCCAGCATCAAAAATGAATATTTTCCACCCATGGTAACTCGATTTATATTTGCCTCATATTGAGCACTCGAGCAAATATAATTTTTAGTTCCTACTCTATGATTCAAGTTAATTTCTGTAGAACTATATCTAAATACTAGTTTCCAGCTCAACATCGTTCTTGTCTTTCGTCCGTCAGTCTCCTTGTATGTAATCTGTTCGAATCAAGTGAGTGATGTTTCTTGCTAGTGTCACTCATGCCGTCACTTGTCACTCTTTAAAAACAGTGAAAACACGACAAATGCTTCTTCTCTTTCGTCTTTTTCTTTGGTAAATGGACTTAAATGGCGAGACTAAACGAGGTGACGTAATACTGTCTCGTTCATCGACTGTGTTGTTTATTGGCCATTTAAAGCTAGTGTAGGACAGATAACGTTGTCGAAATATGGGTATATAAAGGAAATTATTTGATATAAATTGTTAATATTTTTGTAAATATAAAACTAAAAGTAAATCTTTTTACTTGATTCATGGTAATTAAGCAGTCCCTGTTGATGGAGTTGAATTGATTTTCAATCTTTCCAACAGTTACAATTTACAGTCGAAAGAGAAACAGAGAAGGAAAAATATAATCATGACAATTCCACACATGTGATTTTCAGCCAATCCGAATGTGCATTCTTGACAAATCACCATCGCGAATGAATAAATTCAAGTGTAAACTTGTTTCCTGATGGGTACCCAACAGCGTATTATACTGGAAAAATTTTTTACGTTTATAAAGACATAATGTTTCTTGACAATTTAATCTTTATTCTTTCACATGATAATTTTGATTCATCCCAACTACATCCCTAAATTCTTTGGACGATTATGATCATTGTTTATATTTAAAACGCAATTATTATATACTATGTTCAAGAACTTGATGGAGACGAAAATTGATGTTGCTGGAAATAAGCACATTTGGTGTGGAACTTTCTTACCGACAAACACACGAGGTCTAATTAAATCCGGGAATTTTTTCTCGCTTATGAATTTTTCTAGATAATTTCCAAAATATCCATGAGCTTGAAAGAATTTCCGAAAATAATTTCACCTAGAGTGGTATTACTGGTGAAAATTTCTTATTCAACTTCACAGCGAAAAAACTTGGAAATATTATTCAATACTTCATTGGAAGTTATCCTATCGAATCACTGAAAGAGTTAATCCATAGCACAGTAACTGAATTGCTTGATACAATTGCATACATTGGAACATTATCGTAGGTAATATCCCTAGTGCATTTAATTGTCCCGGGAAAATTCGAGTTTTTTAGTAATTTGTTGAAACCCAGATACGAGTGTTCCAATTTTCCCACAGGAAAAATTAGATGCACGAGGTATATTTGGTAAGATGAATCCCTGAGCTGAATAATAATTTTATTCTAATACATTTTTCTCATTGAAATAATAGCTTGACAAACGAAATTTTTTCGATTTTTCTTTTCCGGGAAAAAAGCTAACAACTAAGTAGACAGTTGTTGAGTAATTTTCCCACTTAAAATTTACATTTGACATACTAATTCTTGATAGCTTTTGGTCAAAGTTAATAAAAAGGAAATAATCGGGGGTGATATCCCTAGTGCATTTGATTTTTCCGTGAAAATTAGATGCACGAGGGATATTTAGTAAGATTATCTACTGGGTTGAATGAACATTTTTTGAATTGGAATAATGAGAACAATGATTAATAAGAACAATATTACTTTCAAGATAGCGAAGGTTTTACTTCGTCAAACTTGCATGGAATTTTTTCGATTTTTTTGTCCGGAAAAACTGCTGACAGCTAAGTTGTCAAGTAATCTATTCACTTAAAATTTATACTTGACATACCAATTCTTGATAGCGATTGGTCAAAATTAATAGGAAGAAAATAATCCTCGAAAATCATAGAGAATGTCAAAGGTATAGTCAATTTGGAAATTAAACAAGAACAGCCAAACCAATACAGTGTGTAAGGGTTGATAGGTCGTTGTTATAAAACGCTTGGTAAAAATCACTTATATCTTTATTCCGTAACTAATTAATTCTAAGTACAAAGTACGTCGATCTATCTGTATAGAACCGACCTCGTTAAAGTTTATTGTATTATCTAATTATAAAATATATTTGTACCCGTCTCATCAAAATGTCCAAAACTATGTTTATATTTTTATTTAAGCTTACTAATACTTTTATATCATTGCTGATAGACATATTTATAAAAGTATTAATTATAAGCTATTTCGTCAATGACCTAATACATTATACGAGGGGCATTACATCCCTCCCCCTAGGGAGAATGGTTTCAGGGTTGGCCAGCCCTTAAACCATTTATCTAAGGGTATTTTCAAACGCGTAATAGTTTGGCTTTGATGGATGGTTACTTCCTGTTAAGACAATAGTAATAATAAAATAATAATAATAAGAAAAATAATAATAATCATAATAATAATATGAATTGTACCTGTGGGGCGCCTCCACTAGGTACTTATTTTAATAGTGAGGGTTAGCCATTAGCACCCCCCCCCCTTGAAGCAAAACCATATATACAGAGAAAAAAAATACAAAATAACATACATTGGAGCTGAAAGGAAGAAAAAATATAAATATACGTATAGGAAAAATGTGGTTTATTGTCAAAGTCACTGTTCTGGATTATATATATCCAGCCGATTCTTATGTACTGTGGTATGTTTTCCATTTCCTAATGCTACTGTGCAGTTTGGGTCTGCGAATTCTACCACTACATGCGGGCCACTGTATTTCTCACTAAATTTAGTTCCGTTCTCTTTTTTCAGAAGAACAAGATCTCCTTTATCTAATGTTAAATGCTTGGATGTTTTATCCCACGTTTTTTTTCGGTCTACTTTAATTTTACCTAAAATTTCTCTAGCTCTCTTATGAGTTACTTGTAATCTATATCGAATTTCCTGCTCATAAGCATCAATGTTGTATATCGGTTCTATTGTATTCCCTTGTAGTTCATTTGGTAGTGTTGCAATTCTACCGTATACTAACTCAAAGGGAGTATAGTTATGATAAGTGCTGGGAGTGGTATTGTAGCAAAAGGCGTAATATTGACACCACGTATCCCAGTCTGTATGAGTTTCATTTATATAGCTCCGAACATATTCATTGTACACTCTATGATTTCTTTCACAGCCACCTATAGTTTGACTGTGATAAGCCGTAGAAATACTGCGTTTAATTGATAGTAATTTTGAAATATTATTTAAGACTTCATTTTTATATTCTAGTCCCATGTCTGTTCTTATTTCTTTCATGAGTCCATATATCAAAATGAATTTTTCAAAAATGGCTCTGGCAACTGTTACGGCCTCTTTATTTGGTATAGGAATCATTACTACGTATTTTGAGAGTTCACATTGAATAGTTACCGCGTATAAGTTTCCCGAATTTGATTTAATGAATGGACCAATAGTATCGATACATACAATATCAAATGCTTGTTGAGGAGTAGGAGTTATTACTAGCGGTTCCACATGCTTTATCTTTGCCTTATTTATTTGACATTTATGACAAGTTTTTATGAATTCGGCTACTTCCTTTGACATGTTTGCCCATGTATAACCAGATTTTAATTTTTTTATTAACCTTTTTTGTCCACAGTGCCCTCCTAAGAGTGGATCATTGTGGTATCTCTTGATTAAATCAAGTTTTTCATCTGTATTTGTAATTCGTATTGGTGCGTCACATAACGCAATTGACAGGTGTTTCAAAACTTCATTACCTGTACTTTTAAATTCTTGTTCAGTGCATTTTTTGAATATAAAATCATTTGTAAATAGTTTAACTTTCCTAACATTATTTACAACTGCCGACCTATCTAGTCGGTACAACGCTTGGCCTAGGTCAAGGTTGTTTCCTACAGTTTGCAATATTTGTTCCTTCATCAGCAATTTACCCTTATGTTTCACAGTCATTTGTAATGATGTGGAATTCCATTGTGTAAATTGTAGATTAGGCAATTTTAGCACTTCGACATTATTATTTATTTTAATAACTTTTAAATTAGTTGATTCTGCTTTTTGCGTTTTTATACTTCCTTTGTCAGTTACTAGGTTATTTTTGACCATTGACCTTGTTAATGCTAGTATTTGTGAATTTTCTACTTGCATTTGTTTTAAGTCTGATATAGTTATTCTGGAAAGAGCATCAGATACATTACACGTACCCTTAATGTATTCTATTTCAAAATCATACTCTTCCAGGTCTAATCTAATTCGTGTTAGTTTAGAAGAAGGATCTTTCATTGCGAATAAATGTTGTAATGGTTTGTGATCAGTTTTCACTAAGAATTTAGGTGCTCCGTATAAGTAGCACTTAAAATAATTTATTCCCCAATGAATGGCGGTTAACTCTTTTAGTATGATTGGTTTATTAAGCTCACTTTTATTGAAACTTTTTGACGCAAATGCTATAGGTAAATCTGTCCCGTTGTGATTTTGACATAATATTGCGGAGGCTGCAAAATTGGATGCATCCGTAATTAAAACAAATTGTTTGGCAAAATCAGGATATTGCAGGATTGGCGGTTTAATGAGTGACTGTTTCAACTTATTAAAAGCAATCCCGCAATCTTCTGTCCATTGAAATTTTACGTTTTTACGTGTTAGTTTATTTAATGGTAAACAAATCTCCGCGAATTTCGGGACAAACCTTCTATAGTAGTTGCAAAATGCTACAAATCTTTTCACTTCTTCCGCACTAACTGGTGTAGGGTATTTTTCTACTACCACGAATTTTGATTCATCAGGCTCAACTCCTTTGTCGGAGATTTTATGACCCAAGTAAGTAACTTCCTTACGGAAAAATTTGCATTTTTGTGGATTTAATTTTAAATTATGACTTCTACATGTTTCAAACACTTTTCTCAAATTTTCAAAATGGTGTTTTTCAGAGCAACCTATTACTATTAGGTCGTCCATATATAGAAACGCCTTTTCTGGAGTTAGTCCAGTAAACGCAATTGTCATCATTCTTTGAAAACTGTTGGGACTTACATTTAGCCCGAAGGGTAGCCTTGTAAACCTAAATGCTCCCTTGTCTGTACTGAATGATGTGTAATCCCTGGATGTTTTATCCAGAGGGATTTGATGAAATCCCGATATTAAATCAACAACCGAAAACCACTTTGCTCTACCTAATTGATCCAAAATGTTATCGATTCTAGGTAAAGGAAATTTATCAGGTATCAACTTCTTATTCAATTGTCTAAAATCTATGCACATACGCCATGCTTTGCTCCCATTTTGAGATTTTTTAGGTACTAATAGTACAGGACTATTGTACACAGATCGTGACGGCTCGACTATGCCGTGCTCTAATAGTTTGTCAACTTGACTATTGATTTCTGACACATGTGCGTGAGGTGTGCGATAGTTTTTTATATATATCGGAGTGTGGTCGTTGACTCTCAATTTTTGTGAATAAAAATTATTTGACGTTATTTGATCGTTTTTTAAAGCAAATACATCAGAAAATTCACTACATAATTTGTTTAACTCATCTTTAATATAATGTGGCATATCTTGATCTATTGCCTCTAATAATTCTTTCTTTCTTACTTCCGACTTTCCGGTCATCGTGTATACATTGAAATTGCTAATACTGATACTGAATATATTATTAGTAGATACATTTACGCTTTCCTCTGTTGTATTCAATATCCTAACATATGGACTATTTCTAGAAACTATTCCTCTGGCTATGAATATGCCCTGTTGTAATTCTTGCTGTTCTACCACAGCATCCTCTTTCAAATCTTTGAAGTGGTCTACAACTCTCATTACCTCACATCTGGGAGGTATTGAGAGAGTATTGTCTAAGGGGCTGTTAAAAATTGGTACCGAAAAATAGTTATTGAAATTATTTATTGTCATTAACCAACGTGAGTAATCTAGATTGCATTTAAATTTTGAAATAAAATCTCTGCCTAAAATTGCATCAGCCGGGATAGAAAAGTTTTTTGACACTACATGAAATCTATGCGACACTTCATTATTTTTTTGAAATAATGTGGCATTGATTGTACCCATGGACTTTGTAATTCCAGCTGTTACACCTTTTATATTAATAGTGAGATTATTGTTTATTAACTGAGGGTTATTGACACTAGTTTCTTTGAAAATTGAAATATCTGCGCCAGTATCCACTATGAATGTGCACAGTTTGTCCGATATGTTAGTATATAATTTTACAAAGTTGGAAAGCGTCAAGTCAATGTGGAATATATTTTTCGTTACGTTTAATGGTCCCCCTGTTGTAACTGGGGGTCCGGAAAGTTTCCCGACTCCTCAGCTGCCTCAATGCATCTAACATTCTGAGCATAGTTGTTGTTCCTATGGTTGGTTCTCCAGCTGCTACCCCTTGCATTGGAACCCCTGTATTGATTACCTCTAAAGTTATTATTCCTCCTACTGTAATTATTTGACCGGCTGTCTACATTAAATTTCCCATTATAATTCCTGGCCTGATTGTACCTTGACCCGACATTGCTACTAATTCTGCGCCCATTTACCCTATTGCTCTCATAACTAAGGACTGTAGTTAGCTGATCAGAACGTGTATCCACCTCTACGAATTTTTTAAGGGCCTCTTCTGCCGTGGAAAAGTTACCTGCCTCTAAAATCCACCTAGTTTTCTCCTGATTGGCATTTTTGCTCAACGCCGTGACTGCCGCTTCCTTGGTGTACTTTTCTGCCAGCAATCTCGGCATTCCTTCCGAGATATACGAGTTCCTAAGAGATTCGACCAGCTTCTCCACCTCTGTTGTGTACTTCACAGCGTCTTTGTTGTATTGCCTCAGATTATTTAATTTTGCTGCCAACAATCCTGAATTTTCACCTTTCACCCTACTCTTAAGAGCGGTTATTATTCCCTCTAAAGTACTTTCATCAGCTATCACTGCTCTGGCCTTGCCTGCCAACCTAGTCTTTACAAAAGCTACTGCTGTGACTGATAACTCTTCAGTAACATTAGTCTTTAACAATTCCAATGCATCCAGAAACCCAAATAAATTTTCGAATGAACCATCGAATTGTTGGGGTATGAGTTTACATGCTAAATTAATAAAATCTACTTGTGACAAAGGCATCATGTCTAAGGGTTCGCTCTCTTCGCTCTCTATATCCTCCTCAAATTTATTTGTGTCAATTAATTGAACACATGAAATAGGTATTTTATACTTCAACTTTAGCACCTGGAAGGACCTAACTACCCTGTCCCTGACTAATAAAAATTTCGAATTGCACTTTGCTTTGTAATTATTATCAAGTGCATCCCATGAAAGAGCTATGTTACGAGTAAATTCATTAAATAACGAAATCAAATTATTTTTAATTTCTTCCCTGACTGACTCACTTTTTGGTACTATTGTTTTCAAAACACGTTTGGATTGATTCTTTATTTCCTCTGTTAATTTATCTAACACTGTATCTAATTTTCCTGGAGCAACAGACATCTAGTCTAGTCAGTGTAAAATGAGCAGCAATTTTCGAGTATAATATCACATTTAAACTCTTGTGATACATTCGCAATTAATAATAATAAGAAAAATAATAATAAAAATAATAAAAGATATAAACACAGCAAATCAGTAATCATAAGAATCGGTAGGAATTATATATAATCTTACCACTTGTTACACTACACTGGTTCTGGACTGCGTCAAGTTCCTTCTGATGGTCCTCTTCATGTTGCGCCTGTACATCGCCCAGATGGAAATCATCAATTTCACCACTACTGCTGCTGTTAACACATACATCAAAACACGAGCGTCTCCAGATACTTGGCTTTCTTGTACTATGAAGTTGGAATTCACTACGCCATTCTCCTGTACATCTTCATGCGTGGAATAGGATTTCCCCATGATAATTGCTCACCATACACTAGTCTAGTTCAAAATCCTGGTATCTTCTGATGGCAGGATCGCCATGTAAGGGTTGATAGGTCGTTGTTATAAAACGCTTGGTAAAAATCACTTATATCTTTATTCCGTAACTAATTAATTCTAAGTACAAAGTACGTCGATCTATCTGTATAGAACCGACCTCGTTAAAGTTTATTGTATTATCTAATTATAAAATATATTTGTACCCGTCTCATCAAAATGTCCAAAACTATGTTTATATTTTTATTTAAGCTTACTAATACTTTTATATCATTGCTGATAGACATATTTATAAAAGTATTAATTATAAGCTATTTCGTCAATGACCTAATACATTATACGAGGGGCATTACAGTGTCTTTTTACTAAACTGGAACAGCCAGATTGATTGTTAATGAAACCAAATGTACTTTCTTGTAAGGACTCAATGTATAAAAACTCTGACGTTGAATCGCTCAGTAAAATGAGTAGACTAAAAAAATGTCCAATGAGGTGATGAATCGTGGGCTACTGCTTTATTTTTTCATACCACAATGAAATTACAAATGACAGTTGGAGGCTGTCAACCTTATAATGGTTATAATTATAACAATGTAATATTCAAAATATTTTTGTTATTGATGGATGTACAAAAATGGAAATTTTCACATATAATAGACATCAACAGTAATTTTTTCCACTAGCGTGCGGGAAGATCCACTTTTGCGCACTAAAAAGCGTGCGGAAAGAGTCACACAAAGTAGATTTGTTGACATTTGAGCAGTATACTGACGTTTGAATATTTAAAATATGCATTTTGTATATCCAACTTTACCAAATGACTGAAAAATTAAGAAATTTATTGGAATTCCGCTATAATTTTCAATAAAGAGGAACGCGTATCCTTCAATAATTTTTTAATGTCTGGTGTAAGCTGGTATAAGCTGGTATAAGCCTCATCAAATGATTGTCAAATAATAATAAATATCTGACATTTCTCATCTGTCACATTGAATCAACAAAGAAAAAATAATCCTGTCAGTCAATACTATACGTTATCAAAACCAATTTTACCGTCGCAGCTTTTTCTAAGAGATAATTTATCCATGGATTCTTCAGATGAAGATTTGTCAGAGTCAGATTTGGAATCAGCCAGAGCTGCAAACTTGGATCTATTACTATCAAAATCTCGTCGTTATAATGGTTATAATTATAACAATGTAATATTCACAATTGATGGATGTACAAAAATGGAAATTTTCACATATAATAGACATCAACAGTAATTTTTTCTACTAGCGTGCGGGAAGATCCACTTTTGCGCACTAAAAAGCGTGCGGAAAGAGTCACTTTTCCGCACTAGTGCGGAAAGTAGATTTGTTGACATTTGAGCAGTATACTGACGTTTGAATATTTAAAATATGTATTTTGTATATCCAACTTTACCAAATGACTGAAAAATTAAGAAATTTATTGGAATTCCGCTATAATTTTCAATAAAGAGGAACGCGTATCCTTCAATAATTTTTTAATGTCTGGTGTAAGCTGGTATAAGCCTCATCAAATTATTGTCAAATAATAATAAATATCTGACATTTCTCATCTGTCACATTGAATCAACAAAGAAAAAATAATCCTGTCAGTCAATACTATACGTTATCAAAACCAATTTTACCGTCGCAGCTTTTTCTAAGAGATAATTTATCCATGGATTCTTCAGATGAAGATTTGCCAGAGTCAGATTTGGAATCAGCCAGAGCTGCAAACTTGGATCTATTACTATCAAAATCTCGTCAAAGGTATGAAAATGAATAAATTTGCAGAATGCAACAAACTGCACATTTAATATTGATATTAATAATAATTTATTTGATAAGTATTAATTTGATAAGTATTTTATAGATCTTTTTTTTATATCAACTTTTGTGTTTTTTTCCGCATGCTAGTAGAAAAAATAGTGTACCTAACACGTGCGTAAAGTGACTTTTCCGCACGCAATTGCTGGCCGAACTCCGCTAAAGCGTCGTTCGGCCATCTGCAATAGCGTGCGGAAAAGTATCACTTTTCGCACTAGTTAGGTAAACTACTATTTCAGCACCCCTAATTATTTTTCAATTAAATGCGAGTTTCTACAATTGATGATTGAATTTGAAAACAATACTCACTTTGAAGTGAAATACATAATATATTCCAGTAATCATAATGAATTCATTGGATTAACTTTGAAATTATTTTTTTATTTTTTGGTGTTACTTTGATTTCAATGACCTCACTTGCATGTGAGTTAATAATTTTTCATTGGTTTACATTTTCGACCTATATTCTCCTATTGCAATATTTATTTTTAGCAATTCTAATGAAAGCAAAGCTTTCCGAAAGATCGGTAACCTATAAAAGATTTCACTTTATCACAGCAAGGTGGAAGAGGTAGCGAAGCCTCTTATCCATCTATTTTTTTCACGGAAATATGTATTTTTATGAATTATCAGATTTTCAGGTATATAAGAATTGAAAGAACAAAATGTCGCCTAAGGAAAATCAATATCCACTAGACATTTTATAAAATAACAAAAGACAAAAAAGCTTTCAACAATATCATGATCATATGTTGGAAGTTGGTTCAATCATTATGATCTAGAACATTGGAATACAACATAAAGAAAAACGAAACTGACAACTAAAACTTCAATTCACGAAACGCGAAAGCTGCAAGAACCTTTTTACTATAGTAAGATAATAATTATTATCAAGAGATAAGGTATATTATACGTATTTTATTGAAATTATCACTTAACACTTTTTTTTTCATGTTTGAAACATATTCTCTATTTTTTGATATTTCATGAAGTGGATAGTGATTTTCAACCACTGGGTATAGGATAGCAGAACTTCATATTTTCTAAAGGCTTGGACGTGATCTCCTTAACTCTGCCATTGAAAAGCCAATGATCTATTCAAGAAAAAGAATTATTCCGTACGCAAAACTGGAACGCCCTTTATATTTTCAAATATAGTCAGCTCTCAGTTGTGCTTGGTTATAGGACTCATTCTTGAAATATGTATTTCAATATTTCTGAACTTTTTCAACACCTTCAACACCCTCCATCAATTTAAGTATTTGATTTAAAGGCGACCTTAACAATGAAATTTTCGGAAATTTTTATTATGACATCGCTTGTCCAAATGAATTTGTTAATAGCTCCACAGTATTTTCAATTTTCCGATCCAGAAATGGAAATCGACAACGAAAGTGACGAGGGAATAATTATTCCACATGAAATCAATGCAGGCTGCTAATTGTAGATTTAATGTACATAAGTAATATTTATGGTATTTATCTCTATCAATGTTTAACAATTCATCTAATAAACGACTGCAGAAAAAATGTTGTACGTAACGCTACCCGGAAGTGATTTTACGGGACTTGCCCTGGAAACTACCCACTCATTCCGTAAAATATCACTTCCAGAACTTGTTACGTAAATAACTATTGTTGTACCCGTACTTTTTTCCCTAATATTATCGCTAGAAAAGTTGAGGATATATCTATTTCAAATTAACAAATCGCAAGCATAGACCACCTCTGTGAAAATATATATCATATTAATTATACACACAAACCAATGGAACCAAAAGGCTTAAATTCCAGGAGGTGATTGCTTTCTTTACTAAAAACAAGCAAACTTATTTAACCACTGTATCTAAAAGCTCCAAAAAAAATGTATTGTTTTTGTGAATCCTGTGAAATCAGTTGAAAGTTAAGATTTTAACACCATATTAAGCGTAACTGATATATTTAGATTCACTGCGAGAAACGCGTAAAGTAAACCAACATTTTAATTGCTATTCTTCTCCACAAACCAAAAATAATTCAAAAACAATAATCTAATAGCTTTATAATACAGTTTACAGCTTCTTCAGTTTTCGCTTCAATCGGCAGTCACATTACAGTCACACATTAAAGAGTGTTAAGTTTCAGTACCTTTTTGATTCAATTTGTTTTGTAATGTCACTTTATGGTGGTGCCCACCTAATAAGATGCATGAAATGAACCAACTGACCCTCTTAAATATGGTGACTCATATCAGTAACGCTACGTTATTTTCAATAAAAAACATTAATTATTTATTTTTTTATCACAATTGCATACATTCATAAAAAATGTATGGCAGCATTTGAATGATAGGTATTGTCCACTTTATATCAGGTGAATTGAATCATTCGACACTACTTCAAAATGATGTAATTCCAAGTTTGACAAATTCATATCCTGATCCAGGAAACCCTCGAAATCTAGTAAAGACGATATGGTTTAGTAGGATAGAGCACTACCACATCACCAGCCCAATATCAGTACTGTTACCGCGAGAAGAGATGAAATGTGTCTCTCGTCTTGTCGAGAGAGGGCGAGACGATACGAGAGACGACCTCCTCTCGTCTTGTCTCGCTTCTCTCGTGACCAAATATAGTAAAAACAAAGCTAAATTTTAACGCGTTGAGGTAGGTTCTACCATATTTGATATGAATTGTGTGCAATATATGTCAAATATAACAGAACTTAACCTAAATGCGTTGAAACTTTGCCCATTAGTGCGGCGAAGGTCAATATCTCCTGCACCAATGGACATAGCAGGAAAACGTTTGTTAAAGCTTATTAAGGGTTAAGTGCCTGTTATGAAATTATTTTTCCCTATAAACGGTGCTTCAAAAAACCAGCACGATAAAAAATTTCCACTTTTGCAATATATTTTAATTTTGGGTTTTTTTAAATACTTCTTAACGATCTACTCTAATTTAAGGTACGAGACACAATAATAATTACTATTATTGAATGAGATTTTAAATTAAAATTAAATCGTTCATAGAAAACAAACGTAAACAAATATATTATCAACTGACATAAAAGTGAAATTAATGTACTTACGTCAACCAGTTTCATGTTTAATTTTTACTGTAAAAGACAACCGAGAAGAAGTTGAAAAGTAGATAATGACACTGAACTTACGTATCAGCCATCTGGATATTTATATATAAATTAAAAGTCGGAAGTGGGGTAAAACTACCATCAAATCACAATTTCATTTAAATTTTTAGATTCTATCCGCTATTTTCAATGGTACCGGATATATTGATATTGGTTACACTAATGAACCACCCTGTATATCAAATATGAGAAAGGTATATTCAGATAGTAGCAAAAAAATAGGATTTATTCCATTCAAAATATCCTGACGATGTAATAAAAAAGATGAGAAGTTTTGCATCGCATTATATTTGTTCCTAAAAACCCATGTGATAGAAAAAAGAACAATAATTGTATCAACGTGCGCACAAAGAAAAACAAATTCCTTCATATTGAAGGAATAATCATTAAAATTGCACGAACTCATCTAATTTTACTGACCCAGATTCTTTGTATTAATTGCCACATAATTTGTGGGCTAATGTAATTTTTAACGGGTTTAAGAATATGTGATTCGGAGTGACAATAATTGTACAATTATACTCATACCTAATTTTTCGGTATAAAGTACATCTTATTTGAGGCTAATAACCTATAGGTTTATTTCAAAAAATCAAATTTTTGTCAGAACTTTACTACTACTACTATGAATATTTGTTGTTCTGAAGTGATGGAATATTATTGAAGATGATATGTTTTTTTTCTGGGCAATGTTAACAATTTTTACCCAAATAGCATCGATATATTTTGTAACAAAATATTATAGTGTGCTTCATAAACTTTGGATAGTTTCTGAAGAACAATTGTATAAACGGGCGCATAAAGAAAAACAAATTTCTTCACTTTGAAGGAATACACTCGAATGAATCATTTTTTATATATAAATCAATTTCCCAATATTTTCACCTTAATATGGCCCCTTAATAATGAATAAGCAATGTTAGTATTAAACAAAGGGTGGTAAAACTAATTAGTTTATTTGTCTAGAAATAACTCTTCTTTCGGTGATCCGTTGAAAAATGTCAATTTACAATTTAAATTTGACGTGTTATTAAATCTCTTTTAAAATTTAGCAATACAGGAATAATAAGTTTATTTTGATTGACTTTTGCACACAGATACACACATTTACATTGAAATCAATCATCAAACCAGAAATTAGATAATTGATAATAAGAAATAGGTACTGGTCTAAAATATGAATTTTTTTTATCTTATCGGCACTTGATATCACCATAAATAATAGGTACTTCGCAACATATTATGGAACTAAGATCAAAAATTATGGAATAAAACAATTGTAATTTATTAAAGTCTACATTATATTTGAACTAAAAGTTGTGACGTGTTTCGCTAGCACAGTAGCTTTTTAAACGAATTGAGGTATAATGGGAAATTTTTAATTTATACATCCGTATAATATAGTATTAATGCACTGTATACATTGAAAATTTCTCATTATACCTCCATTCGTTTGGAAAAGCTACTGTGTTAGCGAAACGCGTCACAGCTTTAAGTATAAATAATATAGATTTTAACAAATTGAAATTGTTTCATTTCATAATTTAGTATGGATCTACATCAAAAAAAGCCTTTTCAATTTTAGACAAAAAAACATGTCTTTTTGACTTCATGGACATTTTAAACAAACTGACAACAGCGAATTTGAAATTAGAACAACAATACATAATCTGAGTTATATATCTATATATAATTTCTATCATTTGAGAGTTATTCCATAGAATCCATAAATATTTTCAAGTGAAAAATCAAAAACAGTTGTTTTTCGTTATAAAAATTCAAACATTTGATGAAAAGTTGAATGCTCACATTAAAATTTTGGTTAACTAACAAACATTTTGCAACGTTGTACGTTACAATGATTCCCTCTTCATAATTTTGTGGTGAACAATATAACAAATGATATGCAATTCCTACGAAAAATGTATCAAGGATTTTGGTTTGAAATTTGTAACGAATCGATTTCACTTGGTTTGGTTCGTATCAATCATCCTTCTCAGGGGGTATTTGTTTTTCATGCATCTCAGTTTGTGGTAATTTAAATAAAAACTGAATGGTGCGTAAGTAGGCTGAAGTGAACGACCCATAATCAGGCAGACGCAATGCCAAGAAGGGCTAGAGTTATTATTGCAATATGTGTACGATTGAATACACTCATGGACAAAACTATTCCATATTTTATTTTTTCCCTCAAACACTTCTGTGATTTCTGTTGCTAAATCTGTTACATTAGAGTCTTTCACGTTAAAAATAATATTGGATAATATACCCACAATAAATAATTCTCTTAACAAAACTTCATGTATATGCAGAAGTACTTTGAGCATTTCATTTTGTAGGGCAGTAGTGATCCTCTTTACGCTCGTTGACATCCGTGTGAAAAGACGAAAGAGTTCTGCTTCGGTGCTCATCAGACCTTATTGTCTACCTCTAGCCTTGTGATACCCCTTCACCTTTGACTCTTGGTGTTTACTTTGTTACACTCGAGCTCCTTTGATATTATTCATTCAATTTTCTTTCCTTTGTGTGGTTTTAGGAACAAATTATTAATCGATAATATAACATTGGAAAATTCCAAACTTTCAAATTTGTTTCATTTGTTGATTTTTTTATAGAGTTACATAATTTTCTACTCCACTTAATTATTACACAATTAATATAATTAATATACGTTCATTATCACATTATAATCTGATGGAATTATATTCAATGGAATAAATTACTTTTTTGCACTGTTTACAGTGTTTACTTATTCATGTAAATATTAAGATCAATAATTTTTCTTAATGAATATTCTAGTGCTCTTGGTGTACCTATTTTTATATATTTCAATCGAATACTGTTTTCCACTGTTTTGTTGAATTTTCAATCATGTAACTTCATCTTCAGGAAAATCTCAATTTTGTATCTAATACTCCAAGTTTACAAATATGACGAGCTATTTGAACCATTAAAAACTATTGGAAATACGTATTTTTTTTCAAACCGTCATATATCAAAACCGACTGGTTTTTTCAAGTCAGCCTAGTTTCAATTAATTGTATGGCTTCAAAATAATCCTATAATTATGAAAGATTCATTTGTCCAGAAATAAGATATCCTCTTATTGCAAAATTGTTAATTGCCTCTGGAAAATTATTTTTTTTATGGTCGGGAATAGAAATCAGTTTCTATGACATCAAAATTAAAACAGAAGTAGTCGATTATTTCCAAGGGAGTAGATATAATGCTCCCGAGAGAGCTTACTTTTCAACCGATTGTAGACTATACTTATGCTATTAAGATCTTGACTTCGTAGGCAGCCAATTGCTCAATGCAATGTTTGCAGCCTCCACAATCTCTTCCGACTCACAATTATTCATTGTGCACTATAAGCAAACTAAATGAATGCGGGAATACAAAAATTCTGGTGCTATTCACTTCATAATGACAGCATATGTGTTTTTAAGTTGATGAGACTGCAAAAAATAGTGTATACCATTCGGGAGAGATGCTATTTTGTCCTCAATGCATTGAATAAAAATTACTCCTCTGCTAAAATAACGCATTTCTCTCGCTTATAGTATAATGTAATATTTTTATCTCTCACATGACCTCAGAACTAAGCTCTTATTTAATAGTGTAGTGTGTAACACCCTATAGTTACAATAGTGTGTCACACCCTATACATTATGTATGATATGTTTTAGTATTTAAATATAAATATGTAAATAATTAATATGCAATATTGCTTAGGCTAGGATTTTAGAGAAGTAGGTTACTTTTCGAATAGAACAATAATTATAAGAATATAGCAGACAATATATTGTACTACGCATTACTACAATAAATATATATTATATCTGGGTTTTTTATAAACCTATTATATTTGATTTCGAACATTAAAAAACATCATCAAAATAACCAATAAAGGTTATTACAATAGCGCCCAAAGAGAATACAGTTGAGTTTTCGACGGGACTATTTAATGATGGTAACATTTCACGTGTGCAGTAAAATAGCGTACATAATTCACCAATGTAGAAAAGGTTTCGGTCAAATGGCACGAAGAAATAATACCCATATTGAAAGTTATTATATATAGGTACCTATACAAATGTCACAATATTGAATACAAGCTATCACTGGAAGCATAATGCAGAGTGAAGACATAGTAATTCATAAATACAGTGCTGTTGTTGTATATAGAGGGTATGATAATGTCCAAACTGAAAAAGTAACGTTCCAAATCATCCATAGCTGATTAAAATTCACTTATGAACAGGTAATTGATAGTGATTGCAAAAAAACAGTATTATACTCGCTTAAAATGGCTAATATTAACGTACCTGTGTGAATAATCGCCATTATTATATGCTTGTTGAACAATATAATATTAATAACGTTGGACAACAGTAGTCAAATTTATGATAATATTGACTAAGTTTTGTTTCAGCATCACACACGCCTTTATCTATAAATTAAACTGGTTGCAACGGGCTGAGTAGTAAAATTAGCTTTTACTTATTAAAGTTTTGAGCGTTTTGGTAGCATTTGGCCGAACTTTTCCTAATAAAAATCTTCATTGAACGATATTTATAGGTCTACTATGGGTACAATAATGGTAACTGTAAATCAGTACATACAAGTATTCAAACACACCAACCACACGTCTGCTCCTCGTAATTGTATTTCGACAACCGGCGAGTACGGCGCCAGACGAACGATGTACCATAAATTGAAAATTTCAAACATTCTGACGCATGTGTACCTATTTACTTGTCGTCACTATAAACGGTAGTTGTACCAACTACTACTTTTTGAATAATTCTATATAAATAACTATATGATTGAGAAGGGATTTGATATTTTTACGGAAATAAGAAGCCACTTGATAGAATAGCAAAGTTAAATTTACCCTAAGCATGGGTAAATTCGTAAAATAGTCTGAACAATTTAATTCTGAAAGAATTTATTGCTGGTAATTTTCAAACCCCATCTCCTTTCTTGACTAAACCACAGCAGGTGCTTCCTTATGATCGTGCTTAACATACACCATGTGTTACGTCATAATTACTGTAATATAATTTTTTCACCAGCCCATAGGAACATATGGGAGAGCCAAAATATATTTTATAAGAAAAAGTCATTGTTAGCTGGTGAAAAGGTTGTATTGGTCCTAATTCATATGGAATTAACAAAAATCAGATTTGTCAATTTGATGAGCAGGTAGAGGAATCAATGAAGCGGCGGATATAGTCGTCAAAATCTCAAGTAAGGGATCCAACAAGTTTTTTGGTAGAAATTGGTATCAAGTGTTGATTATTGTATTGAGATAATTCGGGATTAATGTGAGAGACGGCCTTTTTTTAACTTGGAATTGAGGTTCAATAAATACAAGGAGTCTCAATGAAATAGCTAATAGGCTAAATACAGTCGACAGAAGCAAACATGAGCCCTGGTGGTCGTGTCCATGTCGCTGTAGTTGTATTATTTTAACAAATTACTAATGTTCGTTCGTTAACTTTAGCACCTGATTGGTTCGTTGCGATGAAATTCTTTTAGTTCGCATATTTTCCGGGGCTTATGTTTGCTTCTGTCGACTGTATCAACTGTATGATAATGTATAAGCATCCACATTTTTGGAGCACAGGCGCTTAATGAGAAGCAAATATTCATTTGAATAGTTTAAATGGGTTGAACATGTTTTATGAATTTCATACAAAAACTCAAGTGTTTATATAAGATAACTTTTTTATGTTATATGAAGTTGGTAGCAGAAAAACGGCTAGTAAAATTCAAACATCGACTCAATTAAGGGTTGTCCGTTTTCAGCAGATGTTTTCAATGATTCGAATTCTGTCTGCTTTATAATGTGGTAAATAACTGTTGCAGATAGTTTTTCTTTTGTCGTGAGTTCATAGGAAACTCTCAACTGTGTTTACAACATTTTCACACGATAATACCAGGAAATTTGATTGATTGTTTTAAAATGAGATTAACAATAGTTTTCAATGAAATATTTCCAAGTCTGAAACATCTAATTTCTCACAGAAGTCATCATTGTTATATTTCAAATGATGGATCGATTGGATGAAATTTTGGTAGTAAAAATATTCATTAGTACGTAACATTTATTCCAGGGTGTCTATTTACTAACTCCTACTATAGTGAACACTTATAAAGTGCGCATACACGCTCTCTTGAAATCACAAACTATGAGATAGCTCGCATGCGCGCTTTATAGACATCCAGGAAAACCAGAATTAATACACCTGAATAAAAGTACCCTTAATAATGAAATAGTAACGATATAGAACGCACTATTACACAATAATAGGAGCAATGTAAACTCCTCAACATATTTATATGAATTAATACACGTGGTAGTATTCTCAGATAAACAAACAACATATATCAAATTTTTATTCAAATATATTATGGAATAAGACAATACAGTTTTAAGCCAAGTGGATCGAAGCGTACAGCATTGTTTATGATTTATGAAAATGCTAATTGTGTGAAAAATTTGTTGAGTCTACCTTGATGTCCGTCATGCAATAATAGCAGAGGTTAGGACAGGCCGTGAACCGTTGCATAATAAGGGGGTGAAGAGAATCTTCTCATGAAAGTTTATGACCCGAAAAAATAGTTGGTGAATGGAAGCTATGATATCCTCGAAATGTTAGTTGTCCAGTCTCTGAGTTAGCAATTCAATGATGAATATACGTACTTTTGTTAAACTCTGTTCAAATTCCTGTTGACAAAACTGTTTGCAGTGTAAATATATTTCTATGAAATGCAGTTATATGCGTGCAGCTAATTTGTAAATCAAGTTTTGCAAAAATTATGAAGAAAAGTCGAATAAATTCCTTTAAAGGGTAGGTGTGCTGTTCTATTCACGTAATAATGACGTCACGGAAACGTTGGCACATATACCTTTTCCATCCTGCAGATCATTTGTTATGCGTTATCGAAGTGTCTACGTTTTGTATACAATATACACATGTCCTTGATGCACATTATTTTGTGTATTTTGCTGTTAGCTCGTCTCAAGAACAAAATGTCGACAGATACAAATAAATACAATCAAGAAAAAGGCGAGGGAGAGAGACAAATCTTGGAGTAGTTTCCAAACAAAAAAGGCGAGTTGAATACTTCTGTACCATATGAGTTCAATATTGGATAATATAACAATATTATTGTTTCTCATTAGAGGCCAATTTAATATGCAGGGTGTTTTCAAATGTAGATAGGCTGGACCTATTTTACGAGAGATATCCAGAGGCAATCGAAGGTGTTAAAAACGCCCTGTATATTTACCGATTTGATACAAATTATTGAAAATATGTCCAGGAGTTGCGTTGTTGCGATATTGCATAATACTAGTGCCCACGGAATGAGAGCTGCAATTAACGTATAAGGCTTCTAGATGTAACTCACGAATTACTGCCCGTATATACCGAATTCTGCGAATAAAAACTCGCGCATCATAAAAGTTATATGTGAACATGAATCTGATGCCAAAGCAATTTTACGCTCAAAAAGAAGACTTCTTGAAAATGAATCAACAAATAACTTCAGCATAATTGATGATAAAACTCTTGCTCAAACCACCTACTTGAATGAACTCAGACTCGAATTAAATGATAGAAACAGAAAAGGAAATGGAAACTGGACCATTAAATATATGAACGGATCTCCCAAGATCGTCGAAAAAAATTTTCGTCAGTAACCGGCTTCTCTCCAACATTCAACGACTGGCTACATTCAACGACTGGCTACTTCTATTCACAAATCTTATCCCTCTACCCAAAAAGTTTGATGAATTTGTCTGCCTTGTTGAATCCGAAAAACCTGATCTTATTCTAGTCACTGTAACGTGGTTAAATAAAAAAATTCCTGACAGCCTAGTAACTATCTCTGACTATCAGATTTTTAGATGTGATAGACCGGATCGTAGAGGAGGTGGAAGTTGTATATACATATCTAAATCTATTCTCAACTCCTACGCAATTACTTCCATAGATTTCTTGATTCCTCTAATTGATGCTCTTTGTCTCCAGTTGAAATTCCAAAATACTCGTATTACACTAGCTTGCATTTATCGTCCACCTGACACATCGCCTAACACAGATCATATGTTGATAGATGAAATCGAGCAGCTCACGGCATATGAAAATCTAGTAATCGTTGGCGACTCCAATTTTCCTGATATCAAATGGCCGATTATCTCTATACCAGATTCACAAAATTCTTCCAGTTTGTTTATGGAATTTATACACAACTCAAATCTCATCCAGCTTGTCACTGAATCCACACGATACAGAGTGAACCAAGAACTTTCCACACTTGACCTACTTCTCACAAGTGATGAACAGTTGTTAACTGTACCTGAATATCTTTCTTCCATAGGAAAATTAGATCACGTTGTTATCTCATGCCGTTTGCAATTTAACTCATTTTGTTATAACTTCAGTTTTCAGTACTATTTCTTACACAAATTACAATAGAGTATTTTCATATTTGAATGACACAAATTGGGAAGATATTTTTCTACTGAATCTGATCCAAGCCGACTCTTTAACTTATTTCAAAGTACTGTTAACAATTGCATAAAAAATGTACACCAAAGACAAAATTATTCGAAAAGCGTAACTTAAACCATGGATAAATAATCAACTTTTGTCTATGATAAGACACAAAAAACAATTATGGAGAAAATTCAAGAGCACCAATAATCCATGTGACTCTTCTACTCATCGTCAGTTTTCCAATCATCTTAGTACCGAATTTAATAATGCAAAACGTAATTATCAAGAAACCATTTTTTCTAGTGCAGATAGTGAAAAGTTTTATAAGTACATCCGATCAAATTTAACATCAAAAGTAGGTTCCGTACCCCTTCTACAGAACGAAACTGGTGATAAATGTGCCAACAATGTAGAATCAGCACTACTACTTTCAAATACTTTCTCTAAAGTATTCACATAAGAAGACCCAACTACACCACTGCCATACATTTCTGTAAACAAAATAAATGCTTCACTTTCCATCATCTCCTTCGATTCTCAGCAGGTGGAACATAAACTTAAGGCGCTAACCCAACTCATCACCTGAAATGGACAATATATCATCTCATATATTGAAATCATGTGCCGAAGTTCTATGTCATCCCATATCACGTATAATGAATGCTTCTTCCCAAACTCACACACTACCTCCGATATGGAAAACTGCTTCAGTTACTCCCATATTCAAAAAAGGCAATAAACTTGATCCAAGCAATTATAGGCCAATCAGTCTTGTCCCAATTGTTTGCAAGGTTATGGAATCAATTATATGTGACAAAATGTTATTCTCCAACAACATATTTTACCATCTCAGCAGCATGGTTTCATACAAGGACGTTCAACTTTAACAAATCTTTTGTTGTGTGAAAATGATTAGACTATAGCCTCTGATAAAGGTCTACCAACAGACGTTATTTATCTTGATTTTGCCAAGGCTTTTGACCGGGTTACAACGCGAAGATTACTACATAAGATTGAACATTATGGTATCAGGGGAAATTTAAAGAGATGGATAGCTGACTTTCTCACGTCAAGACAATGTTGTGTGCGCGTCAATAGAACATTTTCTCCGCTAAAACCTGTTTTAAGTGGAGTTCCGCAAGGATCTGTCCTGGGACCATTGCTATTTCTGTTATATACAGCTAATCTCCCTGGACATATAAATGTTCTTTTTACGCAGATGATGCAAAAATTTATGCAAATTCTACCACAAATCACCTGTCTCTTCAATCAGACTTAAGTGTAGTGTATAAATGGTGTTCCGACTGGTTATTATCGCTAAATTTAGATAAGTGTGTACATATAGGTAAAAACAATCTAAATCTGTCATACTACATGAACAATCACGTGTTAAAGACCGTATCATCGCAATGTGATCTCGGTGTTATTATAAACAAAGACTTGTCCTGGTCTGAGCATATTCTCTCAGTATGCAAAAAGAGTAACTATCAAATATTTTTAATATATAAATCTTTTGGTGAAGTGTCACCGTCAACATTTATCAAGTTATACCTATGTACGTCCTCTTATGGAATACTGCGGACCTGTATGGTGTCCTGTTTTTACATCTGATCATAATAGACTTGAAAATGTGCAAAGGTTAGCCACAAGACTTCCTTATGGCCGAATACGACCTAGTTATGAGCAGCGCCTTGATTCAGCCAAACTTATGTATTTTAGTGAACTCAGACAACGTGGCGACTTGATAGTTTTATTTAGAGCTATATTTAACATGTTTGGTACTAATATGTCACCCATTTTTACTTTAAATCCTGATATTCGATTAAGGGGACATCCGTATAAGTTGAAGAAGGAGCTGTTCAGAACTAGAAACAGACAGAATTTTTTATCCAACAGAACATTTTCACACTGGAATAATTTACCTAGCAGTGTGGTCTGTGCACCGTCTGTTGATGCTTTTGAAAACCAGTTAGACCAATTTGTTCAGCATTCTTAATTTCGAACATGTATCTTAATTTTTGGTTTTTATTGCCTTTTCACAGCATGCGCTACCGATATCATAGATTTTTTTTGTCTCTGTTTTTTTTAGCTCATTTTTGTTATATGAGCTCTATAGAACATCGGTTCTCTGCTCATAATTCATTGTAATAATAATAATAATAATAATAATAATAATAATAATAATAATAATAATAATAGTTATACTGAAACAGGCGCAAAAAGAAAAGCGCAACATCCACACGGCTTTCGTAGATTACAGGAAAGCATTTGATAGCGTTCCACATTCCTGGCTTGTGAAAGTTCTGCAAATTTACAAAGTACATCCCACTGTTGTTACTTTTCTTGAATCAGCGATGAAGCACTGGCGAACGAGCCTTCATTTACAAATAAATGGCCAATACCTCCAAACTGATGAAATTTCCATCCGTAGGGGGATCTTCCAGGGTGACTCCCTTAGTCCACTTTGGTTCTGTTTGGCAATGAACCCACTCTCCAATCTACTCAACGATACGGAGTACGGCTATAAACTTAAAGCCAACAGGAACACTAGCTGCACTGTTTCCCACCTTCTATATGGATGATATCAAAATATACGCATCCAACCAGCGTCAAATTCAACATTTACTCAATATCACTGAAAAATTCTCCAGTGATATACAAATGGGATTTGGATTAGACAAGTGCAAAACCTTAAATATCGAGAAGGGTAAAATCGTTAACGGAGATGTGTTACTACCCAATGGGAATATTATAACTGCCATACAAAATGGCGAGACCTACAAATATCTAGGATTTCAGCAAGCTAAGCTATTAGACCAAAAGCAAGCAAAAATCAAAATTAGGAGCCAGTTCACTCAAAGGGTAACTACTTTGAAATCCCAGTTGAACGCAGGAAATCTAGCGAAAGCAATTAACACCTACGCCATACCGATCCTGACATACTCATTTGGAATTCTGAAGTGGACAAAGACAGAGCTGGAGGATATTCAAAGAACAACCCGTACCATGATGACCAAACACAAATGTCACCATCCGACATCATCAGTTATCAGGACAACACTACCAAGAAGAGAGGGAGGGAGAGGTCTAGTGGACATAGTTAATTTACATTAATAACAACATTAATACCAACAATTACAAGAAATTTGTCATGAAAGATCCAAACATCGCTACGGACAAGTGCAGAAGGTGCCAACAAACAACAGAGACGATACAACACATCACGTCGGGATGTTCAGCCTTAGCTAACATTGATTACCTACGCAGGCACAATCAACTTTGCAACATCATCCATCAGAAGTTGGCCAACAAATTTGGATTAGTGAACACCTACACCCCATATTACAAGTACCATCCGAATTCGGTGCTAGAGAATGCTGATTTTAGACTATACTACGATAGGTCAATTATCACCGATAGACGGGTGACGAATAACCGGCCTGATATTGTAGTTGTGGATAAAAAAGCTAACTCGGTTTATCTGGTGGATGTTGCAGTACCCAATAATAACAATAATCTGGACAAATACAACGAGAAAATTGCAAAATACACCGATCTTGCAATTGAGGTAAGACAGATGTGGCATGCAGAGAAAATTGAGGTGGTACCGATCATCGTTTCATCTACGGGACTAATTCCCAAAACTCTACAAGATAGCCTTACCAAACTGGGTCTTCACAAAAATACTTACATCGATCTGCAGAAGGCTGCCATCCTGAATACCTGTCACACTGTCCGTAAATTCCTAAATATGTGACTTCCGAGCCTAATCCCATTTGCGTTCACACACGCTCGGGATAGGTGAACATTACCAGCAAGTGCTGAGCAAGTGCATACTTGAAATGATAATGATAATACTTTTAAAACTTCATTTCATAGAAGAAGCTCCATCATATCTTCGTCCGATTGAATATTTAATAGTCAATATAGAGGATGTTCCAGTTTTGCGAGACTAGTTTTTTTCCAAATGGTTCATTGGCTATCTAATGGCAGAACTAAAAAGATCACGTTTCAAGCCTTCAGAAAATATAGGGTTCTGCTATCCTATACCGAGTGGTTGGAAAGATATACCTACTTTCCCAGAAAAATCACTCCTCAGCCTAAGGCTATTATTGACCATGGAAGTTGTTTTTTTTATTGAATGTGTCTACGTTGAAAATCTATTGTTGCTTGTTTAATGAAGTTTATTATAAAATCTAAAGTGGCTTTTTCTGTGCATGCCAGGAGGGAACTGATATTCAGTGAAAATGGAAAGTTGTGGTCTATCAAAAGATAATAAATTAGATATGGCTGCTTCATTTTTCTCACCCTCAAGAAATATATGATTACTATCATCGATCGATACGTTGTCGCAGCTGCAAAATGGAGACTGTAGAATACCCATTTTATAAAGATGCGCCGAAAAGCAAAGTTTAGTTTAAGTCGCGTTATAGTTACTCTGTATTTTCTATTATAATCAAAATTTGTTATGTGTAATATATTATTAAGTATATTTGTATGAAGCTGGAAGTAGGAGCTTTTTGATGTCTTCCTTAGGTTATTGTAAGCTTCTCTCTATCTGATTCCAATACATTTTTTATGCTTGCTAATTACATCACTTTGATAAAAAAAGTTCAAGTATTATTTCAATTTACAAGCCTTTTTTGCCTCCTGATCTACTTTCCTGTTGCCTCTGTGACCTTTCACCCCCATGTGAGAAAGTATATTTGAACATTAAAAAACTTCAAAAACAGTTATCTAGTATCTTAGTCCTTCGGTATTTGTCCGCTCCCGTACTTTTGCTGGACTTCGTATATACATTCAACACATTAAGACATTGAGGGTCCAGATTATACTTTTCCTAGTGAATCACACACACACAAGCAGCTGATGAGATTTCGAAATTTTTGATTCATTTCCGTTTTCAAAACTCTCACAAACATTACCACTTTATTCAGGAAATAAGTCTAGATTAGTAACTCCGATATATTTTGAAGCTACTCTCGCACTCGCTACATCTGGAGGTAATCATCAATCTTATATCACCAGTCGGTGGCACCCTTTTGAATATCTTCACATCAATTGCTTTTTGCACTACTTCTACTGACATACGACTCATTATTTGACCCGCCTATATTTTTGTTGCCACAATTTAACTTACCTTAATGTGTGTCATTCGATGATAGTATAGATTTGAAGAAGCTGTAAATCGCTTCAGACAAACTGGACACTGATGTGGTTTCTCTCCGCTATGTATCCGTCGATGTGTATTCAAGGAAGAAGAGGTACTGAATCCTTTACCACAAACCATACATACGTGTGGCTTTTCACCTAGAAACAAAATATAAATGCTGGATACATTAAAATATACAGTGTATTCCTCTATATTGATAGTTAACGATCCACCTTTGAAAAGCTTAGTAATCAGGAAATAGGTACTGAGAGTGAATAAAAAAGATGGACGGGATGGAATTAAGTATTCGTTGATAAATATTCATATAGGGTGTCCCATTTGAAAAAACTGAAATAACTTCCATCTAAGTTTTTGGAATGTAAAATTCATTTAAGACCACCTTGTACAAAATTGAAATTTCAAAGTGAACTTAAAAAAGTACATGGTAATTCTAGAGCTCTAGCTTTGAGTCTTATAAAGTCGCGGTTTTCTAAAAAGCGATGTGCAAATCTAAATTTCTTTGGAAAAAATGGTTTCTTCCGGGATGTATGGAAGTTGAAAAAAAAATGGGAGTGTATAGTACTAACTATTCCGGCTCCTAAAACGATAAAAAAGTATGACATTACATTTGAAAGAGGTTATGTCATTTTTCCAGTTTACCAATGGACCACCCTGTACACACCAAAATAATTTTGAAATGTTTGTTCCTAATCACTCTTTCCATATACCTTCCAAATAAATATGTAAGTTCTATACAATAAGGGTTATAGAGCTACGACATAGGTTTGCCGGACCCTGTATATAAAAAATGTTTTTTCCAAAAACCTATAATTTACTATTTGGGGCCATCAGTTGATAGAAATGATAAGTACTGACCTGTATGTGTTCGCATATGCCTTTTTAGTAAGGATGGTCTATCGAAGGCTTTATTACAAACACCACATGGTAAAAGTGTCCTTTCCCTTGGCCTTGCTCTGGGAGTTGGTACTGCTGTTTCAGGTAGATCACCTTGAGAACTAGCTGCCGAACTATCTCCCGATACTGATTTTCTCTCATCTTCAGCAGAAGGAGGTGAACTAGCGAGCGCTCTTGAGAGAAGAGACATTGAAAGATCTAGGGGGGAATCTGTAACAATTGCATGTGAAATAAGTATCTCATAGTATGGTTAATTTTGAGGATGATTTTCTTCAAATAACAATGTTTCCAAGTATTTGTCATGTCCTATTGGAAACATTCAAAATATTAATTAAACGAGAAATAAGTTTCACACAAATGAGAGAGTACAAAATAAAGACATGACTTTTTTGGAGCAATGTTATTTGTGCCTTTCAATGATCTAGGCGGATGATTAGAGAAATACACAACAAAGACAAACAACGAAACCAGAGAAGTTGGTTCAATTGACTATAGTGTCTTATGCAAGTGCTGTAGCAGCTTGAAAATATATGTTACTAATCGATTATTATTGAAATAGACTAGTACTCGATGAAGCAACTCAAATTGAAGTCCTTGGATAATTTGGAATAGGATCCTACTTTATCAACTCATCGTGTATTTGCAAGGAAAGGGGTATGACAAGAGACAGTACGGACATTTTTGAAGCTTTATCACTCACATCCTTATAAAATGCAATGTCCTCAATAATTGTCCAATGACAATCCATACCAAAGAATTTAGTTTTGTGAAATTATGTACTGAAATGATTAAGAATGAATCTAATCTAAACTTTTGATAAATATGTCTTATAGTGATGAGTGTACATTTTATCCGAATAGTGATGTGAATAAACAAAGCTTCAAGTATCGAAATGATGAAAATAGATAGATAGATAGTTTTTATTGTGTCTAAGATAGGACAAGGGTTCGGTACAAAATTTTGAGTGGGGAATCATAATTAGAGATAAATTATGACATAGACAAAGTTAATATGAAAACCAACATATAAAATATCTGTGTACTTCATGGTTATGCCATGTGCAAATGCTCGCAGATTTAATATATCAATAGTGATATGAGCTAATTTAGTAAGTTCAAAGAATCCATTTGGTGTATTATTAATATCAAAATAGTGTACTGGGTCATCAATATTATGGACATCCTTTAAAAAACTATTTTTTCCTAGAGGGCTGTGATTGGGACATTAAAAAAGCACTACTACTACTACTACTACTAGTACTACTACTAGTACTGCTACTAAGTGTGCAGGCAAGGCTTGTCCTGGACAAACTTGAGCCAAGGTTCCGACACTGAGGCCACTGGCGGGCCCATTGTACCATTCCTGCTACCTAGACATCCATGAAGCCGAGCCCTTCAATTAAGGACACAACCTTTTCCAATGTATGCCTGCTTGTGTCTTCAGGGGCTATAACAGGGACTCCGAAGATTCGCCTGCATAGTAGAGTCCAGTGTGGACACTCTAAGAGAACATGGACTGTTGTTTCGTCAGTCATGCCGCAACCCCTACATAGGGAACTTTCCTCCACTCCTAAGTTGTGGAGGTGTTTCCTCATACAGCAGTGCCTGTTAGTCCTGCTATCTTCATCAGCCCACTCCTTGGTAGTTCAGTAGCTGCCCTAGCATCAGTCCATAAATTCAGTAGAAGTTTGGATTGTCTTATCACACGTTCTCAGTTGCGCTATTATTCGGTATTTGCAAATACCTGCTATCTCCACCAACTAGTAAGTGTGAGTAAAGTGGAGAGTAACTAGAAACCATCTTTTTGTTTGAGTATGTTACTATTAAGCATCCAATTATACTTTGAATTATTTAAAGCAGGTCGATAGGAGAAAATTTTTGAAAGTCTTGAAGACTCCACTCCTTTGAGTTTGTTTATCCAAAGTAAGGCATGTTTGGAAACAACCATAAACAAAGCGTACGATGTAATCTGGGGCATTCTTTGACAGACTAAGAAGTTTTTTGGAAAAGTTTACCAGTACGCGCTCTATAATATCAGTGTAACGTAGCCCTCTAATATACCAATACCAAAAGGAAGGTAAGATAAAATAATTGAATTGTATAAGTTGATCCGCGACTCCCAATTATTCATTTTTGACCGACACATTATATCCATACTGCTCCAATAGCTCGATTAGCTATGGTTTCAGAATTCTCAGCAATGGTGCAAAACAAGGCTGTGGAGGAGAAATCAACACCCAAGTATATGAACTGCTTTACTGTTTCCAAACAATATCTACTATAATGAAATTTTTTATTGTAATTATGCACATGGCCACTTTTTGCGAATATCATTACTTTGGTTTTATTGGTATTGATTACAAGTTTGTTATCAAAGCAATGAGACTAGGGTACCTTTCGTTTTTGCTCTATATCGATTGGAGAGTCGCCAAGGATAACTATATCGTCTGCGAATTAAAGCATCAAAACGTCGTTGTGGCTGTCAATAGCTAATTCATTCAGATTTTTTTAACAAAAGTAATTTTTAATGTCAGATATAAAAATAGAGGAAATTAGGAGACTAAATTATTTTCCCTGCAAGACACCTTCCGAGATGTTGTATTTTTTACTGAAAGAATTTTGTTACTCGATGGAGAATGTTGCGTTATCGTATATCTGTTTTAGTATTGGAATGTGTTTAGAACTAATCCCAAATTCAAGAAGTTTATGATCAATACTGTCAAATGCTTGTCAGCGAACACTTTTCTGCGCTGAAGTCTAAAAGTAATAGATTTTCACGTCTATTTAGAAAAATCCTCACTTAGTATCCTAAGATACTAAATGTGGGGGCAGGGGTATTGGGAATTTTCATGATTTATAGCGGAAATTTTAAACAGTGGAATATACCTCAATATAATATAATATATAATATAATAATTTTTATTCACCATTTGATATAAAATACAGTCAGAAAATGATGCATAGATGTACCTAGTGAATAAAAAAGAATAACTTACGAGGTAAAATACCTGTATGTAAGTACAATTACCCTACACCATTAAATGGTAGCAGGGATTTTCATTATATATATAAGTACAATAAAATAAATTTAAAAAATATACATAATTACAAAATTATTGTTTCCTATGGAAACATGATTAAAACTATACTGATATGAATATGAATCAACTTCACCTGATACTTTTACATCATATAATATTAACCTAGTAAATTTTGTATTTTTTGCCTTGATAATTTTGTTAGTAACTTTCCGAGCTCTTTTTTGATATTTTTGTCATTTATTTCGCAACTTTGTTGTTGAAGAAAGAAATTCAAAACTTTTGGTCCAAGGTAAGCAAATCCTCTTTGACCCACAGATTTTAACATTAAAGGAATAATATAGATACTCTGCTGTCTCGTAATATATGAATGATTGCCAGTTGAAAGTAATGTACGGTTCGAAAATTGGTATTTACATATCTGAAAGAAAAATAGTTGACGACAATCAAAAACTTCTGATTCTTTGTATAATTGATCACTAGAATACATTCTGTTTCTACCGAGAATTATTTTCAAAAACCGTCGTTGAAGAACCTCAAGGGGGTTCAAGTAACTTCTACATACGCCACCCCAACCTATGATTCCGTATCTTAGGTGAGACTCTACCAGACTTTTGTATACCATAATTTTTTGCTTTAAATCAAGAATATTTGAAAACTGTCTAAATCTATAAAGTATTGTTCTAAGTTTTTTCAATAAATAATCAATATGAGCATTCCATTTCAGACTACTATCAATAATTATCCCTAGATATTTAATTTTTCTGGTTGGAATAACTTTTATGTTATTTTGAATAATTAGGTCGAAAGTTGGGAGAGAAATTTCTTGGGAGCTAAAAGGTATGTAAAATGTTTTTCCGAAGTTTATGGATAGGAGTCTGTCGTCAAACCATCCCTTAATTTTTTCTAAATGTTTTTCGACCTTAGTTTTTAATTTAAACCAGTCATCATCGCTATAAAATATGACAGTGTCATCAGCAAAACTTATTATTTTATTTTTTTCTTCTAATAAAAACAGATTATTTAGGTATATAATAAACAACAAAGGTCCCAGAACTGTTCCTTGAGGAACTCCGCAAATAACTGTTTGCTCTTCACTTTCACAATTGTTTATTCTTACTTTTTGTTTCCGATTTTGTAAATAGCTTCCGAACAAATCATGTGCGGTACCTCGTACTCCCATATTTTCCATTGTTTCTAATAACAGAGAGTGATTTACAGTGTCAAATGCCTTTGTTAGGTCAATAAATACTCCTATGGATGGTTTCCCTTTATCTATTGCTTCATATATATTGTTAGTTAAGTCTAATATAGCATCTTGTGTTGACATTTTTTGTCTAAAGCCGAATTGTTGTTTAGATAGGATGTTATGTTTGTCAATAAATTTAATTAATCTTATTTTTATAAGCATCTCAGTAACTTTTGCCAAACTGGTAATTAATGCTATTGGCCTATAATTGTTTATCTCAGTTCTGTCCCCATTTTTAAATATAGGCGTTACAATAGAGAGTTTCAGAGCTGAAGGAATTTTCCCACATTGAAAAATTCTATTATTTATGTAAGATAAAGGTTCCGCTATGTATTTTGATACTAATTTTAGAGTTTCTGCTTTTATACCGTCGAATCCTGGCGATTTATTATTCTTTAGCTGAGAAATGATGTTTATTATTTCTATAGGATCAGTGGGAGCTAGAAACATCGAGTGAGTATTTACCGGCTTAGGACTTTGAAATTTCGAATTTTTCATTATTTTATTAGATAGGTCTTTGCCAATATTAACGAAAAATTCATTAAAGTGTTGTGATATTTCAAACTCTGAATTTATAAGGTCATTTTGTTTATTTTTTATTTTTTTTATTTTAATTTGATCTGGCTTTGTTAAAACTTCATTTATTGTATTCCACATACATTTGCTGTTATTTTTGTTATGTTCAATTTTATTTTGATAATATTTATTTTTTGTTATCTTGATGAGCTTTTCAACTTCTTTTTTATAATTTATGTATTCAAGTTTTAACTGATTATTATTCGGATTTTCCTTAAGTTTTTTATACATTAAGTTTTTTTTATTTACGGATTTTATTATGGACGGTGTAATCCATTTTGATCTTTTCCTATTTTTTCTCTTCAACTCACTTTTGGTAGTACATTTCTTAATTGCGTTTGTGAAAATATTGATAAATTCATTTGTTGTAAATTCCAAGTCATGGGAAGTGTAGATTTTACTCCAGTTCTGTGATTTTATCCTATCAATAAATTTTTTTGAATTTAGTTGCATAAAAAAATCATTTTCAAATTCATTCACAGTTTTATTGTTTGGGAGAGGAAAAACTATTTGTGCAAATGTTGTGTAATGATCAGTTATGTTTGTGTCTATTGTAAATGGTAATATTGTATCATATCGAAAATTTTTACATTTAATGAATATGTGGTCTATACAACTCTTTGAGTTTTTCTGCACTCTGGTTGAAGTATTTATTGCCGAAACATATCCGCACGCACTAAAAGCATCAATATACATCTGTGTTGAGTCTGCATCGGAAAGAAGATCTATGTTAATATCTCCAGTGTATAAAGAAATATCAGTATTTGTTATATCTTGTTCTAGTCTCGTGGTTAAATTATTTATAAAACAATTGAGATCTGGATCCGATGGCGACCTATACAATGCATTAATTTCTATAAGTTTATTATTGAAGTTACACTTCAGTTTAATAATATGGCTTTTATCGAATTTAGTAGTTTCATGCGAAATATGCTGCAAAATACTATTCAGCCTTATTGTTCAGCAGGACAGCGACAGCAATCCAGCTCTAAATAGAAATTTTCGGTGCTTTCAGCAAGATGAAGCAAGTTCCCATTACGCAGTTTCAGCTAGTGACTGGCTAGACAATAATTATCCAAATAGATAGATTACAAGAAGAGGTCGCATTGAGTGGCTATCAAGGTCACCAAACTAAGCGCAATTTGGTTTTTTCTATGGGGTCACCTCTTCATTTCATATGCTTATTTCATGAATATAAAATTTATTTTTTATTTAGGAAACATCGTATTCACGAATGAAAACAAATCAAACACACACACACACAAATATTGTAGTGAATTCTGGAATATCACCAACTAATGCTCTAGCATCTTTAGAATTTTTGCGTTGTTTTATTTTAACCATGATATGATCACTTAAAATAAGAAGTTAGTATAATGTATCCTGAACGTGATAATAAAAAAATTATTTGGATCATTATCTACAAATACGACTACTTGAAGGCAACTTCACACATTCAGATATTTGTCGCAAATATTCGAATATTTCATTTATATAGACAAATATGTGATAAATATTTGCATGGAGTAATACATTGTCAATACAATACAAATCAAAGCAAATCCAGCATATTTGATGTATTGATTAGATAGTTGGAATGTGCTTTAGCTATCTTTTGTGATTGGTATATCCAAATCCAATATTTATAATTGTAACCATAACAAATAAACTGACAAACATTGGTGAAATATCCGGATGTCTACATTAATTATGTTTGATTTTATGAGTACACAATTTTAATCTTCTTTATTTCTCGAAGACATATAATATGTATAGCAGGCTTATACTAAAATCAGTATTATTCCTTCCACTTTTTGGAAAACTTCATGTGGAATACAAATTATTTGACATTTGTTCAAGAAGGGAGAGGTAATTATTAATTATTTGCATGGTATAATGATACGCAATTATACACCTAGTATATAATGAGATTTATGAACAAATTCTTATATAGATCGACATAAAAAGCAGTTCGGTGCTATAAAAAGGCGTAGTTTATGATTCAGGTATACACGAGCTTGAAATTTCTTCACGTTTCGACATTGTCCTGAAAAGTCTCACGCGTTCGCTTTTAGAAACCTCCGACTTTGAAAAAAATTGAATTCAGGCAATGTGGTAGGATATGTCTCTATCATCTGTTTATAATTGCATTAATTACAAGTTTGAAAGGAAGGCTGAATTCCTTTTCTTCCAATGGAGATTTTTTCGTTTTCTGTGGGATTTCACCTGTTTATATACAATGGAATAGACTGTAACTTCAACTGGAATTTATTATTTCATATTTAAAAAGATCGCTCAAGACCATTCTATTGGAGAAGTGACGATGCAAGATAAGATGCAAACAGAGAAACTCCTCAGAAACTATGTAGAAGTGACGGGCACAATAGATCTTTTGGGTCTCAGTGAATGTCACTCAAAAAAAAGCTAACGTCCATCAGCAAACAAAAACATCCGATGTTGTCATATCGTATTACTCAAAAGTATACTTCAATTTCTCATGGTTCGTCAATATACAGAATGTGAAAAACATATTTATCGGAAAATATAACACCTAACCTGGGGTCGACTACAATTCGATGGAAAATCACTAACTTACCATGTACAAAAGTGCACACCAGAAGTTCATAGTCGTAATGGATAATCGACGCAATACTCATCAAAGTACTGTATCTGTAGAGTAGGGAGAGTGAGTGTAGGCTCACTTTAATCAGACCACATGTGACCCATTGTACATCCTCTCAAGTTGTCCTTCTAGGTCATCGTCCATCCTGTCCTTCTCAAAAAGGTGGACAGGTCACTGGGAGAAATCTCCTTCATATCGGCAGGTGTGGGATTAGACTCAACGAACACACATTCTCCTATTGACGATAAATCCGGACACTCGCATAAGATAATGTCTGACTGTTTCATCTTCCTGTACACATATCCTGCATAGAGGTTTGTTCACTAGCTCCATAGTATGGGGGTGTTTCCTAAGTTGACGGTGACCAGTTGAAAATCCCACACGTAGGTTTTTCCTGGTCATCGCCAAATATTTCTTCGGGCCAGCTTCCCAAGAACGCCCAGGGTGATCCTATCAATATATCATCCCATCTCTTAAGGGTTTGAGCATGGGTGTAACGTTTGGCTGGTTCCGCAATTGTCGAAGTTGTTAGTGTCACTGGGTGCTAGAATTTCCAGTCCAGCTGCTTCCCTGGTAAAAAAAAAACGGCAATGCGTTCACCCTTACTCCTGTCGTGCTCTTCAGCCCACCTCAGAATAATATTGTTATCTGCCGAGGCGTTAGCTAAATCTTGGTGACACTTTAGTACTTCATAACAAGTTGTCTGTTCAAGGGGTTGTCTACTATCAGTACAGATTGTTATGTTGCTTTTGCCAGAAATTCCTTTTCTGGTTAGTTCTCTTGGGGCAATTCAGATACTAGCCAGTTCTATTTGAACCACGCCGGTATTGTTTTCCGTTCCCCACTGGTAATAAATAAAACCATGGAGCATAAAAGAACAATAATTAACTTGGGTATTCATGCCAATAAGTGTTAAAAATAGAATTAATATATTAATAATGTGTTTTTTATCGTGTCGTATAATTGTATGTGCTTATAATAAATGAAAATAATTCAAAAATACTATATAAGCGTGAGCGTCAGCAATAGCTGCGTGCTGTAGCAGCCACTATAATACCCATAAGCTTCTACCACTTATTTCATCATGAAATTTGTCCACGACTTTTTGATAATTTTAACGTGTGCTTCCTCAAGTATAATAAAGTACATTATTCACATGTGTATAATAGGTGTGGATAATGAAAAGGTCACATGACACATAATTATATTGAAGATCATTCCTACAAACGACACAATATTAAACGAAAATTTTCATCGCGACTTGGATTCGAACTTAAGACTACAGCTTTTCGCTTTCCAAGTCACAGCTGCAAAACATCAGGCTATGGAGACATAATATATATACAATAGTATCAAGGTGTTGTATAAGCGGTAGATCGTTTTATATGTATACAGTCATCCTAGGATTCATCGTGCACGTTCCGAGCATGCTCGAAATTGAATCTAAGTCTTCCTCGAACACGGGATTTTTTATCCTGAACACATTCTGAAGCACTCCACGAACACTCAAATTTTAATTGCGCATGCGTAGTCCCTCCGAATACGTTCTCCGCGAAAACAGCTAATGTCGTCAGCGTATCCTAGGTAGGATATTCCGAGGTCAGACAAACAACACAGGATCTCGGCTACCGTGAGGAACATAAACGAGCGTGCTACAAAAAATAGTGTGGTGATACATACAGAGCTAGTATAAAGTATGGAGCCCCCTAAGCATCTCCTAACTGGTTTAATATTTTCAAATGATATTGCCTATCCATTTTGAGAAGATCAAAGGAATTCTAAAATTCTATGTACCTTTTCTGGTTTAGCCGGAAATGCATATAAATTTTGTTATTTTGAATAAAAAACCCTGTACATTTTCACATTTTTCAATTCTTCGTGAAATTCTGCATATAGTGATACTTTCCATTCATATCTTCATTAAATTATTCTTCACGAGAATTTGAAAGACCGTTTATAATATTGGCAAATAGCAGAAGGGCGCAGTTTTCAAAATTTTGATCATAATTTTCTTAATTTGTGTTATTTTCAGTTGGAATAAAAAAATTATTTTGTCGCCAGGTTTTCTGGATTCCATAAATTTTCATCCAAGTCAAAAGCGATAAATTACAAGTTTTTCTATTCCTGTTTTATAATATACTCATTAAAAGACTAAAATCTGTATTATAATGATATTCATTATGATACAGATTTTTAAGCCAATAGGAATGCGACATTCGAACAATATTTAATATAACCATGGATACCTGGTTTACATTTCTGAAATTAATTATATTAGGTCTGCTCCCTGCACTAAAAGTGTAGCACTGAGCTATACGATTTTGATTATGTTTCAATGCTTCTTGCAGTATTCAAATGCAATATACATAGATATTCTCAAATTTGGCAATTTTACACGTATTTTTTCACAGATGGACCTGAATTTTTCAAAATTATATAGCTTAGTGCTACACTTTTATTGCAGGCGAACAGACATATTAGTGGCACTTAATTTGACAGTTGTCAAATAATTTATTTATTTGTTGTACAATTTGTAAAATTTATTGGTTGAAGTTCCTTTCATTGTTCTTTTTTTTATAATAAATGATAATTAATAATTGAATAATTCTCATTAATCTGAGTAGAAAAAATATTGAATGGAACTTTCATGTAATGGCCATTAATACACTCGCATATTATATATCCTACAATATGCTCGTGTCTTAACGGCTATCATTACATGATCGTTGCATAAAATACTATTAATTCATTGGAATCTACATTATATTGAACTTAAAGTTGTGACGCGCTTCGCTAACACAGTAGCTTTGTCAAACGAATGGAGGTATAATAAGAAGTTTTCAATTTATACAGTGCCTTAATACTAAATTATATGGATATTAACAATAAAATACATAATTTAGTATGAATCTACATCAAGTAAAAACCTCATCTATTCAATTTTCGATAAATTATTGATTGAAACTCCAAATACTCAATAAAAATAAAAATGGAAAGTTTCACTGTATGCAGAATTTCACAATGAGTTCAAAAAGGGAAAATATGAAGGGTGCTCTTTTGAAAATAACAAAGTTGATACTTATGCCTTTTTGCAGTTCAACCTTAAATGATAATTTGATATTATTTTTGAATTCCTTGGATTTTTTTCAGACAAGAATGAGCAGTTTAATTTTAAAATATCGAATTATTGGGAAGATACCTAGGAAGTTCCATACTTTATCATAACTCTGTATAATATACACATGAGATTCTACTCTGTTTTGCGGAAACACACAATGCTCCATTTTTAATTCACTATTTTTCCAACTAATACCAAAAGCAGCAAATAGTTATTCGTGTGCTTCATAAGTCCCAAAAAACTATATAAATATGTAATTATTACAAACACTCACCAGTATAAAAACCTTCCAACCATATTAAGCACCCATTGTCCATTACAAAAAATGATGTCCTCTACTATAAATTCTGACCCAACCACCCGAGCAGATATTTATTTCAATAATATCTTATTTTTAGTGTTATTATCAAGCCCTTTTTCCGCTGAGCTTCTGCAGCGTATTAAAGACAATCAAAATGTTAACTTGTGCAAAGCAGGCCCGTAAATCTGTCAGTCTCAGTGTGCGTTGCAATCCAAATTAGCTATTGTTTCATAGCGAGCGGGTCTCAAGATGGGTCCCGTCTCGAATTTTTTTTAACTCGTCAAATTAAATAATTAATTTTATTTATTACCTCAAAATCACAATAGCCAAGTCTGCGCCGATGGAAACAATTGTGCACCTGTATAGACAAAATTACAAGGAATGTGATTGAACCCAACTATTTGTTGACTACTGTAAAAATAGATTACTGAGAGATGTACATACAATATTTTCATATTTCTTGTTGATTATATATCAGATATTATCCACTGTGAAATCATTTATTCAAATGATACAATTATCAACTGGAACACGAAAAACCAGTCTTGCTGTAGCTACTAACAGAATGATAGAGATTTTCCAGACATAAGAAATAGACAGTGGGTTAGTACTTTGGAAAATATGTACTGGTCGGTAAAAAATCTGGTGATATAAAAAGATGATCATTATAATTATTATTCATAAAATAGTAACAATTATAGAATCTTGCATAGATACACATGTGGAAATATAAATTATGAAGAGAAGAAACGATGATTAGTAGTGACGTTGGGTGAGAAAATGTGATAAATTTCCATTCTTAAAGTTTTTCATCGTTTCAAACTACCATTAATCAGCCGGTTATATATAAAAGGCCATCAAAAAAGCATACAATAAAACAGGTGTATACAATACAAGAACCAAAGACGGAGACTAGTGAAGACATCGTCTCCATCTGCACAATTATAGGATGCTCACAAGGTAGTGTAGCATTCTCGTTAATGTAGTTTCTCATGGTGTGGTTTGATTGACCTCGGAATATCTTGTACGGGATACACTAATTAAATTGTCATAACATCTATTGTACGAAGGGGACTAAACTCTATTAGACCGCAGTAGCCCATGACACATGTAGGCTTCAATATTTCGGATGATTGCAGTTTCCTCCACTTAGTTTCATGTGAAAAACATGTAGAGCAATACTTTTCCTCAGGGCCCATGCTGGATAATCGACGACATTGTGAAAATTGGATTGAAATTTCCACTAAGTGAAACACCCAGCTTATGGATGCTCTCTATTCATTGGGTACTACTGCACCATCCGAAAACAGCATGACAAATAAATCTATTTGATAATAAAAATTGATTGTACTCTTGAAAAATACAGTGACTACGTACTGGAAGTATGATTCGAATATAATGCCATAATGATGGTATACCGAAGGATTTGACGCGATAGAAGGGATATGAGTATACGGGTCAGGAACCGAGGGTTTAGAGAAAACATTAGAAATTATTCAAGCGCTAGAGGAAGGTGTACCCAGTTCAATACTGATAAAAGTTACAAAAACCGAAATATTATTGTTATACTGAATAGTCAAATAGCCACTGAAGTGGTATAGAAATGCCTAGAAAAATTCAAAAACGCGAAAGCATCTTGGTCTTACTGTGGGTTCCAAGTCACACTGTGAAACGGAAATAGAATAGCAGATGAAGTAGCATAGATGGAGAAATACTTTTTTGAGGCTAGAAACACTTTTGCAATATAAGCATTCATTTAACAATAAAGGAAAAATATCGGACTATATGAAATCTAGAAGTGTGTCGACAATCAAAGACTCTCCATAGAAACTCCAATCAGTTGAGATGAAAATAATGCTTAAGCCAGTTAAGCCTCACTTGAAGTTTGGACAGGTGTTCTCACAGGATATTTTTGCCTGAATGGCTAATACCAGTGAAATGGAGAGAATATATATTGTGGGATGTAAGAAGAGACCTCAATTCAAGAAGACTACTGGTGATACTCTTCTCAAAAACTGGGTAGGTTGAGGAAGCATGGATGATACTTCAGGTTTTTGCGGATGTCAGCCAAATATACACACATTCCTCGAACTCATATTTGGGGTAACTAAGCACTTAACTTCAAATCTCATCATTTGATTCAATGAATTCATATTTAATATCAACAACTGATTATTTACCTTCTAGTATTGAGTCCATGGTTTGTCTGTATAAAGACGCTCTCATCCTCACAAAAAACAATTCTTCTGGTCGTTCTGGTAAGTAGTAAACCAGTAGTTCTGTGTCTGGTGCAATGGGCTTAACGGCTTCATAAACAGGTTCTCCTCTTACTTTAGTTGCTACAAAATTTACTCCTGGATTGAACGCGTTAGCTACTCTTACAAATCGTACCCAATTACAGTGCCTCACTTTTCGTGAGCCAGTGACGGAAATTTCGTCATAACAACCGAATCGATGCCTAATCTGTAACAACAAAAGTAATTCACTACATATATTTTACGGAAATAGAAAATTCAACGAAAAGCTACTACACCTTTGAGTTTTTCTCAATATGTAAAGTTCATATAATATCCTTCTTGGTGTGCGTCATCGTTTGTGACGCATATCCGGTTTTTGGGTCGTTTATATAAGGTTTGTTCCAACAGCAGTCAGAAACCGTCAGAAACGATCAGAGAATAGTCGACCATTGCAATCAGTGATAGGAATTACGCGGAAATAACTCGTTGTTTGCTATGGTCGACTATTCTCTGATAGTTTCTGACGGTTTCTGACTGCTGTTGGAACAAACCTTTTATATGCTATCATGACTTATAGCTAACCATATCTTCAATGAATGGAATTATCACGATCGTACTCAGCCACATTCGAGATGGCTATGAAATTAATAATTACTAGCTTCTTTTTCTTACTGTAAATACTCAAGTACTCTCGAAATGCTCATGATTTTCCGTCTATCTAGGCATATTTTTGTATTATTTGAATAGATACAGTAAGATTGATATTCACCTTTCATATATAATAATTAACGGTGAACAAAGTACAAACCTGACGAGAACTGTCAGTGGGAGATTGGAAAAAACGTGATTGCCGCCACTAAAAGTACTTCTGCATCCTATTTTGAATAATGTAATTCTTCCCGATTGATAGGTCAAGCTTGCGCGTGATTTAAACATCAACTAATCAATTTTTTTTGAGTCAATGTTTAGGGTAAACAATTGTAATACATTTGAACGTCTCGTTATTGTGATATTTTAATTAGAATTGATCACAGACCTGCCTTTTTCCCATTCCCTCCAACTTAATGTATTGAAAAAACCTCAACGATTGATGACGTACAAGAGAAGGGTATTATGAACTCTAATTGAGTTTTTGTAGAATGGATGCTTCAAATGCAAAAAACTCAGAGACGCAAGTGTTACTTACTCAAACTTATCCTTGTAATGATTGACATTTATATATACTTTCCCTCTTAACTGTATTATTCAACTATCAGATGGAAAACGATCGTTCGAAAACGATATTATTATGAATATATATGCCTTATCTATAAATGATTTTGATATAAGTTATGCTTGATAGATAAATATATGATATATGGATATATGTTAACCAGAACCGTGGTATTTATCTGCCAATCAGAAACAATAATAAATCAAGATTACCTTCTCGGTACTTTAAAGTATCGGCTTACTGAAACACAAACAATCCAAAAATGCACAAACACAAATGGAAACTATTCAACTGTTTAATCAAATGCAGCAGAATGATCATTAAACATTTTAGTAGAAACTATTCGAATTTTCTATGCATCTCCATTTTATGAAACATAACAATATATATTTCACAGAATGGCCTATCAGTTTATAGATATGTATTTGCAGCGTGATGTGAGATAAAAATCTTCAGAGGATTTGTTATAATTGAAGATGACTGTTACGCCAATGGTACCCCTAATTAATTATAAAACATAAATAATAAACTACATATAACGTCATCTTAATTGGTGTAATATTTTTTAAAGCGTTGATTTACTTTTATGTATTATCTAGTACAAGTTTCTACTGGGTATATACGGGTTTTTATCACGCAAGAATAAGTATGAATATACATGTAGGGTATATGAAACATTACAGATATACTATGGACTAATAAAGTTATTACAAGATTATCAGACGCTAACATTACCAAGTATAAGTAACTCAGAATGTGATGTATAATGATAATTGGTGGTCCAGACGATATTTTATTTAATAAGGATATGAGCAAGGTCTTACTATAGGTACTATATTTTGTTCTGCCAAATTAATTATTGCAATAATAAATTACAAAAATGAATAAATTACTGAAATTAAAATATCTACTAACAATGGGTTACTTTGAAGACAGCAACAAAAGTTCTAATGCAGCTTCTTAAGTTATCGACTTTAAACAGTCTAGATTTGATCTGGTGACATGCTAAAGATTTTGATACTACCTAAGTATAAAGATCTTCTGGCCTCTTTATCCCCTTTTAATATTCAATTGCAAACCCGTTCAGCTGGAGAGGGTATAGTTTATTGTAGTTAATTGTGACCAGCATGTTAACATTTGTGATAACATCTGTGATTCTGGAATGACTATGGGGATTGCTCCCTTCATGCTTGTTCTCATGATATTCCAGTCTATATGCAGCTATTGGGTTAGGGTGGGTTAGGCTAGATTGCTTCTCATAGCACCCGTTACGCATAGACAGGCATGCCTCAAAAATTTCAACAGTATTAGTTCTGCTTTCCACTGATCTGTTTTCGGCCAACAAACTATATAATATCCCATAGTCCCGACAGTCGCGTGAGAGTATCACTCTCCCCACTTGTTTGGGAAATAACTGTTGTATTGAAGTGTCACGAAAATGTAAATATTGATAAGAAAACAGCTCGAAGTAGCTTGTAAGCTTAAACTTCATTTTTCGACTTTTTTCATTTGCAATGAAATAAACTTTCCTTTTCAATTTGTCAGTCCTACCATTGTTAAAAGACAATAACTTTCTGTTATGTAATGGGAGTCGTATGAATAAGATTTTTATTTTCAAATGATTACCAATGAACTTTGTTCAATGAAGATCAAACTAAGATTAATTTTCACATATGAATTCTTATGCTTTTCTGTTCTTGAAAAGATAAATGCTACAGTGGGCGTTGATTTTTCAAGAAATCACTCAGTAAACGATATATGAATAGTTAAGGTGAATTCAAATTCATTAAACAGTTAATGAATCTGTGAAGGTTGATCACGTGGGAAAAACATGACAAGCATAAGTACTGAGCGATATGCTGAAGACAGAGTGAATATTCAACAGAACTCAAAAGTCTTATTTGAAGGTTATAAAATGTTTGTACTTCAAAGCGCTATTTTTTCCATCAACCAATAATCAGTTATGACGAAACTACGGAAGCATAAAAATATATGTATACTGAAATATTGTATTGGGAGATTCATCACTCATTTTCAAGGCGAATGTAAACATTGTTTTCAATGAGATTTAGGATGATCTAAATAGAAATATTGTGTTATTTTGATAACGCTAAGCATATATACGACTAGCCTCTGACTTATATAATTATTGGTTTGTCCATACACAAACTGCATATTGAAATTTCATCTCCAGTGAACACATTTTGGTCCCGAAAATGGAACTTTCGGTGTGATTTTTTGAGTGCAAAATGAAACACACAACAAACACAAATCGTACCGGAAGTTAGCTATTTTTTGAGTGTTTTGTTCCACGTTTGGGACAGTTTTTCCACTTTCGGGACAATTTTTTGACTTTAGGAATTATTTCCAATATCTATGTAGGCGACCTTAGAGCAATGACATTCACGAAAATTTTATCATTACATCGCTTGTAAAATAGTATATTCAAGTATAAGTGGATATAAAGGTCTTTGGAACACGCGCGATTTTTCGAGCACGACGGCGAAGCCGGAGTGCTCGAAATAGAGCAAGTGTTTTAGAGACCAGTTATCCACGAATACTTTACGCTATTTTTTTTTATTGGTGCACTTTAAAACCATAAATACTGTTATTTATTACTACTACAAGGAAAAGAAATAGAAATAACTGACAATGTAAAATGGTTGAATTCGTGGTGACATTAGTTTACCTTGCGTTGTCATGGAAATGTTAATAGTATCAATTTAAATACAATTTCCTCCGATTTGAAAAATCGAAATATTAATATCTCAAACAATATCAACTGCACTTTCCCTTTTCATTTATAATTTTGAAATTGTTAAATATTGTCCAAATAAAGGTTTTGACGTTACAAAGTACCTACTCCTGTCAAATCAATAATAAAAAAAGTTGTCATTTGGACATTAACATCATTAGACATTACACTTCGTTTCTCGAGATGTTGATGTTGCCATGGTAACTTTAAAAAACCCTACTGAGAGAAAAAAACTTGGAACAATGAAAAAATAATTTCAGCTCAGCGGAGAATTGAACAGCCATACTTCAGGTTCAAATTTCAAATTTCCGTGCACTACCCTGCTATCCATCTCGTAATCGATTGGGATTATCATAAAGTGGTATGGCAATAAAGTTCGACTTCCTCAAATGTAACTATCCGCACTCTTTTGTATTAAACCAGAACAAATTTGAGAAAAGTGCAATTGGACTTAATTTCCAACGCCCTTTACAAATCTGTTATTTCTTACGCTATTAGGTGGAAAAGTTGGCTTGCGTTTGACAGTTTTGTATAGGAATCCCTATGTCGCATCTTATGAATAACACAGTGTATATTTCGAATTTAGTGTTTTTGGGGGTAACAGTATCGCACGAAATGAAATAACCCAGCGATAGCAAAATAAACGGAAACAAGTTAGTTAAGATTGATACTTTCGTTTGGCCGTCGCCGTTAAATGAAGGGAATTGCGAGATTACTGTTCCATACGCGGTGGGATATAATGTTTGAAAAAACAGTCATAAATCAAATAAGCAGTAGAAGAAGAGATCAAAAGAGATGAAAATTCAACTGGGATGATTATCCCAGTTTTAAAACATCAATAATATGATTTCTCACTCCATAGTGCGGAGAAAAACACGAATTGTGAGTGTAAACTATGAATAATATTTAAACTATAATAAATAAAACTTGATACATATAAGACAAACAAAAAGTTATTCAATTATTGAAGATGAGGTATTCAACTGCTTGGCTTGATATGATAAACCGAGAAAACTCGCAAGGTATGTACATAATGTTAACCTGATTTTTCGAAACGAAACTTGAGAAATATCATTCACGGTAACATACTTTTTCCCAAATCTTTCTCAGCTATTTATCACTCTATTTGTTACCAAGGATATTATATAAAAGCGTGAAACTCTTAATATACCTAAGTGATTGCACAAATAAACGTTCATTATTACTTTCAAACCAAATACAGCAGTAACTGGAACTGGAATTTATATTTTCAATTATTCGCCGCCCTCGTATATAATGCTTATTTATAAACAAAGAGAATCATTTCTTCAATTAAAAATGCATTTTCTTGCTTTTATTAATTTAAAAGCAAAATAGAATTGTAAAAATACCGTGAAATTTAGGAACAATTTATATCTAGTTGCTAGGTTTAATAAGTTGGACACTCGGTTTGACATTTCTCATCAATTGTTCTCACTCAAAGCATTGTTAGTTGTTTGAGTAAGTATAAAAGTTATCATGATTTTTGAATCGGAAAGTGATTTAAATTCTCCAAATACTTCACCAGAAATAGCAAATCAAGCTGAGCAGACCTCTTTGGATTTATTACCATTGAAATCCAAAAAGGGATATAAAGAAATATATAGAAAATACATGGTTTGGAGGGTTAACAATTATGTTAAGTCATTTTTGGAAAATGTGCTGCTTGCGTATTTTAGATGGTTATCAAAAGAATTTGAGTCATCGACGCTATGGTCGATGTATTGGATGCCGGAAGCCACTTTAGCGATATAAAATGATATGGATATGACGCACATTCTTTTTTGAAACGAAAATCAGTTAGATTAGTCGAAAATCTGAAATCATGTCTTCCGATGAGATACGTCGTTTTTTGAAGAGTGCACCCAATTCCAAATATTTGATGATTAAGGTAACAATTACTTTATCATTTATTAGCAATAAAGCAAAACAAAAATGGAATGACACTTGGAGAGCTCACACACAAAACTCAGGGAAATCAAACCCTACATAGCACCCTGGCTAACTTTTACCGAAGATCGAAGACACCAAATCATCATCACAAGGTTACGTCTTGGTCATACTCGAGCTACTCATGAATATTTACTTTCCCGAACACCAAGACCAGAATGTGTTATTTGTGAGCAGCTGTTAACAGTGAAACATTTTTTAGTTGAGTGTCCGCTATATCATACCAACAGACTAGCATGCAACATAAGTGAATCCCTGGAAAATACTTTAAACAACAGCAGTAATGTGAAAAACCTTATTAAATATCTACAAATCTCAAACATTTACCATAAAATTTAAAAGTACTTTAAAACATGTGACATGTCTATATGTATCCAAATTATTGAACAAACACAATAAATAGCTACAGACCGCTAATAGCCCTTGAGGTTGATGCGGATTCGTAAATAAAAAAAAAAAAAAAAAAATTACTTTATCAATGTGACAAATTCTTAATATCAATATTAAATCAACGTTTGTAGGTGGATTGAATTTTCAGAATTTCGGAAGCTTGTCTTTACCATGGAATAAAATATTTGACATTTAATGATGTGGAGATACTAGCAGTATACTCTAAGTTACGATACTTAATACAAAAACAGTTCGTTCCTTCCACATTTCTGGGTTCTTCTACGGAACTTTTAAAATATACTTATATGAACCTTCGTCCACTAGATATGGACAAGAACAAGATTCCTTATAAACTACCAAAACGGAAAGTGTGGGAATGAATAAATTTAGTAAATTTCCTATGTAAGTAGGTCAATATTCAAATTTGCCTGATTTCAAAAATATACCAGGCATTGTTTGCGCAGAACTTCAGCAGCACTGTTAGTGGATGCAGGAGGTGATTTACTCCAATTGAAAAAGCATGTAGGCTGGAAATCCAGTAACATTGATAAATAAGATAACATTCAAAATCAAATACAAAGTAAAATTTTACAATCCATGCAGAATAAAACACATCATCATTTCAAGTGACATCAGTTAACAACAAAACAGATGTGACATCTTCTACTTCATTACATAAAAACCGTGATTGTAATACTTCTATAATTTTGAATAGTTGTTCAAACCTAACCTAACCCAACCAACATTCAAATCATAAGTGAAGTTTTGAAAAACTCCGTTATTTTTAAGTTCAAATAAAATATTTGTTCAATGTTCTTTGTAATTGGGTGAACTTATTGGTATTGGTGTGTATATTTTGGAACATAAATTTTAAATAATAGGCACATGAAGGTCGATTGAATTTCAACATTATTGGTTGAAATTCCAATAAATATGCTCCATTTATAGTTACCCTGAAAAAATGAAATCGATTGAATCAAAACTATTCGAGAAATTAGAAAGTGAAGTGAGCACGCCTTGAACGAAAGGTGCTAACGTGCCGTCACATCTGCCGTACAGCTCGGCATCACCGGGGTTTCATGTTCCAGTCGTAGAGAATAGTGTGATAATCGATTCCTAGATGGTGGATGTAATAATAGTTATGCAGTATTTCAACAACAAAAAATGGACTATATCCGTGCAGAATTAAGAGGTGTGAAAATGGAAAAGTATTCGCAATCGTATTCGTTATTGTTAACATAAATGGGTACAATTTATTATCAGAAAAATGAAATTTGAAAAATCAACACTTAAGGTCGTATACATGGTGGGGTAGTGATAAAATTGGAGTATGAAGAATATCTGCGAAGGTGGAATAACCTATATAGCTAAATTTGCATATTTATTTTTTATATTTCAATCTAATCCAAGAACACATTATAACATACAAATTAGTAGAAGTTATCATTTTGTTGTCTATATCACTGCTTTTTTGGCGTAAACTTAGGGTTTTCCTAGGAATGAACAAACAATAATTCATGTTATGCGTTTTTTTATGTACTTGAATATAGCTGTTTTTAGGCTGAATTTCATTTCAGAACATGATATAAGATTTAAAAATTATAATGTTCCGTGTACAATTCATACGACTAAAAATTGTGTTTCATGTGACGATTGTCCTGCATCTGAGGGGAAATGCAATCATGCTGTGGCATTCTTTGTAGCTACACCAAAGAACAGAGGATCCTTCTCCTACGGAAAAAGTCTATCTTCGCTGCAGAATCAACAACGAGAAAATTTGTTGAAGTTTCAGACTTTGGTGAAAGATCTTTCTTAGAAAAAAGGAAACAAAGAAAGGAAAGGAAACAAATCACTCCTGAATGAATATATTACAGAAGCCAGAAAAAAGAAAAAAACTAATACTTCAATGCGTTATTATGTTTCGCCAAAATATTCATTTTCCAATTATTATTGAACAAAAGCAAACATAAAGGTTAACTTACATGCGAAATACCGAATTAAGCTGAAATTCACTCGTTAAGTGTACTTGGCTATATGAAACTGCTGCCTGGCTCGTCGCCAGTAGGCTGATTTGATAGGCCCCGTTTCAAACTGGCATGTTTTAACACTGGATTTGAGGATAAAATCGGTTGGATGAAATTGTGATCTTTTGGAATTTGTAGATCAACCGAATAACGTTTAAAATTTAGTTTGTATAATGGAAGAACAGGTAGTCTATTTTAGAGTCTTGACCAAATTTTGTCATACTCAGCTTGAAGAAAAACTGTGTAACTTGAAATTGTGGTACACTGGTTTTTTGATTGAGTGGATGAAAAGCTATTCAAATGACATACTATTTTAAATAATACTTGGGTTGATGCATTGTCACTCGAAATCTTTCATAAGATGCCATTTCCATAAGTCGTGAATATGATCAGATTAAGTTTAATGTATCTCGCGAAATCTGTTATCTGATGGATACAAAAATTGATTTCGAGAACGTCATTCATAATGAAGAGTTTTTCAGCTGTCAATCTAGATTTCCAACTAAGTCGAGCGTAAGTCGACCTAATCGTGAACTTAATATTAAGTCCTAGTTAGTTTCTTTGAGAAAACCTCAAAAGCAGTCTTTTAAAAAGTACTTAATTTCAAGACTTTATTAAAGTAAAGGTAAATGATGTATTCGGGCAAAAAATTCATGATTAATTTTCTCTGTTTTGAAGTTGACAGAAATTGAGCTTTGGATTTCCTATTGTGGCTGAGCTGTTAAATTTTTTGTTTTTTAAAATTTGAAATTGAAAATCATGAGAAGATTCTTCTCAACTCATTTTTCGTTGATTCTGATCCGTAATCAAAGTAGGTAAAAAATGTTACACATCATAACATAATATCTGGTTTTTGACAAAAATCTATTGGTACCTGTTACCTGTTGGTTTCTTTATGACGTGACAAAGAAATAATTACCAAAGAACAGGAAATTATACCTGTTATGCGAGTCTCTTAAAAAACCGTCTGGAATCTAATCATTTACACTTTTATCCTTTTCCTACGTTCGTGTAGTCGATAGTTTATCTACGTCTGTCTCTACACCTGCATGGCGCCTTTTTCTTATGATACTTCCTTTAATTGACCTTAGAGTCTTCATTAAAATTGTTACACGTGATTTACTTCTTTGATACACCTGGGAATTGTGAGGAAGTCACTGCTATTGTATCTTTTGATTGGTAGAACGGATGAATGAATGAAGAATGGTTTGTGATTTTAATGTGTCTGTGTTCTATTTTTAACTAGTTTTCATCAAGAGAAAAATGATTGGTAATGCTGAAGAAAATATTTGAAGAGTTAATTTATTCCGAAGCATATTAGATGAACTACCAAATCTATTGAAATTGTTCAGTGAGATAAATGCTCAAGCATAGTATATGAATAAATAATCTGAAACTTCTTACCTCACAATTATTTTAATTTTGGTTTAAAAATTCTATTTACCCAAGTAATGTTGACGTAAGTAGTTTTCGAATTAAAATCTGATATTCCAGAATTTCGGGAAAAGTATGATTGTGGTTTCCAATATTCAAACTGGAAAAAGAAAACCAGAAGAGAACTTCTTAATTTATATTAATTTGTTACAAATTAAGCTTCCAACTACTTCTTATGTTGCAGCTACGAGTTCCAAAGTGGCTTGTATTCTTTTCTCATACAGTTCAACACATTGCATTTTTTTTTGCTTTGAGAAGAAATTGACGATTATTTTTTTTAATATTTTTCTCTTTACATTGAATATCTTCTGGCTTATTCGTCTAAAATATTCCATAAGAATCAGAAATAGTTATTAAAGTATACAATTGAGTCCCATTCTTTCATCCATTTTCAACAAATTACCCATTAATCGAAAGAGGAATATTTAAAAGCTAACCGTCCATGCACCACACATTTTACCCAGCGTCCAATCAATTCCCGCAAAACGGTTCTTAGAAAGATATAAGAATGAGATAAAAGAAAAAAATGTAGGATGCTTATAAACAGTAGCAATTGTAGATAAGCAAACGCGGCAAGTTAAAAGAGTGCGGGTCCTATATAAACTTATGCAAGTATGTACAATGGTGGACATGAACGTCCATGGCATTTCTCAATCCGGGGAGACTCACCTAATCAGGAAACGAACGTTTCAAAAAATTTTACATAATTTTCATTTCACAATTCTTTCCAAAATAAACATTCTAGAATGTCGTTTAATTTATTTCTCAACATATGCATGTTTAGAATGTGTACAGGGTTATTCATTATAAAGCGCTTACTATAGTTATTGTTAAATAGACAAAAAAATTTAACAATTAAAGTTCAGTGGTCATGAACCAATCATCAAACCAATAACAAAAGTACACTGGCGTGCGTAGTTTGGGAGACACAAAAAAAATATTCGCTTTTTCAAATGAGACTTGAATGAAGTCATTATTATTATTTATCAAGTCTTTTGAAAACTCCAAAAAAATGAGTCCATAGGGGATAGATCCGTACAGTTAGGAGGCCATAATATGGTTCCATTATACGCTATCCAGACAATATACCCAACGAAGGTTGCAGCGGATATGGAGAGAAGGCACCACTCACATAGAACCTAACCTAACCTAACCTAACCCATTCACTCTTGAAAAACATTTTTCAAATATTCTTTAAAAGGTAGGACATTTTGCAGAGCTGACCCATCTTGCATTCAAATCATATCCTGATTTTTAGCGTCAAAAAAATTCCGTATAAAAATATTTTCAACTTCAGAAAGAATTATTTCCAGATAGGTAACTCCAATTGAAATCATGGAATATAGGTCCAACAATTCTGTTTCTGTCTTCAATAATATTGACTTTTTAATATTTATAGTAACTAGTTCAATTTACTATATTTATACTATAACATTTTAAGAACGATGTGAGACAGGCGTATGATATAGTATATTTTTGAAATCAGAAGGAAAACATCTTCTAAGAAATTCAATAATATACAGGGTGTCTCAAAAAAATGAATAATTTTTTTTCGAGTTTCCCAAACTATGCTGTCACTGTAGTTTTCTTGATGTTATAATGAATTTAGTTTATAAACACACAACTTTTATTTCAAAAAATTTTTTGTTCAAGGAATAACAAACCTGTTAAGGACTGGGACATTTACAATGATTAATGAATTACCCAGTACCACCTTTTCGACACTAATTCTAAATTCAAAATATTTTATTTTCATTACATAATATGAGTTTTGAGCTTTCTTGAATATGGCACATTTTTTTAAATGACAGAAAATTATAGGATTTCAAGGAAATAATTTCAGTTCGGTTGCCTTAAGCAAGGTCAAACGTAATCGAATCTATGTTGAAAAATTTTCCATTTTATACAGGGTGTGAATAAAAAGTGTTCAAAGTTTAACTTCATAAATATTAAATTTCTTCATTTTTTTGAATAGAACCACCCTTTTTTCCATTTTAATGCATTCAGGAGAAAAAAATAAGGCAAGCTCATGTATACTTTCCTATACCTAAATTTTACCGTTATCCAGATATTAAATGTTTTCTGATATATTAAATGTTTAGAGATGCAGGTGTGGTCTATATTTTGATACAAGCACTAAGCATTTTTCTTCATCTGTCTAAAAAAAAATCAAATCAAATTGTTTTTATTAATCCTATTCCAACTTTTAGTCGTTTCCGAGATATTTGAGGTTTTAAATTATTATATTTTTTAACAAGTTTAAATTTTTCATGTATACTTTGTAATAAATGACACTTATTTAACTGATTAGTTAACATCTAGAGAATATTGTTAGCTAAGAGTTCGAAATTCCTTCAATTCCCTTTCTGAGATGATGATTAGCCGTGCGACGAATGAAGTTATACTGAGAAGGGTTGAAAAATGCATTGAAGTTCAAGGGAGCAATTTTGAACATTTATTTTAAAACATCATACTATTTTTCTTTGGCTTTTGAATTTCCATAAAATTTTGTAGCATATCTTATTATTCTCACAAATGGTTTAACTCGATTAACTTCCGCTTAAAATGAACCGAATAGCTTCAAATTGTTAAGTATTCTTTTAACAATGTGCGATTTCGATCGCGGTCAATCTGGATATCTTACTGCAAATAAAGCACATGTTCTTGTGAAAACTTTGTCATATATACCACGTATTAAAAGTAAATTCACATAATAATTTTTATTTCTTAGTGCTTGTAACAAAATTTAGACCACACCTGCATCTCTAAAAATTTACAGAAAACATTTAATATCTGGATAACGGTAAGGTTTAGGTATAGGAAAGTATACATGAACTTGCCTTATTTTTTCCCCTGAATGCATTAAAATAGAAAAAACAGGGTGGTTCTATTTAAAAAAATCATGAAATTTCATATTTATGAAGTTAAAGTTTGAACACTGTTTATTCACACCCTGTATAAAATGGAAAATTTTTCAACATAGATTCAATTACGTTTGACCTTGCTTAAGGCAACCGAACAGAAACCATTCTCATATCTTCAAGGGTCTCCTCGTAAAAAAATAATTTATGAGGGTCAACGGTCAAATTTTCTACAAAAAAATCAATAACTCAAAAAGTGTGCGTTTTTCGGAGAAAGTTTTTAAACAAAAGTGAACTAAAATATTACGTACATTTCAAAAATGTATCAATATACAGGGTGTTCCATTTGAAATAACAAAGTTACAGTCCGGTTAGAACCGGAAGTCGGCCATCTTTGGAAATATTTCAGTTGAAAAGATCGTACTCCAAAACCCAAACGTAGAAATTTTCATGATTTTACTATGAGTATTTTGCCATATACAGATAGTTTTCACTCGTCGTGGGACACCCTGTATAGCCACCACAACATTTTGAGCTTAGTAATACCAAATCGTAACTGACTTTCATTTAATGGAAAAATTAAGTGTTGTGAACAAAGTATAGTATTCTACTCGCAATTTATGGCCAATATTCACTCGGGTGACTCGCGCCCCTTGAATGTAACATAGGTATAATATATAAATGAATGGAACTATGCCAGAGTTCGAAAAATAAAATTGTCTCTAATGTTTGCGTTCTAGATTATAGATCGCAGTTAAGTTAATCGTAAAAGTTACACGGTAAATTTATCTGCTATTGAATCAATTATTATAACCTATGAAATTATATTTGTTAACGTCGATCTAACTCTGCAACAAGCTTTTTCAATTTATATCCACTTCATGCCTTAAAATGAGCATCAATTATTTGCTAATGGTTTTTATTTCCATATTCAATAATCTTCAACACCTTCAACGCTTGCTTTGACACCTTCTAATTGCTAATTATTGTAATAAATTAGCAGAAGTTGATCCCTGTGAAAAATTCACCAGCCAACCATGACACCCTATATCAGAATGCTCATCAATCCATGTAAAAGCTAAACAAGTGCTAACACGATATAGCATGGTGATACCGTTTATCTATACCATAGCAATATACATGGGTGAACAACACCATTTCGTATAAATTTAACTAAAAAAGACATAAGAATAATTTTAATCGGAGTTCAAAATAGGAAATTAGTTATAGAATATCTAATATAGACAAAAAGCTTAACTGGAAACATCACATCATAAAAAAAGAGAACAGCTTGACATAAAAGCAAAGGAACTATATTGGCTAATAGGTATAACGATATATAAAATATTTCTCAATTTGGAAGATAAGTACAGAACAATCAACTAATTAACTGCAGATCAGTGAAAAGCTTCATAAAATGCTTGGAATAACCAATACATTCAAACGACATTATCATGAATGAAAAAGTCGAGTTAAAAAAAGTATGAAGCAATATGCCTGATTTACACCCAATAAAATCTACTTATACAATACCTTTGATAATTTGAGAAATAATGTTCAACCGATACATCTACAGTAGGAGCCACTCAAGCGTAAACAAGGGAACCATATAGAGAGCGGATTCCGCGCTAACCGTTTTCGGTTGGATAACTACCAGAAAAATTTAAAACTATTGCGGTTGATTATTTGATTCGGGTGTAGGGTCGAAAATGTATTTTTCAGCTAATAAAAAGAACCTATATCATAGTTTTCAGTATAACCTATATATAAAACCTAGGCCTAATATACGCAATTTATATTTTTTTGCTTCTTCAAGGTATTCTGAAAGACTATCATTAATCACCGGTCGATTTTTCTCTTTCCAAAGACCATGGTGGTTATACATTTTCAGTGGTCTTAGCTGATGATGAAGATAACACTGTCTCGGTAGTGGACGGTTCCTCTCTCCTACAATGGAACCATATGAGAAAAGCAATAACATGCTTACAGCCTCCCTCCACAGCAGGACTATAACACTGAGCTTAGTCTATTTTTTTCTCAAACTCCAAACCAGTACAAACAAATTTGTAGCAGTTGAACTTTAGTTTATGCTCGGGTGTTATTTTTGCTAATAATAATTACATTTATTTATTCCTCTTCAAAGTTTGGAGTAGCCTATAGCGTTATATCTGTAGCTTTGTCCACCAGACCAGGAATAAAAAAAACATGCATAATCACCCTGTATATCATTTGAGAGCATGTTCTTATGATTATCTTCTTTCGTATCATCTTCAACAAATCAGAACATTCATCAATCAATTTTATTAAGTTACCTCGTATAATTCCTGCATCTACATAGAGTTGCTCTACCAATCAAAAATTTCACAAGTGATTATACATAGAGTACTACCAATCGAAAAATTTTACAATGCCTCAATTTTCATAGTAACCACTTATTTATGGTTACCACATAGACATCAATATACAACAATACACAAACTAACATGACCATCCAATTCTGACTTTTGTTTGAAATGAGCCGATTTGGATTATATTTTCTATTGTACCAATTTGTATCTAAATTGATGAATTGTTTATATTAACTCAACCAATAATCGTATCAAATACAATACGTAGGTACTCCCAAATAAATAATTCAAACGTCCTGCATAGCTACAAATCGTATCAGTTTGAAAGTTTATATAATCCGCTCGCGAAGTTATCGATGTATAACCAGATTATTTTGAAGTACTGATAGTATTACCACTGAATATATTGATATTTTTCATCTTTCTGACGCGGAAATAGCCATAAACGATGTGTCACATAGTATATACATAATATTATAATATAATGAATTCGTGATTTTGGATATCCATAAAAATTAGCAAGTCTACTTCTGGGAGAGAACGACATAATATATTTTATTGACATAAAATTTCCAGAATCATATTTTTATTCTTAGAACTTTGTTTCACTGAAGCTGGAAATGATTTGAGAGTTTTGATAAATGGGGCCATTTGCTTGTTACAAATAATATTCCAAAATAATTCACGAATTTTTCTTATTGTATTATTCATGTGAAACCATTTTATTATTCTCTTTTGTTCTTTTCCGGTAACGATTAAATAAATAATTGGGCCGGGATGGTCACCGAATCCAGACCTGTACTACCTTCAATTATATTCGATTCCTTTATTGATAGACTTGTCACTGAATAAATAGAATTATCTTGGATATTAATAAAAATCGAACCGAATCATTGATGGTTTACCGAAACTTGTGGTAACGATATTAGTGAGATATCCCGTTTTGATTGTATTCCATATTCTTGGGTGGTATTTTTCATGATAATCTGTAGCTTCTTAACACAATGCACCATTTTTAATAGTAGATTAAATAAAATGTATGTACGAATGACATGACGGTGAGTAAATAAACGAGGTAGTTGAGATGAGAACTACAGTTTGAAAATACACAGCGGAGGAATAGTAAATCAAGCGCTGTATCTTGTGCGAGGATGATCCGTTTGTAGTCTAGTGTCCAATAATTTGAGTGCATAATGGAAAGTGACTGTCTTCAACTTAGACTAAAGGTCTTCAACATTATTAGTGCTACAGCAGAAGATATGCAATTGCCTATATCCCATATACTTGCTTCCAAATGAACAGCCGCGGTAAAATATCTATAACTTTTGTATTCACTATGTTATTTATAAGATGCGACATAGGGATTTCTGTACAAAACTGTCTAGCGCGAACTAGCTTTTTCACCAAATAGCATTAATGGAAAATAGTAATAGATATGGAAAGGTTGTAAAGAAATAAGTTCAAATGCTTTTTAAGTTTTCCTAAATTCGCTCTGGTTTAAACGAAAAATGGATACTAATGTTTAAAAAAAGTCGAGCTTCATCTCCATATTACTTTTAAATATTTTAAACCAAGTACAAGATAGCAATAGGAGTAGAAACACGGAAAATTTGATAGTTCAATTTCAAGTATTGTGGTTCGATTCGCCGATGTGGCGAAATTTTTTCTTTTTGCTTTTAGTTTTTTTTTCACAACCCTTGAAACAAATAACTTAAATTTGCTTTTATTTTGAAGTAAATGTTTTATTAGTCATAGGTCGTGAAAAAGAGCTAAAAATAAAAAGAAAATAATTTCACAGCGGCGACTTTTAAATTTTCTGTACACCGTGGTATGAAAATGAAGCTCGACTTTTTCAAACATAACTATTCATTTTTCCATTAAACCAAAGTTAATTTGAGAGAATTGGAAGTGCATTTGAGCTTAATTTTTTTATTGGTGAACCCTTTCACCTATTCAAAGCACGCCCCACTTTTTGCATTAAATGTGGTTCACGAAAGTGTTGTTTTTTGCATGAATGTAGAAAAAAAATATTAATATTTCGATTTCTCAAATCGGAATTTGATACTATTAACATTTCCATGACAACGCAAGGTAAACTCAGGGTAGGGGATCTCTGAAGGCGCACGGGTGCTGCCACATAACAAGTCCCGTCAGTACTAAAATTTGTAATTTGATGAAAACTGTAACGCCATTAGTGGTAGTTGCAGATTCTTCCACATACATATTAGCGCTGACATCCTAACCTTACAACTGCCTGACAACCACTAACAACTGCTTATTTGTGTGTGTGTTGAGTATTCGTATTTAGATTTTATTGTTCATAGTGGGACTTTTACTTGAAGAGACAATTTCAAGAATATGTTTTGTGAAAGACTGTACAGTAATGTGAGGTGCATACGGTAAGCTTTATCTCCATTTCAAAACATGTTCCATCAAATAGAAAGTAACAGAAGTAGCAGTTATTCTTCCACACAACTTTGAACTTCCCAGCATTATTGTTGAATTCCTAACATTTTTTTTTACTGTTTGTCATTGAGATATGTTTCATTTATTGTATACTTTTTTAATTCAATAAAATATGTAAACTTGATGATTATTGCTTTATTTTTCGCAATTCAGGCATTATAAATGATTCATTTTTTGACATTTCATTTAATTTTACTTGACTTTTCATTATTATTATTGTAATATTAATCTAATGTTGAGTAATTTTAAATGAAATATCAAAAAATGGATCGTGAATGTCATTTTGGAATAAAAGTAAAATTACAGTAATTTTAAATATACCGCAAAAAACTGTAAAATTACAGGAATCTTCTTTTTCGGCTGTTAGCGAAGTTCACAACCTGATTTGTGCCAGAGGTACTGACGGGACTCTCAAGGTAGCGCCACCCGTATGAATAGAGGGCGCCACGGGTCAGTTTCCCATCTATAAGTTGTTTTTTATCTATGGGTAAACTAATGTCATCACGAATTCAACCATTTTACATTATCAGTTATTTCCATTTCTTTTCCATGTAGTAGTTATAGATATCAGTATTTATGATTTCAAAGTGCATCAATAAAAAGAATAGCGTGAAGTATTCGTGGATAACTGGTCCCTAGAACACTTGCTCTATTTCGAAAAATCGCGAGTGTTTTAAAGACCTTAATATCCACTTAGACTTTAATATACTATTACGACCCTTTCAAATCCGCTATTTGGTGAAAAACTTAGCTCGCGTTTGGCAGTTTTGTACTGGACTCCCTAATGTCGCATCTTATAATTAGCATGGTGTATATTGCATCTTCTTTGGGTAACTTCTGGAGATTGTGAGTTACATTTTGCTGAACCAAGGCAACTATAACTTCAAACAAGAGAATGGTGAAATACTTTTTCCTCCGATTGGCAGTAAATATTAATTTTGCTGACTGATATCAATCAGCAAAATATTACTTTTCCTGTCTAGGCAGCAAAGTGGTTACTTTGCTGCCTGTGATTATACATTTCCATAGCAACCAACCAAAATAAAAAGATTGTGGGAATTGTAATAATTTGCAAATACAATATCCTCTTTATGAACAATCGAGGGAAAAATTATATGTTCAGCTCGACAGCAAAGTAGATTGACTGCCTTGGCTGAATTCCTAGACTCGCTACGCTCGGCTATGAATCCAGCCTCGTCAGTCAATCTACTACTTTGCTGCCTAGTTAAACAAATAACTATTTTCTCCGATTGGTAGCAAATATTAATTTTGCTGACACATATCCATCAGAAAAGTATTACTTTTCCTGCCTAGGCAGCAAAGTGATTATACTCAATTGGAATAAAACATTTGGCCTAAGCATTTATAAGCAATTATTACATAACACTTTTAACAAGAATTCAGAAACATATGTTAAGTTGTTATTAACATTGATGGTGAAATTACTACACTGTCCACTATATAATAATTTGAATATACCGATATTTTTTTGCATAACTGTCAGAAATTTCATGAATTTTCAAACTATAATTATTATTATTATGGAAATTTCCATAGCAACCAACCATTCCAACAACTGAGATTTCTATCAAATTTTATTTCAATTGAACACTACAGGAAAAATAAAGAGATTGTGTGAATTGTAATAATTTGCAAATACAATATCCTCCTACATCATTATAAACAATCGGAGAAAAAATTATATGTTCAACTCGCAGCAAAGTAGATTGACTGCCTTAGCTGAATCCCTAGCCTTGCTATACTCGGCTATGAATTCAGCTTCGGCAGTCAGTCTACTACTTTGCTGCCTAGTTAAACAAATAACTATTGTCATTAGCGTGCGGAAAAATCCTCATTGCCGCACTTTTTTTAGTGCGGAAAGTGAATTTGTTGAGTTTTGAGGATTATACTAACATTTGAATATTCAAAATATGTATTTGTATGATAGTAATCTTCCGAATAACTGAAAAATTAGGAAATTTGAAATATTGGATATTGTTGTGAGTCAATTGTTTATTCCCTTTCCGTCGAATTTATAACTTGAGTGGTGTTGAAAAATGAATAAGTACACTTCGGCCTGATATCATTGATTTATTGTTCAAATGATATTACAATTGTGAGAGTATGAATGTCGCAAATCACCAATTATAGTAATTGAAAAGTAAAGGCCCGAACTAGATATACTGATAAGTTACTGAACTCATTTTCATATCTTTAGACCGAAAGCAATATCTGCATGATAGTAAAATGTTGATGATTGTCGTCTTTTTATTACCATGCATGAAAACTTATATTCCAATTATATTGCGGTCATTAAAAACATCTGTCGAATCCACCTGATCGGTTGTCCCGGTCAGTTCAGCTCAGTCAATAATAAATTGTTACAACCTTGAACATCCATGATGGTATTTTTTTCCCATGTCACACTAGCCCATATTCTTGAATTCCTGGGCATTGCAAATATTTTATTGAACTAATAATTGATAGATGGTCCACTTTTGCATCTGCTCATTTGAACTTTATGCGGGTTATTTTCGAAATTTTGAAAAAAATTTAAAATCATACCAGTAGGTGACTGACCTTGATCGGTATTACTGACTTAATCATTGCATATTTGTGAAACCCTCTTGATGAACCGATTCCAACAAACCGAATAATGAATGGTCAATTATGAATTATACAGGGTGAAATTTTTATTTTTACAGTTATCAAACGCATATGTATTTGATTTTAATACATTGAAATAAATGCTCGAAATGTTCTCCTCCTAGTTGTTGGCAATAGCACAGTCTCCTATAGAACTCCTCCTTAATTTTGTTCAAAGTTCGAGGTGACATATTCCGTATTTCTGTAGTAATCCTGTCTTTGACGTCTACAATGCTAGTTGGTGGTATTGCATATACTTTGTTATTGAGATAACCCCAAAGAAAAAATCCAACAGCGAGAGGTCTGGCGATCTAGCTGCCACTCAATAGTACCTCTTCGTCCAATCCATTTATCGGGGAAGATCCATCTAAATAAGTTCTTACCGTTGAAGCATAATGGGGTGTTGCCCCGTCTTGCTGGAATATAAGTTTGCCCATATAGAAATAACTTCATTTTTAAGTATATCTGATTATTTTTCATCTGTCAAATTTCCATCTATAAATATAGGACCAATAATATGGTTGCCTATGATACAGACCCAAACGTTCACCTTTTGAGGGTACTGAATATGTGTTTCACGCATCCAATTAGGATTCTCTGCTGACCAATTTTTACAGTTCTGTCGGTTTAACTCTTCATTCATTCCATGTGAATGTTAATTCGCCAGAAAAAAGAATGGTGCCAAGAGCTTTCTCATTCTGTTCAGGTTATTCATCAATCTTTCGCAGAAATCCACTTTACGATCTGGATCGTCTGCTGTTAACTCCTGCACAAAAGTTAATTTGTAGGGATGAAGTACTTTATGAAGACATCTCAGAACAGTTGTATGACTAACATTATTTCCACGAGCAATTTGACGTGTACTTGAAGTTGGATATTTTTTGATACTTGATACTTGAGTACCTATGTGTCTCACGCATCCAATTACTATTCTCTGCTGACCAATATCCACAATTCTGTCCTACCTCTCCATTCAATGTGAATGCTGATTCGTCAGAAAAAGAATGGTACCAAGAGCTCATTTCTCTTCATCTCATTTCTCTTCATCTTATTTATCAATCTTTCGCAGAAATCCATTCTACGATCTGGATCGTGTTCTGTTAACTCCTGCACAAAAGTTGATTTGTAGGGATGGAGTTTTTCTTCATGAAGGCATCTTAAAACAGTTGTATGACTAACATTATTTTCACGGGAAACTTGACGTGTCTTGAAGTTGGATTCTCTTCGACATTTAACAAAATATCCACTTTCACATCATCTTCAACGAAGTGTACCTGTCATTAAATGAGTTTGCCACTTCAACTTGACTACAGTTATCCACGTACCCGATCTTCATTAAAATCTCAATTCGGTGAGTCTCGGTTGAATATTTCATTGTTATGTCGACAAGGAAAGAGTGTTTGACAGAGACTTTACTTTTTTAGTATAAACTGTCAACACATCAACAACTGACACAATAGAAAACAATCCACATTATTTATCGATTTAATAGTTATTTATGCAACAAGTGCAAAAAACACGGTTTGCAAGAGTTGCATACAATATTTTTTCTAAATTCATGCAAAAACTGGAAAATTACAATATAAATATGTCAAAAACCTAATCTAACCTAATAAAACCCGTTCTTCTTTTTTGTATCTTTATGGCCTCCACCTTGTCAGTACTCAATCATAGCTGGTTTTTGCCTTGACCATTTAAATTTTAAATAATTAAAGATTTTTGAGATAATTGTAACTCGTTGAGACTAAGTAGTAAGATATACATATATTATTGTTGTATTAAAGCAGGATCAGGTACTTGCTATGGATTTTTATTTAATTTAAATGTTTATGTTTGTCATTAATCATCAAAAAACTGACACAAGAATGACAGATGAGTGCAATAAAATATTTTACCTACGACCCCCCCTGTAATCAGTCAATAACACACAGTCGGCGCTAATGTAATGACGTCTATTACGCACGGTAAAAAAAACGCACAGCTGTAAAGTAAATCGCACGGCTTCCCTAGCAACATCTTAGCAACTGTCAATAGACGTCGCCATTTTATTCAAAAATCTGACATAAGCCGTCAAAACATCATTTTAGGTATGGGCTGCAATAGCGATTTGCGTAATAACTGTCAAGAAACTTTTGAAACACTTTTTTATTATCCTTATATGTAACTTATAACTGGTTTGTGTATTTTGTGGAAAGCTTTATTCAATTAAAAAATGTCGAGTGAAAGTGAGATGGATCTAATATTATCATGGAAATCGCAGAATTAGCCAAATATTGTTGATGTTTTTCAAATATTATCAATAATAAGAGTATAAATACATGTAGAAGTAGGTCGTAGGTAAAGTATAGTACGTAACTAGTGTTGTAGAGCATTTTACGCACTCACGGAATTACGCACTCGCCGCTACGCGGCATCGTGCGTAACTTTTCCATTCGTGCGTAAAATGCTTCTTACCACACACGTTACGTAATATACTATTATTGCACTAGTGCAATAAAGTACCACTTTTTCCATTGAATGTGGTGCACAAAAGTGTTGTTTTTCGCATGAATGTAGAAAATAGTTATTTATGCAACAGGTGCAAAAAGTGAGTGTTTTTTGCACGCGACGTGAAATTGTCCAACGAGGTCTTTAGGCCGAGTTGGACAACACGTCGAGTGCAAAAAAACGTTTTGCAAGAGTTGCATACAATACTTTTTCTAAATTCATGCAAAAACTGGAAAATTAGAATATAATATGTTAAGAACCTAACCTAACCTAATCAAACTCAACCCGTTCTTCTTTTTTTTCTATCTTTATGGCCTCCACCTTGTCAGTACTCAATTAAGCTGGTTTTCGCCTTGACCATTTAAATTTTAAATAATTAAAGATTTTTGCAATAATTTTCTCAAACTCATTGAGACTAAATAGTAAGATATACATATACCGGGTGTCTCATTATATTCTGACTGTTTTTAAGAGCTTATATCTTCGAAACGGTTCTAGATAATAAGATGCGGTTTTCACAGTTAGGTTTGAAATTACCATATGTTTTTTACTGTTTTAGTTACTAGTTAGTTACTAGCCAATAAAGTTTTTGTTTATGACATTTTCAACTTCATACCTGAATCATTACAGTATCCCAGTTAAAGTTATATAACTTCGCTTTCTGTGCACCGATTTTGAACTTTAAGGTACCGTTATAAAGTAACAATATGTGTCTTTTAAGAAATTGCTAAATATACAGTGTGTACCATTTAAAAAGTTATATCAACTGTATTCTGAAAATACGCCACTTTTCTAGCGGGTAAGCCGGAGGTAGGCCATTTATATAAATGTGTCACAACAAAACTTACGGTAATTTTAAACATAACTGTGAAAACCGCATCCTATTATCTAGAACCGTTTCGAAGATATAAGCTCTTGAAAACAGTCAGAATATAATGAGACACCCTTATTATTGTTGTATTAGAGCAGGATCAGATACTTGCTATGGATTTTTATTTAATTTAAATGTTTATGTTTGTCATTAATCATCACAAAACTGACACAAGAATGACAGATGAGTGCAATAAAAATGTTATCGCACTAGTGCAAAAAAGAACCACTTTTTCCATTAAATGTGTTTCACAAAAGTGTAGTTTTTTGCATGAATGTAAAAAAAAAAATTTTGAGGTATTTATGATGAAATTAATGGGCGTAGCTGGTTTTCTTTGATACAGATACGTCTAATAATTATTTAGTTTAGATTTTTGATAAATCCATACATAGCTAATTTAAGAAAGTAGCAATATTTCAAGTGTAATAAATTATTGATTCCAAAATTTCACCCTGTATAATTTATAATTGACCATACATCATTTAGCTTGTTGTAACCAGTTCATTGAGGATTTCAAAAATATGCAAATATACAGGGTGTTTCATTAAAAAAACAACACCGACTATGGCATACTTGCGCGAATCGCCCTGTACATTCAAATTTATGTTCACATAAAGCCCAACTCAATTCAAAAGTTGATATTAGTCGGCATTTTTTATAATTTTCCAAAATAATGACAAAGAATTTTATTCCATAAGTGGTTTCCACACTGTATATTAAGCAGCATCGCTTTACAAAAAATGAATATTAATTTTGTTGATTTTAACATTTCTTATTGTTAATGATGCGACTTCCCATATACTTATTGGTGGAATAATTGGTTCATAGTTTGAATTATGGATGGAGAAGAATAAACAAAATGTACTCCATTGGTGACTGAGCTGAGCTGAGCTATATTAGTATATTAAAGTATAAGTGGATATAAAGGTCTTTAAGAGACGCGCGATTTTTCGAGCACGACGGCGAAGCCGGAGTGCTCGAAATAGAGCAAGTGTTTTAAAGACCAGTTATCCACGGATACTTTACGCTATTTTTTTTAATGGTGAAATTATAAATACTGGTATTTATTACTACTACAAGAAAAAAAATGGAAATAACTTATAATGTAAAATGGTTGAATTCGTGATGACATTAGTTTACCTTGCGTTGTCATGGAAATGTTAATAGTATCAGGTTAAATACAATTTCCTCCGATTTGAAAAATCGAAATATTAATATCTCAAACAATATCAACTGCACTTTCCCTTTTCATTTATAATTTTTTGAAATTGTTAAATATTGTTCAAATTAAGGTTTTGACGTTACAAAGTACCTACTCCTGTCAGATCAATAATAAAAAAGTTGTCATTTAGACATTTATATCATTAGACATTACACTTCGTTTCTCGAGATGTTGATGTTGCCATGGTAACTTTAAAAAACGCGCGTGTTTTAAAGTTCGTTTTAAACACGCTGGGGCGTGCTTTAAATAGGTAAAAGGGTTCACCAATAAAAAAAAATTAGGTAACAAGGAAAAATTTAATGTTAATGACTCAACTATTCACATATAAATGTCTTGTACGAGCCTTACTCAGATGCTGACGTCTATGTAAATGTAAATATATAATGAATAACAGCTTAACTGTGGTATCTATATAATACACAACGTGAAGAAAAAGGAAGAGTTGATCATCCCAATAAATATTTCAGGGCAGTCTTCAATTAGTAGCAGTTACAGTTTTTGAAAAATTCATAGAAGTGACAGTTTTAGCTGGTTTTATAGCACGTAGCAATGTACAGGGATCAATCAGCAGGTTATCAGTGGATTTCACGTGGGTTGTTATTCTGTTATCTTGCACCAACTTAAACTCACCAAATATACTGATAAATCGAGATTTGTGGAGAGTAAGCTCAATTTCACTACAGCTCATAATTGAGAAAATAGTTTGGGCATCATGCTGCCACATCCTCTAAAAAACCAAAACAAATAAATTTCTTGGAATCAGCACCAATTAAATCTATTTTTTGGTATTTTTATGATATTATCTTTCGGAATAATTGATTATTTGACAAAATGTCGATTTCTTATTGACGCCCGTGAAACAGTATTAATAAGCAATTCAGCCTCTTAATAATTGTCAACTAACCCATTTATTAAAATTAAATCATAATTCCCATCTGTATCTATATTTCAATTTAACTCAACATAAACATTCAGCTCAGTTCATTGGAATTCCCATAAGCACATATATTCAGATATTGTTTATTTAGTGTTTGCGTATTTGAAGAATAGTTGTCCATTTTGCATTTCTTATGTGTTTATGTACTATACGTGGCTCTGTCTTGTCCATGTTCGCTATTCTTTTATTCCCGACTTCCGATCGGCTTTTTCAGTGTCAATTACTCTTTGATTATTCATTCTTCTCTTTTCTTTTTTCTTGTTCCTCTCCTTTCCTTTCCTTATTCCATTTTCTTCACATGGCCTATTATTTCTATCATCGTTGTTATTGTGTCTATTCGACTTCCACTTTCCATTTTTATAATTATTGTATCTCATGAAGCCAGTATTTTAAAAAAATATTATTGAAAAATCTACGAATGAAATGAAAATAAGTGATTTATATATAATTAAGTGTGTATTCAACACCTGCAAAGTAATGTTTGATTGAAATATCTTCAATATTAGGTTCTAAAACAAACTTTTGGCTCCAAGGTACGATTTCTCCTGCTTCAAATGATGTGAATTCCACATTACTGAAATCCTTAAGCCAATTGTTTTTGGTTTTTGGAACAATGGAACCTTCATTTTTCATAGTAGTATTCCTTCAATTAAAGAAATAACCCGAAAGTACACAAAAATATTTGAAAGAAGATGAAGTGATTCATTAAGAATGTCCAATCTCTGAACTGTAGATTCTAGACCTCAAAATATGATGATTCTGCTCAACATGCCTTATGCAAATATTGCTAGTTTCCGAGATACGGGGTGTTCAAAGTTTGAATTTAAATTTTGATTTTCGCAATAATTTTTTATGTTTTATGCTGGGCATTTTGAGCATTAGCTTTGAAGTTTTTTATTTTTGTTTACAAATTTGTTATTGTTACATATTTAAGGAATAATAAAATTTTTTTATGAAAAAAATAAAATTTATTGAACTTTCTAGAAGCAAATAACTCGATAACCGATTGAGTTACACGAATCAAAGAAGAGTAACTTTTTTTTGTAGCATTTAACGCTTTTTAATATTTTTTCATTATTTTAGTTGTAAGCTTAGCCCAAAAAAAGTTTGCTTTGATTTAATTAACACAATAACACAAACAAGTGTAACTAGCGCCCTCTATAAGCAATGTTAAATTGGAGTGCAAATTATGATTCCTCATGCCAAAAAACGTAAAATTGCCAATTTTCAAAGAGAAATTGTGAAAACATAAGAAATTATTGCGAAAATCTAAATTTAAATTTAAACTTTGAACACCCCGTATCTCGGAAACTAGCAATATTTGCATGAGGCATGTTGAGCAGAATCATCATATTTTGAGGTCTAGAATCTACAGTTCAGAGATTGGATATTCTTAATGGATCACCCTGTATAAATCTATGAAAACTATTATCCAAATTTTCAGTAAAACTGTGTAAATATGGAAAACTCAGTTCAATTTGAATATCTTCATACATCTATAAAATTATCCATGGTTATTAATCAGTAATTCCATAAGATATTATATTTGAATGATATGAGTCACTCCAACCTCAATGATGATTAGCAGTTTTTTGGAAAAAGATTAAGGTACACAAATCTATATAAAAGTTGAAGAGACGAGAGACATAGTGTATATAGTCTTCCGTAAGTAATGGTCCAAAGTGAGATGGAAAATTCTTCGCCTGAAAATATTACAATCAGACGCAATTTCCTTCAATAAAATATCGATGACGAGAAATATACAGAGTAGTAGAGTCCATCAATTTACTGAGAAAAAATATTTTTGACATTTCAACTTTGTATCTTTATATGTATTGTAATATTTTCAGATGAAGAATATTTCATTCCACTTTGGACCACCCTGTATATTGGAAGGATTCGTAATATCAAAGTAGCCTCTCATTAAATCAGTGACAAAATAAATGTTTATAATTTTAAATACATATTATACCTTCTTATATATTACATCAAGATTTTTTTAGTACTAACTTTCAGTTTATTCTCGGAAAAGGTAATTTCTTATTGGTCAACAAATTCAGAAGGATGTCGTTAGGTATTTTATTCATTCCAGAAGTGACTGAAGAAGGTGGAAAGTGTACCGAAAGCCATCACCAAAACTTCAAAAAGTGGACAAAGTTTAAAATTTGTTACAATATCCAGCATATTGGTTTATTTCTCACTTCCATGAAAAACTTGTAATTGTCGAAGCTCCATAATTTTGGAATGGAGTGGTTATAATTATTGCAAAACTTACAATACTTTTTCCAAAGACCTGAGCAAGTAATTAAATTTATGATATAATAAAAATTGTCTTGTCGTCTAGGTATAGTAAATCGTATATTGATAGAAAAGATGGAAATCAGAGATCTACACCAGACAATCGATTGAAAAAGTAACCGAAAATCACCATGAATGACGTACCTTGCATACACGTTTATAAGTAGAAGAAGTACCTTTGTGTACCGCCGGCCGATACAATTTAAATCCGGTATTTCATTATACCGAAGGGCATTATGCTGTCTGACCCATCACGGACTCGTCCTGTTAGCGAACCTGATTTATTCCATTTCGGCCAGCATTGTCTCTATACCGAGTGTTTTACATTTGGCGGCGGGAAGCTCATAATGGCCTCTCTTCCCAAGCCTTTCTTTCGAGCCGACTCACATGGAAAAAAATACATTTTGATGCTGATTCAACAGATTTCTATCGGTTTATGTTGTAAATATTGGTTGGACAGCTGATTCTTTTTGTCATAAGGTAAAACAGTTTCACGATTATTTTCAACATTACTACAGAGAAAAAAAAGTAATGAGTTATTGTCAACCCATTTCAAATCATAAACTGATTAAACAACAAATTTTTCGAAATGAATTTCAATAACACATTCTCGAAATGGGGATTTTCAATATTTATTATTTCAATGTACTCAATCAATTTTCATTTATCAATTCTCACTTTGAGAGGATGTATTCAACTAAAAAATAATGATAATTAACCTTTTCTCAGGACAAATATACTATAAATGCCACAAAATCGAACTTCTCTCATTCTGATTATTATGACAACAAAACATACACATTTTGCTAAGGTTCATAAAAAAAATCACGCATATGCATGGAAATATATTTTTCATTATAACTCACTGAAAAAGTACTATCTCAAACGGTGATGTAATTATGAGTGTCTAGTTTTCTTCAACTCGTTAAGAGATATTGGAAGTATTGTTCATCGCACATTGCCAAACAATCTTAAGACAACAAACTTGTTCACAATTATGGAATCAATGCGTAATTGAGCAAAGTATATTCTCTATTCTCTCACTCAATAGACCGGAAGCCAATGACACATATGCATCATTATTTTAAATAGAAGTCGTTTTCACCATCAAGTTCAACGTGAAAAACAAGTAGGAAGAGGCTATTATCCAGTACTTGAACTTGCCAATCAACGATACAGGGAACATGTCGCTGTAGTTATATCTTCGCAGGAACAATCGCTATTTTAAATCGAGAACCAATCATCGAAACCAAATATGTCAATTGGCAAAAGTACTGTCAATGAAGTCGAATCTGCTTAGACATTAGAGTCTTTTGGAGTGGAGCCGTGGAATCCAACCGTTTGTTTAATTGCGAAAGAATGATTGGTTATTGTTTCCCACTCTTTTTCCATACGTACAATGTGACCCATTTTGTTTGGAAGCACCCTTGTAAAATCCTCATATCTCAACCGATTTTGATGTAATTTTTTTGCGAAAACAAAATTACTGCACAAATTTTCATAGCTCAATTACTATTTTCAAGGCATTCAATGTTAATTTCTCTTCGCCAAAAAGGCAAAATGGCAGCATTTTTAACATCAACAGATACTTGAACATATTGCTCAGTAAAAATGAAATCAACGGGTATAGGTACCTTGAAAATACAAGTTAACAAATCTTAAAAATAACATTTCGATAAAAGTGATACACTTTTCCCAAATTCCTGTTGTCATAACTTTGTCGTTAATGAAAATTTTTCCATAAAATTTTGGCAGTTTTTGCGAAATACTGACTACTGACGGTTATTTTGATTGCATAAAGGGCATACGAAAAACTTCTATCGTACCAAGTTTCAGCTCTTGCAATTGAAAAATGACGAAGATATGAATTTTCTAAAGAATTGATACTAATTTTCCGGTTTTTTCCGATTTTCTCGGCTCCCAAACATTCGATTCATTTGCTCTACTCCCCATTTTGTTCGTATTCCAATTATCCACAATTTATCCATACATACCATTGAGATTGCTCTGGTACGTATTGGTTTTTTTGTTTATAACAAATGACTCAACAATATTTGCGTGTCCAAAACATATCAAAATAATACTAAGCAATGTCCTTTATATGATGATATGATCCGCTTTATAGTGGGATTTTTATCAAAAATATTCACCTATTGCTTGGCGTGATATGTTGTGCATGCATTATTCCCACACCTGCATGATTACGAAAAAAAATTAAGCTTATTGAACTATTTTTTAAAGTTCCAATTTGTGAAATGTACGGCACTGGTTATATTCACGACTTGTTAGCATGGAATTTATATTATATTGTATCCGACTATACTAACCATTCGTTGTATATTCTTAGAGCAATTAACATTTACTGATATCACCTAATGTTATTGGCAATTTACAAATAATAAGCAATAAGTTGCCACATCAATCTAAAGTAAAAAAAGCCTGCACTTCTTTTTCTTCCTGTAAACAACAAGCTTGTAACAATGTAGGTAGCCAGCCAACGCCTTTTTAATATGACTATATAAAGCACCTGCTTGGATTCTTTATGGGACGACGTGAAAAGTTCATAATGATAGTTTGGCGTGTTTGATTGAAACATTAATTCAATTTATATAAGTCGATGCTGATGTAAAGTCTAATATACCAATGACCGAGAAAAAATTTTTCAAGAAGCAAGAAGCAACAGGTGTCCCATTAAATCCGGTGTAAATAACTAAGATATTTTATAGTATGGCAAATTGTAAAATAAAAGTGAGTAAATCTTACATTGTAAAAATATAAAATTTCATATTTCTTGTTCCCAATCTATATAAACAAATGTATACCTCTTGCCACGAAGTTAATTTTGAATCCAATCAATACTTTTTCAAAACTTACTACTTTTGGAAAGCACACAATATTTTTTAAGCCCATTTCAACTGTTCAGTAAACATGCCATTAACCAAAATAGATTCCATAAAACTGAAAACTAAAATGGTATCAATTTCCAGTGTTCCATTCCATTTGGTGCTGTCCACACCATTTAATAACATCTGCCTTATGCATTTGCCAAAAATCGAAAGAGCCGTTACCACCGTTGCCAAATGTAGTAATTTAGCCTTTAGGACATTTCAACCAAACTCTTCAGGAATCAAATGGATTGATTTTATGGAGCGTTCCATTCTACTCAACTATGAATGATATGTGACCAATTGTTTTAAAGTTCTACCAGAATAAATCAACCAGTGACCTGTCAATAAATTGTCACATTTCAAATCACTATTTAACAGCTTTTTTCAGTAATAAATACGAATGAATGTTACTAGCTTGAACAAAACTTACAAACAACGCTTCACTAAACATAGTAGAAGTATTAAAAAAGTGAAACGAAATTATTGCATAACTTCTTTATGTTCCTCTTGGCATATTATTTATTCTATTTTCTTTCATTTTTTGAGAATAAAACCACAATTTCATCATATAGTTGGAATGTCATAAAACAATGAAATATTTCATTTCACATTTCACCATAGATATGATCTAGAGTTTATTCAATAGCCTTTTTGGTGTGCGTCATCATTTGTGACGTATAACCGGGCTTTCGGTTTGTCGTTCATCTTATTTGCTATTTTGACACATATCTAGCCTTAAATTTGATAAATAAAATCATCAGGATCGCATTCAGCACAATTCGGAAATGCTATGAAATTAATAGTTACCAGCTACTTTATCTAACTGAAAGTAGTTGAAAACTTCCAAAATACTGATGTTTTTCTGTGTATCTAGGCATATTTCTATAATATTCTATAATATTCATATGTCACGTGACATGTTTTCCACCAATCAATATTGAGAATCTCCCTAGATACATGTCTATCACAGCGATGATAAAAAACAAATAATTTATCACCATATTTTGGTTCGTTGCTAAGGGTAATTTTTCATATTGACAGTTCATATTTCATATTTCGCGTCACTATAAATTCATTATATCCTCTCATCAAATATAAGCTCGTGATATGATAAATAATCGAAGATATATCTAGTAAAACCGAAGCAGCACATTTAACTCGTCCTTCGGACTCGTTAAATCCGCAGCTCGGTTTCACTCGAAAATATCATCGAAAATATCATATCACTTGTTATATTACGTATGAATATAACAATAAGATTTACATTCAATTTTCATAAATAATAATTGGCCTTGAACAAAGTTCAGACTTGACAAGAACTGTCAGTGGGACAGTAGAAAAAGATGTAAGACATATTGCCAATACGAAAGGTATTAGGGACTTTTAGCTTGTCATAAGTTTTTACACGTATCCGTATCCGTATTGGAGTTACGTTGACGTAAAGAAATTGTCAAGAAAACCTTTTTAGCAGAAAACGTATCGTTTCGTTCTGTCTTTAATTATATAACCTCAAAGTTTTTTTATTTCACCTTTTTATATTTTTGTAAAACGTAAAATGGGGGCGATATTAAGCAATCCATTACTGCTAGACGAGAAAGATGATGATTTTAAGAAGAAGAAGATCTGTAAAATAGCACTAATAGCACGGAATACTTACTTTGGTCGGGATACGGATACGTTTAAGTATACGGAGTAGGGTACGTAACAATACGTTCAACGCATCGTATCGACTGAGACGTAACGTGTCTACACATGCGCAGTTCGTTACGTATACGGATAAGTGAGAAATTTAAGACAAGCTAAAAGTCTCTAATTTCTCCCGATTGATAGTTCGCGCTTGCGCTTGATATTAACCAACCAACCAATCAAATTTTGGTGAGTCAATGATTGGGGTTGACGTTTGTGATTAATACGTTTGGGATTAATCACAGACCTGGGGGCTTATTTTCGTTTCAATCGAATTTGATTCGAATGCGACCTCACGTCAAATTTTCGAATGAAGGGCAAAATAGTAGTTTACCTAACTAGTGCGGAAAGTGATACTTTACATTCAAATCATCAATTCTTTCTGAATATTTTCTTGGATTTTAAATTAATTCAAGGAATGGACGAGCAGCGAAAATGTTTAAAAAGAAAATGCATTTTGGCTGCAGATAAGGTTACCTCCAAAAGACTTGCAGAGAATATAATTATGAATTATAGTGACTAAAGCTCCTATAGTGAAGATAAGACAATGAGACTCTAGTGTTGGAATTAATAAAAAAGAGGGTGTCTAGGTTTGTCCAAAATTAACCAATTGCTATTGGAATCCTGCTTATTTTCTACCTTTCCCCAATGTAACTTGTTCCTTACTTTTCCTTTTTCATAATTCATTTAATAATTTAAAATTGATAATCGACATCTAAAAGTCCATATCGGCAGAATAAATTCAAATGCTCAAGCTGTCATATATGTGACTTATTTGTCAGCTTAAATTTCACCCTAGTCGGGACTAGAGTGTTTGATGCGCGCACCAGTATGTGGCAACCATCTTTTCAATCTACTTATTACTGTGCGTACTATTTTTGTATTTACTCCGACTTTTCGAACGGCTACTGTGTGATTTTTATACGACACACCAAGTTTTCGAACGCACCCCTTCTTTTCCCCGTCAAAATTGCATAAGTCTGTCTAATTCATCTTACGGATTTTATTTGGAAGTTATAATTAAACGCAATAAAAAAAAACAAAAACTGTGAGTATGTCTTTGTTGAATCGTATGACCCGCACGATAAGACTTCGTCTGACTATAATAGAAATTGGTCCGTATGCGAAATTTTTCAATCGATTTATTTCGAATGGGTTGGAACCAATCGAATTTAAAATCCGTGCTCGAATTTGAGTTTTGGGCATGCGCAAACGCGATACTCTGAGTTTTCCGACTTTCAATTTTGACTTTTACTTTGGTGAGGTTATGATTGTTTTATTTGTTGTTTGATATATGTTATATATTAATAATGGATGATGCGATAATTAATTTGGCGGCTATAGGATCACTTGAAGAGGCCGAAAACTTGGCACAACACGGTCGAGTATTAAACGAGCGAATTGACCCGTTTGAAAGTCTTGTAGAAAATAAATTCATAAAAATTTATAGATTAAACAAGGCAACAGCCGAGCATTTGTTGTCACCATATATTGAGGATGTTCCTTTTGATTTGCAGTGAAATGATCGCTTCTTTGCTTTTCTATTTTTAAAAATGTATATTCTGCTAATTATTGAAACTGACACTTCAAAACTTCAAACTTTAAACACAAGGCAGGAATATTGCAGGGTTATTAGAACTCTACAGTTGTTACCGTATAAATTGCGACGTTGTCACGTATGGTCCTTCGAATTTCAATTCCGCGTACGAATTTTAATTCGATGACGTCTTGAAAATACGTTAGGCCAATATCAATCGAATTGTTTCATTCGAAATCATTCGGACACGAAATATTTCGACTGAGAACGAAAATACACCCCCTGCCCTTTTTTACATTTCATTCGACGTAGTGTGTTAGAAAGACATTAACAATCGATGACGCACACCAAAAAGGCTATATATATATATATATATATATATATAAATTGTATTGTTCATCTCTAGTAATATAATAACTCTGATTATATTTAGTGGTTTTTTTTAGAGAAAAATACTTATTTTCAAAGTACACACTTTATTTTGTTAAGCTTTCGTTGCACTTCGTCAACTTCGTCAGAACAAAACTTTTGATTAAAAAATAAAATCTAAAAACTCCATTGTATAAAAATACAAAATACTTCCATGAAAAACACGTTCAAATTTTGAATATTTTACCAAACTAATGTCAAAATTGAAATTGACAAATAAAATGTTTATAAATTTGTGTTGGTAAATAGCAATTTTAAAGGTTGTATTTAATTGTCCGTTTGTTTATAGATTGATGTCAGTTTCTGTGTCAATGTCTGGACTAGTATTGGTTATAGAATGATTATCATGTCTCTTCTTTTTCAGTTTTAAGTCTAGGTCTATAAGGTTTGAGTAAATTAAATTGAGTCCGTCAGTATCGGTCTTAGTATTCATTGGATGTTCTTCTTGGGATATTCTAGCCATTTCAATAAAAAGTCTTTCTGTATAGTTTTTACATTTGTCAAGTACTTCAGTGTTCTCAAAGTCTATACTATGTCCGGTCTTATGGGCATGTTGGGCTAATGCACATCGATTCACGTATCGTTTGCAATCACTTTTATGTGAAGTTATACGGTCTTTTAGGTGTCTTGCAGTATGTCCTATATAATTTTGTTCACAATCTTTACAAGGAATTTTGTATATAATATTAGAATGTTGGTCTTTTTTAATTTTATCTTTTAATTTCGAAAAAATATTGACCACCTTCTTAATTGGTTTATTCGCGATTTTAACGTTATTAATATCTTTAAAAATAGAGGAGATTTTAGATGTTAAATTTCTTACATATGGTAAAGGCTTATAAGTAATTAATTGCGGTTCTTCTTGTAATGGGTTTTCAGGTACATCATTATTATGTTCTTGTGTATTAATGGTTTGATGAATCGGCAAATGGTATGGTAATTTTCTAAGTAAACTTAGAGGATAACTATTATCCTTTAGAATATTCTCAATCAACCGTATATTTTTATGGTATAAACTGGAATCAGATATTTTATGGATTCTGTTTTTAAGAGCCATTACTAGGTTAATTTCCATTGTATACGGATGATATGAGTGAAAATTTAGAAATCTACCTGAAGAAGTTGGTTTGATATACCAGTCTAGAATAATTTCTTGTGTTGTTTTTCTTATTAAGAGTGTATCGAGGAAAGGTACTGTTCGATTAGTTTCTTCCTCTAGGGTAAATTGGATGTTTTCATGAAAATTGTTAAATCTTTTTAAACAATCTTCTTGTTTTCCTTCAGGTACTGCACAGATGATATCATCAACATATTTCTTAATGAAAGGTATTGGGTAAGGGATTTTGGATAAAACGTTGTCTAAAATAAAATCCATAATGTATTGGGCAATGATAGGAGAAATAGTGCTACCCATAGGAGTACCAAAAATTTGTTTGTAGAATTTATTATTGAAACTGAAATAAGTATTATTGAAGATGAACCTCAATGTGATAATAAAATCATTAAAAGTTAATTTACAATGCTTTGAAATAGAGCTCCAGTTTTGAGTCATACAAAGCTCTACTAATTCAAATGGAATATTAGTGAAAAGGGAAACTACATCTAAACTTATTATTACATAATTAGGTGGCAATATCTTATTTTTCATGAAATCTACGAAATGGAATGTATCTTTAGTGTAATATGGATTATTGATATCATAAGAATTTGATAAAATATCTGTTAAGAATTGGGAACCATATTGCTGCCTGATCAGTCAAATTGTCCCTGATAATTTGTTTAATTTGATCCAAATGCATATATCCCTTTATTTTGTTTTTTAACGTTTTGTTGAAAACTTTTGGATGTAATCTTTTGATGTCTCCTGAAAATTTATTGTTAAATTTTTCTCCTTGATAAATTATTTTGGCTTCTCCTGTATATTCTTGATTATTTCTGAATTGTTCCATCATTTCTTGTCTTTCTTTATTCATGTTTTGTTCCATTTTCTTTATTTCTTTTTCTAGTTCTGTTATTCTTTGTTTCTCATTTTGCCATTCCTGGTCTTCCACATGTTTTCCTTTTATTTTCCCTTCCTCCATGTCTGTTCTTAATCTCTTTATTTGATTTTTATTATCTTCTATTTTATTTTCTATCATCATGAACTTCTCTTCATATTCTTTTTTTTCTTTGTTGGATTTATTTCTTATTTCTATTATTTCTCCATTTTGTTGAATCATTTTATTTCCTATATTATATAAGTCTTCACTTATTTCTAACTTGTTCTTTTCATAGTTTTTGTATGTATCTTCCATTTGTTTCTTGACATTATCAATTTCTTTTTGACATTGCTCTATAGACTCTCTAACTTCTACCTTAAATTGTGATTGATCTCTTCTTAATTCCTGTCTAAACTCTTCTATTACTTCTTTTATTTCTTTCTTTTGTTCTCTTAATGCTTCTGTAATTTTTTCTTGATTTCTTTTATTCTCCTCTTGGTTTCTATTATTCTCTTCTTGGTTTTTTATTATCATGTTCATCATTTGTGTTAACATCATTTGTGTTTTGTGTATCTCCGTTTGCTCATCTGCTTGTTTTGTTATTGCTTCGTTTTGTATTTCCTTTTCTTCTGTTTCTTGGATTCCCATTTCCCTAGTTTTTGTCATTTCTTCTTTGTCCACTTCTTTCTGTGAGTCTTTATTTTCTTTCTTGCTGTTTCTAGTTTCCATTTTTTTTTATAGATTAGCAAATTTTTCTTTGTCTTGTCTTTATAATGTCTTGTTTTTGTTATGCCGTTATGCTTGTTATGTTTTTGTTATGCCCCACGTTGGGTTCGACAAATTGTTATGATTTTATTTTGTGCCTCTTTGTTGTTATGGCAAATTTTAATTATTTATAATTTTTTTAACCTATTCAATTTATTTTATTTAAATATTTTATATTTATTGGGCGCCAAATTGTTTAAAAAAAAAAAAACAATTAATAATTAATTACCTTATTTTTTATTATGAGTCTTTTAACCTCAGGGTCGAATAGTTCCAATCTGACAAAACAAATTTGCAAAAAAAAATACTATTTTTTTTTTTTTTTTAATAAAATATCTATGATGTGAAACAATAATATTTTATTTATTTTATGTCCAAATTTAAAAAAAAAACCTTCCTTAAATAAATTTTCATTCACCTTTTGTACACTCTTATCAGTGCCTTCAGATAATTTGTAATTATTTTTATTTTTATTTTTTTAATTTTTATGAATTCTAATTATTTAAGTATTATTATTATTATTTAAGTATTATATTTTTTTTTATTTATTATTTTAAAGCTCAAACTATAATATTTCATATGTAATAGATTTAGCAGTTTAATTAATTAATCAAAATTTGTACCTAACCTAAAAATTATTATTCTTTATATATTATTTTTTTTTTTTTCAACGAACTAACTATATCTTCTTTTCTTCTTATTTAATTCAAATTTACCATAATTTTATCCTTTTATATATCAGGAAATAATTAATAATCTCTTACCAAATTTTGACAATATTCACTATAAATTCTCCAAAAAAATATCTGGTCTCAATTACCATGGAATAGAACTTTTAAATGCTTTCTTCGCCTCAGTATGTCTTATTCAATTTCAAATATTATTTCTTTACCTCCTTTCCTCAACTACAGCTTCTCTTTAACCAAAATTTTCAAATATTCTCCTCCGTCGATAATGTCACCTTTGTTCTTTACAATTTATACTATATTTTAAGTTTTTCTTTTTTAAATTCAATTTGATTTCTAATCTCCAAAAAATGTTTTTTCAAAAATTGTTGATTTTCTTCTCTAATCAAATTTTTTCTACCTTTCAAAATTGAAGTTTCTTTTCATAAGCTCCCTAATTTTTTTTTTTTTTTTAATTGTCAAAATTTCTTACTGTCACCTATTCTATCAATAAATAAATCGTCATAAAATTTTAATACTTTCTTTCTACTTTTAAATCCATATTACCTTCTATCCCACCTCTTACAATTTATCTGATGGCTTTCACATATTTTATACATATAACAAAAAAAACTTTACTTTTAACATTACATTTCATTTTCTATTCCTAATATTTTTATACTTTATACATCTAATGATCAATCATGTTTTAATTTACAAATACACTTTCTGATATTTTTTACATATATTTTTATTGTTTACACTTTAAAATATTTTTATCTTCAATATTATTATAGCTTGAACCTTTTCTTTTTTTGTTATTGGAATTTTATTGTTATTTTTAAATTCATATTTTATCTATGTTTTGAAATGTTTTAAATATTGAATATTTAATTTCATTTCAATATATATATATATATATATATATATACAGTATGATGCAAAAGTATGGAATAAATTCATTATTTCAGAAACAGACGACTTTTAAAAAAAATCTTAAAACACGTCAATTTTAATTTTTGAATGGCCATCAACTGCTATAGATGTGTTGGACATTACGTCATTAGTGATGGCGTAATGACGTCATCGACGATTTTTTTAAATACAAACCGAGGTCACGTGACAGCTCATTTGAAAGGTCTCCTTATCGCCTTTGCAACAATGTAATCATTTAAATATTTATTTCTACAGTGTTAACCAAAACTGTTGGTTTATTAATACAATTAACTTGGAATAAATGTTTACTTACATACAATTAAATTTTACTACCACACTATGGCGTTGAGGTACGAAATTACCTTAATAACGTTTTCCCAGGAAGGTGGATAGGAAGAAGGGAGCCTATCGAATGGCCACCAAGGTCTCCAGATTTGACTCCGTTAGACTTTTTTTTGTGGGGATATTTAAAGAGCAGAGTATATCAAAGTCGACCGAATAATGTAGAAGAGTTGAGGGAGCGAATCCGAACGGAAATTGCACAAATAACACCTGAAGTCCTCGAAAACGTTACGAAAGAATTTACTGCTCGCCTTTCTCATTGTATCATTGCTGAAGGTCGGCAATTTGAACATTTGTTGTAATTTAATTGTATGTAAGTAAACATTTATTCCAAGTTAATTGTATTAATAAACCAACAGTTTTGGTTAACACTGTAGAAATAAATATTTAAATGATTACATTGTTGCAAAGGCGATAAGGAGACCTTTCAAATGAGCTGTCACGTGACCTCGGTTTGTATTTGAAAAAATCGTCGATGACGTCATTACGCCATCACTAATGACGTAATGTCCAACACATCTATAGCAGTTGATGGCCATTCAAAAATTAAAATTGACGTGTTTTAAGATTTTTTTTAAAAGTCGTCTGTTTCTGAAATAATGAATTTATTCCATACTTTTGCATCATACTGTATATATGTATACCATAGATGTTTTCGATCATTCACTTTTGACTGCTAGTAGCAGCTCGTAGTGACTGAATTTCGTTCGTTTATTACCGGGCGTGACCCCTAGTCTTACCTTCCCCTTGCCCCTTGAGCACATACCGAAAAGTATGAGCTACAAGCCAAGGACATTAAATGTTTGACGTTTGTCCAGTTTGACGTTTATTTAGAGGTTAAGATTGTGCCGATTACGATTTAAATCTTACTGAAAATATTTAAATATGCAAAATTATATTATTAATAACATCATAATCGAAAATTTTCTAAAAACACATGAGGTGACAAGTGGTTTTGAAGATCCTAAAGATCGTGTTCGTTTTGCTTAAAAGTCGTGACGACTGAGGCGTCACGCACAAATGCTTGAAGCCCAAATAAACGAAAGCAACACATGAATGGACCTTGATGAAAATTTGATAACAAAGTTTTGCAATCTTAAACTTCAAAAAATTATCGATTGTTCAGTTTATTTTTTTCGTTGTGTTAGATAGGGAACAAAAATTATTAAATATTTAGTTTATCTTGAAACGTCGGAATAAAAACAAAAAAAAAACATTATTGTGGTTTGATTCCCAAAAAATATGAGAAAATAGAAGAAATTTCACATTAAAACTTTTGAGGCCTATGACTCGAGTACGTCGTCCTGCATAAAAAAAGTTTATATAAAGTACTAACATTATTTTGTCTCAGATTATATGCTCCTGACCTTCTTTCCATTAGTGCCGGTACACTCTGTATATTTTGCAATGTTTGAATGAACGTCAAACAGTTTTCAGTGTAATCAATTCCCCGAGCAGCGAAGAATGAAAATTAGGGAGCATAGACCAAATAGTAGAAAATCAAACAAAAGCTGAATAAAGCAGCTCCAAATAAGCAAGCATTTGGAAAAATGAATGCACTATAAAAAGTTCAATAACCCGCATAAGCAGTTTAATGCATATATGAATGAATTTAGGCAGAGAAATTCAAAAAACATTTCCATTTTTTCAGCCGCTCTTGACGTATGCACCCATTTATTTCAATTTGTTGATATCTTATGTCAAAAGTGAAACACAATATTTGGTGTATCTATTGAAACAAACTGTACGTCACTGGGTCCAGCAGTAGCGGCACCCTGAAGCAATGTAAGGCGCCACACCCATGAAAGCTATTGCCGTGAAAAAAAAACACGCAAAAACAAGTGAGCGCACATATAAGTGGCTCGACTGTTTGTAGCCGCAAGCGACTTGGGCATCTTCTAATCGCTCGCTGCTATGGAATCCAAAGTGCTCAGCCTGGAGGTACATGCTACTGGCCTGTTCTTACACGCACATCGATTTAAAACTAACATCTAGGAGGATGGTGAAAAACCATCTAATCGACATTAGTTGTATTTCAAGGATTCAAATTAGTTGAATTCAACCGGTCCATGAGTTATACTGTTTCCCTTGCTAGTAAAAAATTAGGATTCTATAATCTACTTTGTTCTTGCATCTTTCACATTTTCGATTGAAGTATATAAATATCAAATAATAAATATTCATGAAGCGATTTATTCATTCACAAATGATTTATTTCAAATCAATAAAAATCGAGAAAATATTCTAGACTTAGTTTTCGAAAATTAAATCAGTATCCATCTAATAAAAATTTAAAAAAACAGTTGATAACAATTATCAAATTATTTGTTTCAACAATAACTACGTGCATGAAAAATGTCCATAATTATTCAATCAAATAAAACATACCTACATAATATATCAGTTTTCTCGAACCCTAATGAAATAATTGATTTAACATCCTTTTTTCATATAAACTCGCCATCCCGGTCTTTTTGTGTGTGCTTTTTGAAACACTTTCTAAATCTAGTACTTCAAGAGCTTAAGTGCTTTTAGAAATAGATTCAGCAACTGATACGGTTCCTTCTGGATAAGCTTCTAAATCTTGGAGCACTGCACGCTATGATTTTTCTGAAGACAATGTCGATTCTATTGCTGATCCAATTTTCAAACTAAATTTATCAGACTTAGAAAGTATAACAGAGTCAGACAATGAATTACTCGAGAGCGTAGCAAATGGAACGGATGTGGCGTCGACCCAGTACTGTATTGGAACGCCTCCGATGCGATAACTACAGTGAAGCAGTCTCGAGCGCGGCTAGGGCATAGATGGGTGACCAGGAAAACACCGTCGTAGAGTCCGTGCAGACTGCAGCAAAACACCTTAGACTACTGGGATGCACTTCAGAATACTAGGGTGAGTAGCATATCATACCAATGAGCATGAGGTATAATGTGGATATGCTGTCTTTCGGAGGAGACGTGAAACTGAGATCCCGAGTTCATGGATACTGGGCTCGATGAAGAATCATATCATCAGTTGAAAAAATAGTCGGCTCGACGAAATTTCGGGTTAGGGGTTGAGTGCTCCCGGCGTCGCATATTAGCCTCAGTCGCAAAAAAACCGACATTGAATAACCGGACCAAAATACATGGAACATGCCTATGCCTATGCCTATTACTAATACTGGACGAAAAAGATCTGAAAAAAGACATCAGAAATATAAAAAACGAAAATAAGTTAAGGAGAGTGATATTTAGGACGACAGAACAAATGCAGGAGAAATTCTGTTTGATATCCCTGAAGCTACTAAAAAACTGAAACCCAGATGTAATCATGTTGATTCGGAGTATTTCCAGTGTGACTCCGTTGAACGTGGAAAACTAAATACAAAAAGAAAGATCACAATCAATAATATAGGAACCATGTGCAGACAAAAAGTTGTGCTTTTATCAAGCAATACGCTCTCGAAATCTATGACAATATTATTGCAAATTATCAATATTCTTGATACATAGCTGATAATATGGAAAAAAGGGAGAGTTAGCATAATGTGCTATTCTTCTATTCAAGTACGTACCGATAACTACCTTCTCGTTTATAGGTAATCATGGTTGAACATCTGTTCCACGCCAACTAGAATATATAAAACTTCGTTCATTTTCACGTGTAACGAGAAACTCGTACATCATTGTCGATCAAAGTGAACAGAGAAAAGAGAATTGCAATAACAAACGCCTAACGGGAAAAAAGTGAGTACGAGTGGCAAGTGAAGCACATCATTGTGATCACGAATGTTGAACAATCGTGGTTCGCGTGTCCTGAAACTTCTTAAGGCACGTGCATAGCACTACTACTGTTATTTAAAACTTGTTTTTTTATCTCTTGTAACATTGTGCGGAATACAATGATAATAATTGGATTCCAAATAATCAGTTTGGGAAAAACTTTGGTAATTTATTGATTAGCTAGAAACTGAGAATTTTCATTTATCTTATTGTGATTCAGGGTCATTCAAATCTTGTAGAACTGCTTATAATTTATATATTATATAAAAAAAAGTACGCGTATCTGCTCGTTTCTAATCTATCGTCAAAAAATACTGCGTTACAGCCAATATATTGATAATTTAAAAATAATTTCCATGAAAGAGAAGAATTGCATAAGTGTATAGAAAATAAAAGCCTGAAAAAATAGGGTGAATGTGAATTCGTAGCATTGAAAGTTTGGCGATTACGGTAACAAACAGATAGTTACAAATGGGTACGGGCATATACAATATACATAACAGTCAAGAGCAGCAGAAGGCACGGTGCATGATAAAAAACAAATGAATCAATAAAATGTAATAATAGGGATTGGTATCGTCTGGATGATTGGAAAAGTACTTATCATAGCAGGCGCAAAAAGCAGTTCTCTATTCACCCATTAACAAATCATGAATTTATGTTTATATTATTATTATATCATATCATTTCATTACATTTACATATAAATGGCATTTCTGGGAGCTTTCGCTGATAACTAAATTCTTTCACTACTAGCTGTGAAATTGACAATAATTGCTTGCTCTAGCCAACTGAGAAATTGAATCTCTCTATTTGTGGTTAATAATTTTTTCTACCATTAATGAAGGTCGATAATGGACAAATCCAAATATTTTGAGAATTCAGGGAAAGTGGTGCAACAAAAACTTGTGCAACATAATTGGGCATACCCAGGAGATTAATTGTCTTTAACATAATATTTGCTGCTCGAAATTACCTATCATTACAAAATTATTTGAATGGAAATGACAATTGTATATTAACCATGGTAATGAAGAGATGTAACTTTTCGCACTTTGAACACTAGTGCTGGAAGTTACGTTTGGCGAATGTCAAACCCGTGTTTGAGATGTGGTTTCAGTGACGAAAGCAGGAAAAAATTTGTATACAATACGGGTACTAATATATATACAGGGTGGCGCACCGAAAACGAAACAGATGCATTTACTGGCAGATGATTCCTTTTTAAAAAAATCCCTCGGACCCGTCGATTTTGTTTTCGAGGGGGACACAAAATTGGCATAAAATCACAGTAACATTTGTAGCCCCCTAAGCGGGGGTGGCACCATCCCTAAAATCTTAAATGGAAAGGGGGGTCGAATGATCCATCATTTAAAAGGTCTTTCAACTCAATGAATTTTACATCATTATAAAGGGAGTTGAAAGACCTTTTAAATGATGGATCATTCGACCCCCCTTTCCATTTAAGATTTTAGGGATGGTGCCACCCCCGCTTAGGGGGCTGCAAATGTTAAAGTGATTTTATGCCAATTTTGTGTCCCCCTCGAAAACAAAATCGACGGGTCCGAGGGATTTTTTTAAAAAGGAATCATCTGCCAGTAAATGCATCTGTTTCGTTTTCGGTGCGCCACCCTGTATATACAGGGTGAATCACGACTAACGGGACGGAGGTTTACGGCGAAACGATGAAAAATTTGAAATGTTCGTCACCTCAGTAGTTTTTACATCCATATAGGCTACATTTTAAAATTATTTTGGAATATACAGGATGTCCCAATAAAGTGTGGCGTATCAAAGTTATATTTTTTCTTATGGAACACCCTATATTTGATTGCATTCTCTGATTGCACCCAAAAAATAAAGTACTGTTTCATAATGGTTCCCTATACCTAAATACAGAGGGTTCCGAGTTATGCTGACTTTTTCAAAAATGTGAACATTTCGAAAAAAATCAATACCTCATTGATATAATGAATTCTGGCGAATTTCCTCTCAGAGCTCAATAGTCGGATATTCGTAGAATATATTCCACGACTGAGTACTAAACATGTCTTTACAGGGTGTTGAGAATTATCAGTTGAATTATTAGATCATTAAATGTGTTATAACGGACTTATTTCAAACGGAACACCCTGTATTTCAATAATCCATCAAATTCAAAAAAATGTCCTCTTTCGAATGATATAAGGGTGTCCTATACCTAGGTACTATACTTTTCGCGCAATTTATAATTTCCTTAAATTGTATGGTAAATCAATTTTAAAACATCTGCAGTTCTATCTAAATTTTATACTAATTGCCTTGACAAAGTTTTTGTAAAATAAAACATTAAAGCTGCTAATAAATATGCACACTTATTGTTCTTGAGTTACACTAACTCTTTTTTTACCGATAAGTATTTGAGTACATAATAAAACAAAAACTCATTCTTGATGTTATCATCGGGAAAAGCATTAAGCAATTAAAATGTTTTAGGAAGGAAAAAATCCAAATGGCATTAATAACCCTAGTTACAAATACTGAACAGTCACATCATAAAAATTAATTAAAAAGTTAAAATGTAAAATTACATAATATATTATAAAACTAGAATCCACACAAACACGTGGAATTCGTCTAGTAATTGAACATAGGTTAAGAATTATTCTTCTTTCAATTGAAATATAATAGAAAGAAGAAATGTGAAGCCATAATGACCTTATCAAAAATAATTATTGAAAATATTTAAATGGAATACGAGGGAGGTACCAAAATTCTTATTAGATGCCATAAAGAAATATTGTGATCGTTGCTGATATGTTTATTATGTTTATCCAAAGTCAAAAGGAGAGAGTAGAGGTTACTTAAGTTTTGAATGTCTGTTTTCTCATTAATCCGGTCATCCTCTTGAAATATGAAAGCCATTTCCAAAAATAATCTTTAATTGTAATTATTTTCACGAGTTAGGATCTTAATCCCTTCAAAATCAATTATATGGTCTAAAGAGGAAACATGATTAGCAAGAGAACATCTTTCTGGATGCAGTCTCATATCACTCTTATGGAGAGATACACGACTGGACAGCTTCTGGGAAGTTTGACCAATGTATGTAGAATTGCAGCCATTGCATTGCAATACCATAAACAACATTAGTCTGAGAAGTTTTAGGAACTTTATCTTCAACTTTACTGTGAATTGATCTAATTGTTAGAACATTTTTCTTGGCTATTTTTATATTTGTAAAATTACTGAATAGTCTAGATAACTAGATAATTTTGGTGTAACATCTCTTATATACGGTAAAGAAGTGAAAAATGTTTGAGATGGAGCACTATTCGTTAAATTGTTATCAGTGATAGTACTATGTAACGTGTTATTAGTATTAATAGGAACTAGTGATGTATTAGTTCTGAACAAAATATTTTTGACTAAACTGTTTGGATATGAATTCTCTTTAAATAAATTGATATGATAGTTCATTTCATAATAAAAATCTCAATATCTCAATATTTTATTCAATTTATTTAAAGAGAATTCATATCCAAAAAAAAAAAAAAAAAAATATTTTATGTACATCTTAGTAACCATTCTCATCAAAGTTGTAAGTTAAAATTCATCTAAGTTTTTATGAATTTGTTGATTTATACCATAATTTTGTAGTTTCCCTGATGATGGAAATAAATAATTCCGAAAGCTTGGCAAACCTTCAAAGAGTTCTCTTTTACTTTGCTGCATTCCCCACTATTTACTAGTTCGTATATATATATATATATATATATATATATATATATATATATATATATATATAAATTCCCTCGAACGAACCCTCGGGCTACAAGCCCTCGGCTTTGTAAGAATGACGCCCTTAGGGCACGATTATCTACTCAATATCTTGATACATAAATAAATATTTTGATGCACCCACGTATCAATCAGGTATAAAATAACTTTTACGCCTCTACTTTCAATACGTGTGTACATATAATTGAAACGATTATCATCGTACCGTTCCAATAGTCGTATAATACAACTACGTATCTATGAAATAATTACACATATTTCAAATTGCACACGGTAACTCAGTAGTCAAGTTGATATAATATGATCTGTTGCATATATTTCTTTGGTGTAGAGCAGCCTATGATTATGTCTTTACACTTGAATAAGTATTTCCCGGATACCGCATCTTCATTATTATCATTATTATTGGTCGCTTTTGAATTTCAGAAGCAGCGATTAGCATGCATCGCAGCACGCTTGGATTTTGAATAGTAATTTTTCAAAATGTGATGGAAAGACGAGCACCATTACTGTTAACCAGTCTGGATCTCTAACGATAATGCCAGAGGCGGGTGAAATTTAATGTTCACGTTAATCTATCTAGAAAAATTCACATCTTTGTTATTTCATGATGTCTCAGTACATATTTGAACAGCATTCGTATACATTCTCCATTTTTTCGATTGAGTTTTATTTGAATTGAATGAATGGAAAATGAAAAAACCTCCCAAGACTATTTGGAGGTTCAATTATTTATTCGCTCCAGCTATTCACAATAAAAGATAAGAGTGTCTCACCAGTATGATGTTTCTACGATAAAATGGAACGCAAATTTTGAAATTGTTACCACTTGTCTCAGTGTATCAATGGCCGATTTCTGTACAAGGGAATTTCTGTCATCATGGCGAACAAAAAAATACTGAAAAAGGTTAGTCAGAAACATCAATAACATATGAGAAAAAACAAAAATTGATCGGGAAAAATATATTTTTTTTTTGTTCGTTATGCTGGCAGCAGTTTCTTTGTATAGGACACGTCCATCGCGATCGCGCAAAAAGTATATAATTTATTTTTTTAAATGAAAATTTTGACCATTTAATGCAACAATAGCTGTTTTCAAAAGCAGAAAGTAATAATTTGGCAGTCGAGACAGAAAATTGCAGCGCGATACATCTGCGGATCGCGACAATCTGCCGAGACCACCAAAGGACACGTAGGCAACACTTATCACAGATGTCAGATATTCTTCAGATTTCCCTATTTCTCATTAAATTATTACGGAAAATACTGTTGAATGCTTTAGCATATCAAATAATCAACCTTAATATTTATTTATTACACAGTTTATATCAAAATAACTACTAGCTCTCTTTTATCTATGAATAAAATTAGGCGTGTGCCAAAGTAACTTTTTGCTTAAGAGCGCCAATAATGTCAAATTATGACAGCTCCCGGAAAACATCAACAATGCAGTTGCTTTTCAAGGCACGAAAGATGACTTTCCATAGTAGTCGTAGGAAAAAAATCATTTAGACGAATAGTGCTAGCCTGCGTTCTAGGTTTTTAAGTAAAAACGCCAAATCCAAACCAGATTATAAGACATCTTCCTCAACAACGATTTTGTCAGTCTCCACCATTTTAGAAGTGATGTGGTTGAGATGCACAATTTATAACAAACTGGAAACCTCTTAGAAAGGCAAAGTGCATTAGTCAATATTAAATTCGACTAAGCGCTTTCGCGGATTGAGGCATCTCCAGAGACCAAAAAGTGTAAATCAAAAATGTTATCTTTGATATTGTTTTTATGAATCTTATTTCTGTTACCACATTGTTCCAAAAAGCTTCGTCAGTTTTGTTTTTCATCCATTTTTATCCACTGAACAACTCGCAAATATACAGTCTTGCTTAAAATTATTGTACATCAAAGAAGTGAAACTTATTAAGTCTCATTCGCCTAATAATGTCCAATTCAGTACTAAGCTTTCGAGTACTTGTATTGGAGTATTCAACCAAAATGTCATTACTGAAAATTCGCTATTCTAATTCGAAGCACGTTGGGGAGCATCATGAGGTCCTTTATTGATTGTGTAAATTTCTTGGGAAATAAAATCACCCCAAGGATCATACAGAAGATATCATGAAGTCGTTAGAAAATGAAATCAGATGTGTTGATCCATTCCTGAAGTTCAAATACATTTTTCTTGTTGAGATTTCTAGGATTGGTCGATTGGGAGATATTTTCTATACTCTAGAGTCTAGAAGCTGGTAATAGTATATTTATTATACACCAAGATCAAGACTATTTTCATTGACCGAGCACCAAAATTATTTCTCGAGTGGCTTTGCCCCGAACGGAATGAGCGGCTTATGAATGTCTTCACCACCATGGTTTATAAAGACTTCGGCAAAAGTCTGGGACCCGACAAATATCTTGTAAAATATAAATTTCTTGAAATATCTCTTCATACTTCAAATTTTACTCCAACTTAAACTATAATTTGAAAATACTTTGAAATATACAGAGTGTTCCATTGAAGTGTTGTGTATTTTTTCTTATGGAAAACCCCATATTTTTTTGTATTTTCTGATTGCCCCCAAAAAATATAATACTCCCTCAAAATGGTTTCCTATACCTAAATACAAAGCAAGTTATACGCTGACTTTTTAAAAAATGTGAACATTTCGAAAAAAATTAATTACTCAATGATATGAGAAATTCTACACATTTTTTCTTACATCTAAATAGCTGGACATCCATTGAATGTATTCCACGATTGAGTACTGAGTATTTCTTCACAGGGTGTTCAGAATTTTCAGTTTCATTATTCGATCATTCAATGTGTAATATCGGGATTATTTTGAATTCCGATAACTCAACATATCCAAAAAAATGTCCTCTTCCGAATGGTAAAAGGGTTTCCTATACCTAGGTATTCTACTTTTCGTGCAATTTACAATTTTCTTAAGCTGTAGTTAATTTTGAACCATGTGCAATTCTCTCAGTTCTGCTTTCCTATACCGAGTGGTTAAAAAGATATAGGCATTCTCACAGAAATACACTATCCATTTAGAGATATTTTATGAAATAACAAAAAACAGAACAAATAACAATATACATAAATAGTTACTATTGAGAGATAAGATGTTATTGAAATTAATACTAAATATCTTTTTCTCAAGTTATTTAATGTTTGAAACATACTTTTCCTTTTTTGTTCTTTACAAATGTATTCCCCTCCTCCAGTTTGCCTTATAGAATCAGTATTAATTCTGGCTTCCTTTTAAGTCTTGCTTCTCCATCAATATAAGAACTACAATTTATTCAGGTGTTATTAACACACATAGTGAATTCCAATTTCAATCCTTTCGTGGTCCATTATCAATATTATTCAATAATTTTGTGAGCTCATCTCACTTGTTCTCGGTTTCTGAAATATTTAGAGGGAGTATTTTACGCTATTTTTCCCCGAAAAATGGATATCAGCTCCATTTGGGATTTTGTTGCTTTTTTTAATTTCTTGTTCAGTTTTCCATTATGAATATAATACCACCCCAAAACCACAGATAACCCACCGCTCGGTTTATTCAAAAATTCTCAAAATATTCAACCATTATTGACCTAGATTGATAATAAGAAATTATAAACCACAAATAGAGGAGTTCAACTTTTTAATTGACTAGAAAAAGCAATTGTCAACCTCAGAACTAGTAATGGAAAAACAAATTTTGATTATATTCCACATCGCAAATTCAGTGTGACTTGTTATTTAAGCACAACCGATTTAAAGTATTCTCCAGACTCTCATTATTTTTTCTCAGCTTTGCCTTATTGTTCATTAGTTTTGTTTGTGATTATTCTCATGAATACTTCAATAATATGGAAGAGCGGAACCTATCTAGTAAAAGCAGAAAATGCATAATAAATTCAATATTTTGTAATTACAATGATGTAACTACATGAAGGAAATATTTGAACCACAATCTTCACAGATGACAGAGTAGAGTCGGTATTTTAAAATAATTTATTGAGGATATCGCTGATTACTCTTGCAGTATTTGCAGGATGTTTTATAGGCTCTCATCGTGTGATGAGAAGCTAAATATATATAGTGTTGGTATGGTAAGACATACCTTAGCATATTGAGGAAATGATAATTGAAATATTAAGAAACTTATAAATTTGATTTCCTACTGAGGAGTTCAATTAACAACTTCCAAATTTTCGTATTTGAGCATTTCTAGGAGAAAATGGAACGTTGTGGTTTATTTAATCAACAACCATGCTGCTAAGCTACTGCGAAATTGCCTGATCTGTACCTAGACAGTGGTTGATTGTAACAAAACAATCCTCTCATGAATTCACATCAATATTTGATGGCAATGGGAATAGATATTTTGTCCCAAGAAATAAGGGAATATCAATTCACTAGTATTTAATAGTAATTTTTCGTTGCAGACACTTATAAATAATTTTTTTACGAAAATATCAAATCAATATTCAATTTTTTCCAATTCCATACAGGGTGTGTATGAAAAGTGTTCAAAGTTTAACTTCATAAATATAAAATTGCTGAATTTTTTTGAATAAAACCACCCGGCTTTTTCTCCATTTTAATTCGTTCGGAGGTGGAAAATTAGGCAAATTTATGTATACTTTCGTATACCTAAACTTCACCGTTATCCAGTTATTAAATGTTTTCTGTAAATTTTTAGAGATGCGGGTGTTTTTTGAATTTTATTTTGACTGTTCATTTTTTAGGTTTAGGTATGGGAAAGTATGCATGAATTTGCCTTATTCTCCACACATGAATGCACTTGAATAGGAAAAAACGGGCTGTTCTATTTGAAAAAGTTGAAGAAATTTGATATTTATGAAGTTAAACTTTGAACACTTTTCATACACACCCTGTATAGAATGGAAATTTTTTCAACATAGATATAAATACGTCTGACTTTGCTAAAAGCAACCGAATAGAAGCAGTTCTCATGACTTCAAGGGTATCGTGAAAAAATAATTAATACGGGTCTGCAACGGTTAAACTTTTTACAAAAAAATCAATAACTCAAAAAGTATACATATTTCGGAAAAGTTTTCAGACAAGAGTATACCAAAATTTCACGAAGAATTTAAAAATGTATTAATATACAGGATATTCCGTTAAAAACAACAAAGTTACAGTAGAAAATATAAGAAGCGTGTGTTCATCATTAACAATTTTTTTAGCACCTAACGTCACATTACCTAAACATGAATCTATATACTAGATGTGGGTACATGCTGGGCAACAACGATTAGCGTCTATTTCTTTTAGTTCAATTGATTATTAATTATTGTGCTAGAGATTGATCTACATCAATGTTTAAGATGGAAACATAAAGGGACTGAAAAAATACGTCCACATAAAGCTTGCAATTTTTTTTAATAGAACTGTCAATGGAAGCAGCGTTTTACTTATCAAACAGCCCACTTTCGTTAAGTAGTTATTTTTGGAAGCGATAACTCTCTATACATTAAATATGGAATGATCATTTGTTTTCGATAAGCATTTTCTATTTTATGTAAAATACCTGTGAGAACAAAAATACGAAGTGGATACTTTTTGATGATGTTTTGTCACCATTCTAAAAAAAATTGAATTGAAATTTTCATTCAAAACTATACCAACTGTGCCTGATATAAAATCAACATGCAGTATTCCCGCTAAAAAGTGTTATAAATAAGTGACCAGAAGAAAATCCTGGAATCCAAGATGACCAGCAGTCACCACCCTCTAAAACTTTTCAAGTGATTTTTCACTGAAATACAGCAAAAAAATAAAATATTGTTTATTCAGGGATCTTTTTGTTTTTGTAGTTGTCTTTTTGTCTGATTTCGAGACCGTAGCTGTAAGGCCATATTTTCAAATATTGGATATTGGATTACCAGAAAACCAATATACTTACATCGCGCCGTTTGGTGGTTGATCGAAGAAGTAGAAACCTATAACAGCTTCGCTCAGGATAGCACACCACACATTGAGTTGTTTAACCAATAATACATATTATGCAACTAACGTTGCCATCATTTTGTGTGGCCTCATCCGCCCAAAGACCTTCGTATAAAAATTCCCTATTTTCTCCAATTATTCCCAACATCCACTGACAATAATATATCTGCCTTTCAAAGCCTCTGATATGCTTGATGTTAAACCCTTTGATATGGTTGCAGTCTAAAAGTTTGGAGTAACAAATACATTGTGAAACATGTAATCTAGTATTTCAAGTGACATAAAATCTTACCTATGATGTTTTGAAATGTTTAGAATATTAGGGACATCTCAGTCTCAGAAACTTATGACGAAAGCTACCGAAACGAAACGCGGAAAAATGATCGAGTTGCGTATACGTCGATTTGGATATCAAGTTCTGAGCTTTGAGCCAATGCCGCATTTTGGAACCATTCAAGGTATACCGCCACCATCAGCTTTTTCATTAAATTTGTAGAAGGCCTATTAATAGTTTTGCGGCATCACTTGCGAGTGCAACAAACACTTATTCGCTTGGTAAGTATAATTTTAATATTTGCTGACAAGATAGGTGTAGTGATTTGATCAAAATCCGCTCTGTCTTTTAGGAGTTACAGCTGTTTATTCAAAAAAATATTTGATGCCCCCCACCTCTTCTATTTGATATAAACACCAAAAAATAGTCAAAAAGCATATATTTCTTGGTACATTCACTAGATTTTTTTTCAGTGGGAAACCACTTCAAAAGTTTGGTATGGATATTACGACCCTGCCGGTCATCTTGGAAACCGGAAAATAATTCCTAGGATTTTTTTCTGGCCTCATCATATGTAATATTTTTTGCCGAATAGTTTCCGAATACAGAACTTTCTTTCATTTTTCTGGCCACCCTCAGCAGAAGGTATCAGAAACTTACAGATTAATGAACAGCCAGCTTAGTTCAATGAGAATACAAAAACCTATCACTGATTAGAAATGAACAATTTCGGTTCCGTGAAGCAATCAGTATCATATTATTTTTTGGAATTAAAATGGGTTCCAAAAAGTATTTTTTTTATTCGGTTATTCAACTTCAGCCTATTTCTGCGACTATACAGGGTGAATCACGACTAACGGGACGGAGGTTTATGGCGAAACGGTGAGAAATTTGAAATGTTTGTCACCTTAGTAGTTTGTACATCCATATAGGCTACATTTTAAAATTATTTTGAAATATACAGGATGTCCCAATAAAGTGTGGCGTATCAAAGTTATATTTTTTCTTATGGAACACCCTATATTTGATTGCATTTTCTGATTGCACCCAAAAAATAAAGTGATGTTTCATAATGGTTCCCTATACCTAAATACAGAGGGTTCCGAGTTATGCTGACTTTTTTAAAAATGTTAGCATTTCGAAGAACGTTAATAACTCATTGATATAATAAATTCTAGCGAATTTCCTCTCACAGCTCAATAGTCGGACATTCGTTGAATGTATTCCACGATTGAGTACTAAACATCTCTTTACAGGGTGTTCAGAATTATCAGTTGAATTATTAGATCATTAAATGTGTTATAACGGGCTTATTTCAAATAGAACACCCTGTATTTCAATAATTCATCATATTCAAAAAAATGTCCTCTCTCGAATGATATGAGGGTGTCCTATACCTAGGTACTATACTTTTCGCGCAATTTACAATTTTCTTAAATTGTATGGTAAATTGATTTTAAAACATCTGCATAATAAAACAAAAACTCATAAAGCGAATACCTTACATACTACGGAACGAACAACAAATTATTAAAAGCAATAAATGACAAATTACTATAATAGCCATAAAATGGATGAGTGTAAACGTTTGTGTAGGGATGGTGGGCCAATATGTTATCGGCACGTATGTTTTTGACGGATACCTGGACAGAAGAAAATTTTTGAGTTTCTTGGAAAATATCTTCCAGATCTTCTTCGAAAACCTACCACTTAGCATCAGAAAGAAAATGTGGTTACAATTAGACTCAGCATCAGATCACTTTTCCCACTCACTTTTCTCCTGCTGTTAGGAATTATCTTAATAGAAAATTAAGACATAAATGGATAGGTAGGGGAAGTCCTTGTAATTGGCCAGCTAGGTCACCAGAACTGACCAAGATGGATTTCTTCGAATGGGGTTATAATAAAAATATCTTGAAATGTGAAATTAATAATTTTGGACGCTTTCGCGTCTATAACACCCAGTATGTATGAATAATGTAAGTACATAGTTTGGAGCCAGAATCACGTGTTGCATTGCATAAGATGACAAGCATTTGGAGCATCCATCATAGCTACTTTCCAATTTTTGCTTTCAATAATTTGTTGTTCGTTTCGTAGTATTTATGTATTTGCTTTATTAATAATGTGTTTTTGTTTTATTATGTACTCAAATGCTTGTCGGTAAAAAAGAATTAGTGTACCTCAGGAACAATGAGTGTGCATATTTATTAGCATTATTTCTTCACAATATCTTTGTCAAGATAATTAGTATAAAATTTAGAGAGAAGATGTTTTAAAATCAATTTACCATACAATTTAAGAAAATTGTAAATTGCGCGAAAAGTATAGTACCTAGGTATAGGACATCCTTATATCATTCAAAAGGGTGTTCCATGAGAAAAAATATAACTTTGATACGCCACACTTTATCGGGACATCCTGTATATTTCAAAATAATTTCAAAATGTAGCCTATATGGATGTACAAACTACTAAGGTGACAAACATTTCAAATTTTTTACCGTTTCGCCATAAACCTCCGTCCCGTTAGTCGTGATTCACCATGTACATATAAGGCTAATCACCGACGCCGGCAGCACTCTACCCCTAACCGGAAATTTTGGCGAACCCACTAGTGTTCCAACCAGTGGTAGCGTTCTTCAACGAGCCCAACATCCATGGACTAGGGACCTCGGTTTTACGTCTCCTCCGAAAGACGGCATATCCACATTATACCTCGTGCTTATAAGTATAATGCCTGCGAGCTGTGATATGCTACTTCGCTACCGGCTGTACGGGCCCTATACGATGGTTTTCCCTGGCACCAATTCAAGTACTGTCCGAGACAGCTTGACTGTTATTATCGCATCAAATGCGTTCTACTACAGTGCTGGGACGTCGCCCTTCCAAAAAGTAAATGAGAGCGCTTTAAGCAATTGCTAATAATCATCATTGATATGTGAAACACTACACTTCAATCACACAGGGGAAAAATGAATCCTACTTGTTTCATGACAATTTCTAGACCGTTGAAGAAGCTTTCACCCAGATATGTAGTATGAAGTATGGAACCCACCAAGTATCTCCTCAACAGTTCAATATTTTTATATAAAATTGCTCATCTGCTTTTCAAAGGAATTCTATAATGCTATTGAATCTAATGCTATCAAATTCGTCATATCAAATCGACCACCCTGTATATTTCTACATTTTCTAATTCTTTGTGAAATTCTACATACAGAAAAACTTTCCATTCATATTTTCATTGAATAATTTCCCACGAGAATTTGAAGACCGTTTAGGATATTGTCAAATAGCAAAAGGGTGTAATTTTTGATATTTATTAGAATTTTCTCAATTTGTGTTGTTTTATGTTGGAGTGAATACATTTTTGTGTTGCCAAGTTCTTAGGATGTTTCCATGAATTAAGTTCGCCTTACTCACCGTTTGACATTTCATCCATGGCTAACTAAGTCGAAAACGATAAATTATTGATTAAAGCCCCAATTATTCAATAAAAATATTAATGGAAAGCTTCACTGTATGTAAAATTTTACGAGGAATTCGAAAATGTGGAGATATACAGGGTGTTCCATTCAGAATAACAAAGTTCGGGAGATATTCAGGAGGTTCCATACTTTATACTAACTCTGTATGATAATGGGACCGCACAGAAGAAAGATGAGCTACACTGTCTTTAAACAAACTATTCTTGATCTATTAAAAGCAAATTCTCTCCAATCACTTTCTTAAATTTCCATACGACTTCAATGAAGAAAAAAACTAGAAATGCTAACAGATAGAAAGTAGCTATGTAAAAGCAGTGAAGCAATATTTCAATTATACATATACAAAATTAAGTTGATAATTAATGATATAAACATGTGTGATGGAGTTGAGTTTGGTTTATATCAATTTTATTGGAGTTGGAGTGGTTCAATATTGAAGCTATTATAGGTTATTGTTTGTCCCTACTAGTGTTGATGTAACTATACAAAATCAGCCACATGTTCCTATTAATTTATCGCTAACGATTATTTCTTTCCATATTCATATTAATATAAAAATTCTAGTCACACAAATTTACCCACATACAATTGATTGGAAATATTATTATGATTAGTCTCTATTTCGCAAAGCACTACTACCAGTATATGAAGGTATTCATTAAAATCGAATTGTCCTTGTATAAAATATAAATTATGACTTCTCATGAACACTCTTATTCCAGTTTAACTAAAATTGGTAGCACGATCACAACCAGTCATGTCATAAAATATATTCCAAAGCCTTCTCGATAGCGTCCCAATATCGATTAAAGCCAAATGGATGTTTTCCTTTTATGGCGTTCTTGCTATAATGACCGGTGGTACGTATAATTGATTTTAAGACATTAATAAAATGTCACTAATTAGATCGTAGCGAATATCTTTTACGGCCAAATAAAAAACACACATTGATGCGTGTTTGACTTATTAAAATTCGAAGAATTTCTAAGATTACCTTCAGTTCCTGTGGTCTCTCTTGAAAATGGTAATAAATACGTAACTATGTAGAAAAATAAAAAAACGCAGAGCAAGCTACTCACTTGGAAATATACAAATTTTGTGAGATCTAGACTAGAAGATACAAACGGTTTACTCCACAGCGACTGAGAACTCCAGAATATATAAGTGAGAATAAATTTCCGGATATTCACGCCAAGAAATAGGTGAAAATTTTTGACAAAAATCCTAGTAGAAAACGGATGATGCCATCATATGAAGGACATTGCGTAGTATCATTATGATCTGTTTTGGTCACGCAAATGATGTTCAGTCATTTGTTATAAACATTTAAACGTAAAAAACTAAATTTTTTGTTTTTTTTCTTTATAGCGTGAAACGTACTGGAGCAATCTTAATGGTGTGTATTGATTAATTTGAATACGAACAAAATGAGGGGTCGAGCAAGTCAATCGGATTATTAAGAACCGAGAAAATTTGGAAAATCCGGAAAATTTCTAATTTTTTTGAAAATTCATATCTTCATCATTTCTCAGTTGCAAGAACTGAAACTTGGAACAAAAGAGGTTTTTAGTATGCACTTTATATGCGGGAAAAGCAGACTCCAAGCGACGGTTAGTTTTATTGCAATTTTAATTTTTTCATACAATAATTTTCAAAGTGTTTGGATGCGTTGTCGATAAAATGTATATAATACAGAGTGACTCATTACTGATTGCAAGTAATTCAACAGTGGAATCCTGACATCAAATTATGAATATTGAACACAAAACACTTGAATAAAATGTAGCTGCTTACTGGTTACAGAGTGTTTCTATTGAAAATTCAAAAACTATTTGTGCAGTACTTTGAAACTTTCTTACCTATTCATTAATATTTGATAGAAAGTGTAGACACTATACACTCTACTAAATTATGTTAAACAAACATTTCTGGCCATTTTGAACATTGATATAGTTGTATAGCGGATCCGAATGTTACGGTGAACCAAAAAAGGGAGTCAAAAATACGAAAAATGTGTTTTGTGGATCACAAAAATCGATAAATTCAAAGGCATATACCCAAAAATCGGGTGATTTGTTTTTTTCTTCAACGTACAATAAGCTACAGAGCGTTGATTTACTTACAATTTTCACAAAAACGTGTCCATACCTTCGGAAGGAATCTGTATAACGTAGCAAAACTTATATCAAATGTTTTGAAAAAATATGAGCAATCCAAATTCGGTATAATATACAGTTCTTATTTGAAACATCATATGTTTGGTCTGTAACTAAGTTACGAAACACTCTGTTCAGTCCGAGATAATTCCAAAATATGCACCTCAAAGACATCTACTATTTCTGTTGATATTTTTTGATATCCCTTGAAATGACCCTCATACCGAAGTTTCTCGTAAGATTGGTACACCCTACATAATTGACGATACGAGTCCGTGAAAAAATGAATAATGTAGTAAAACTTTTTTTGGCAAACGCCATGATTTGTTTTTAGTTTGAGAAGTTGTATTTGTTTTTTTTTTCCATTAGATATTTTTTTTGCTCTAAAAGTTTGATTTATTTTTATCAGACCATACAAGGATTACTTGTGTTTACTTTTTTTTCTTTTTTGAAAACTATTCGTGAGATTTTCAATTGCAAGAATTATTCTCAAAATTAGACGTGAACGTTTTCTAATACTTTTGTTAAATTTTCCTTCAATTACGTATTTATGGACTGTATAAATTGAAAATTTTTGATTATATCTTCACTCGTTTGATGAAGCAATGGTATTAGAAGCGCGTCAAAATCGAGGAAATTTGTATTTAGATAATCATTAACACACGTGTATTATTATTGACAACCTGCTTTCACAACGTGTTTCTTTATAAGTTTTAAGGTGACTATTTTTATTGTACGTCTTATGTATACTTATCTATTCCATAGGACTTACATGAGATAATTTTATAAAGATACCAACGGTATTTTTTGTTCAATTTATTCGAAACAGTGGAATTTAATATATAAAGAACACTTCAAAAATCATTTTAAGATATTCATTGGAATATGTGATGAAATTAGTGAAGATATTAAAAAAACACAAAAAATAGTTTGATAGGAATTCCGAATCTCTGAGAAAGCTTTTAGACGAGACACTAGTGTCTGAAAAGAATGGCGCGGCTAAGAATACATTAATATAAATAGGCGCATTAACACGAGACACACACACAAAATACGGCCACTGAATTGAAGTGTCTCTCCCCCTCTAGTGTCCAGACACTGTGTCTTTGTACGGGCCACTAAATGAACTTCAATTAGTACGTTCAAATGGTACACGCGTTTCCAATTGTTTCCATCAATTGTTGGATGACCAATGAATATTCAAAAACATATTTGTGTAGAATTGAATAAGATACACATGTACGACTAGTGTCTCGTGTGGAAGACTCTTTAATACGGAACACATTTTGTGTCTTGAATCTTGATTCTACGGGCCGGCCACAGAGTGTCTGAAAACGCTCTTAGAGTGGAATAGAATTATTGTGCATTAAAAAATGTACTGGTGATGCGAAAGTTAAACATTGAAAATACTTTAATCACAATTTAGGCCCGGCTTTACAAGAGAGATTTATACTAGGTATAGTTATTCTGAGTATAAAGTTATATCAGAATTTATACCTAGATTAAAACTAGTTGGTTTTACGATACTTTCTTACATCGGTATAGCAATTCTTACTGCAATAATTGCTATACCGGTGTAAAAAAGCATCGTAAAACCAACTAATTTTATTCTAGGTATAAATTCTGATATAACTTTATATCCAGAATAACTATACCTAGTATAAATCTCTCTTGTAAAACCGGCCCTTAATGGGCTTTTTGGCTATTTGTTCACACAGAACTAAGTAAATACGCAAACAACTCTTGAAATCATTATTTAATTTCAATAACCATCACATTATGTATGAAAATATATTCAAAATCAATTCACGCTAAGTCTGAGACTTTTCTTGACAAATCACCGTCGAAATAAGATAAAACGGGTGTCATTTACCAGGTATAGCTGAGTGCAGAGCACACATCCGCTTACTCCAGCCCACTCTTCATTAGATACGAATAAATTAGAAATTTATTTAATTATTTTTAAAAAACACATAGGAAGAACTATTAGCTATCAATATTTCTAATGGACCTTCAGTTGTCAAGATCACACTCAACAGCAGCAAACAAGAACATCATTGTGGATTAGATATCAGTACCTAATTAATTTATGGGAATTAAAATTGAAGCACTAAGTGGAATTTATGCGTGGATTGTGTGCAGCAGATGGAGAAAAGTGGTTATCATAATCTTTCATGCTTATTGATCATTTACAATTGATGTTATACAATAGAAATTAATTGAAACTCTAGATTCAAGCAAACTGTTATAAAAAACCACATTAAATCGTTCGACAGTGTAAACGTCAATACAATACTTTGATAGTTAATAGTACCTAGCAGAAGGAAAAGTGATCGTCCAAATAACGAGAAATTCATAAAAAAAACTGATTGCACTGTTTTATAATTCAAGAAATTTAATGTTTCTTGGGAGATCAAAATAACATATACAGCGTTGCTGAATAGTCTCGCACCAAGGGATTATTCCTGAAACGGATAAAGGGATGAAAGAAAAAGTAAAAAAATGCCAGGATGATGGATAAGACTTTATTCTGCATATTTTAAAGCAAATGTCAAATGTTTTCGACTTCAGCTCTTAGCATACGGCCACCATCTTATATGTTTTGAAACGAGAAGCTAGGTCGTGTAACCCATCACAAGAAAGCTTATTTTTCTCTTTCCAAAAATAAATCAGTTTTTCTTACTTTACCACAAAATATCGTTCTTATTTTTTTTTTAATTGAAGTGTACCGTGGTTTACCGTACCACAAAGATACCTACCTACTAATACAAAATTAAACAAAAAAACAATAGTATAGGAATTGAAGACATCAAGCACATCATTACTTCATTATTTATATACAAATAGTCAAAACTGATACTAATTTCAAATTAGCACGAAATTTGAAAGTAAATTGAAAATAATGGCACACTTATCAGAAAAACAACGCATCAAAATCTTCATGTTAGTTGGATATGGTGATCGCAAACGTCCATGACGAAGTAACTTATGTTTTTAACGATTCAAATCCTGAATGCCCTCCTATTAGTTGATCTACAGTGACGAGATTAGTGAATAAATTCAAATTAGATGTTAAAAAAACCCTTAAACACCTACAAGTATATTGGCAGGAAATCACGTCATTTCTAAACAGTCTATACAAACTATTTCAGCTATTTTAACAATTAGGCAAGGATAATTGTGATAGGCGATCACAATTTTGTGAAATAGTTACAGGAGAAATAAGGATGCAAAGCAATTTCTTAGATTTTTTGGTATTTAGTGATGGAGCCACATTTTGCTTTAACGGTTATGTTAACGAACATAATTGTCGGTACTGGTCAGATTGTAATCCGCACTGGATGGAGCCGGACCTGCACTATCTTTTTGGAGATGCTTTTGATGGAGTCTCTAGGTAATGGTTATTACGTGTACCAAATCTCAAAATAATATACAGGGTAACTCGGAAGTTATGAGGTTCGAAAGAAATAGGATAAATTTATAAAACACCCTGTATCTCGGTTATAAAGTACAGCAGACACATTAAATATAGGTTTTTGGAACCACCAAAGTGATCCCCATCTACAGCTAAAGTTAGGCCCTTTCCCAATGAAACACCCTGTATATAGTGACTATGCACCCCAAGAGTAGTTCAGTCGCTAGAGCGGCTCTTCAAATCCTGATTTCATGCAAGGAATTGGGCCTCACTTCTGAGTTTTTTAAAATCAATAGTACATATTCCAGCGCCAGATTGAATAGAGTTGTTGTCCTTTTCTGACTCCTTTGTTAATCTCGAATTTTTTTTTGTGTTTTTACCGTAGCTGTTGATTGTTTCATAGCAATCTAGATTAATTTTCTGTTTTTTGTTTATCTCAATTGTTGACTATTTATTGAATCGAAGTATTTATTATTTATTCAAAATCGATAACTAGCATCTCTGTCACGATTTGATGTTCGTTAGTTTTTTCCAATATTTGATTCAAAATATTTTCCTAATCTTGTGCTTATACTGCTTCTTTCGGATGAGTGTAGACAGAATTTTATCGGTCGTGTACAGTAGCGTAGCTTCTTTATAATTTGTGCACTTTCGTTGATCCCCTTTTTTACATGTATTGTTACTATTTGACCAATCTCCATTCTTCCGGCATCTTTTCATCCCATCATAAAATTACTTATCATTTTCCAAATTGGGCCACTTTATAAAATAACAAACTAGTACATTGTTAGAAAAACAATTTTGTTTGAAAAAGTGATAACCTGAATTTGCGTTAATATATTAACTATACTTGAAGATGTAGGTAATTCAGAAGGATGTATTAACATACCTATAGCAGTTGCCTGCATTGGATCGAATTAAAGTCAACGGCCAATGACCTTGCTCCAATTCCTTGCTGTTTTTATAAATTATGCGCCTCGGGCAAATAGAACGAAGTGTGCTTACTATTTTTTGTTTTGCGTCTTCATCTCTTTGCTGTAGAGATGGGCATAATCGTTCATTCTTTATTAAATAAAGTTCTTTTCCGGAAATTTCGAGGAATAAATATCAAATCACTGAAGTGCCAAAGACAAGCTCATCAATTTCCTAGTAGTTATTGATGCATTTACACAGAAATTAAAGAGAAAAGTCTGGAGAAACTAATAAACGTCCACTTTCTAGCCTCAACTATTCTGAATGACTCTTTTAGGCAAATCAATCAAGATCATAGGCCAAGTAGGCTACGGCCAGTAGATTGAGAAATAGCCACAGAATTCACAATATCGAACAGAATTAGACAAGCGATAAATAAATTTCAGCCATATAAGTCCTCAGGGACCGATAGTATATATCCCATACTTTTGCATATGGGAATCGAAGCACTTATACCGCATTTAAGTAAGACCCTTAAAGCCATCCTTTAATGGGGGTTCATACCGCACGGAAATATGTCAAATAGTGGTACTTATCTATATCATTTCTAAGAACAACAAATCATTTTCCACTTTTTAGCTCGTTTGAAACGGGGTACCTATATTTTTGTTTATTCCATTTATTATTTCTAGTTTTGTGAATGTGAATGCTGGAATGGATTTTGAACATTTTCAGGAGTACCCATGAAAAAAAATGTCTCCACTTTCCTCTCCTATCCATTTTCTTCTATTGTGATTGAATTTATAATTATGTTGAAAATTTTTGAGTCTCTGACCTATCAAAAATTGATCTAAAGATCATGTACAAAGTTCAACCCGAACAGATACAAGAAAACAAGTTATTAAAAACGTGTAAAAAATAATTTCTTCCTTTTCAAAATATTAATAGTGCGTTATGTGTTTTGTCTTTATTTGTTTATCGAAACTCCCACTCAAACGTGTCTGAACTCGTTTTACGGATTTCAAATTTTATAATATTGTTATGGTTATTCACAAACCTACACCTCTATTGCAACTCCGGTTGGATCCTTCTGAGTCTACTAGTTCAGCCATAGGCAGTCCGTTACCGGCCACTCTATTTCAATGAAGGATAGGATCGTTTGTACCTGAATGCCAATAACAAGGATTAAGAAAGTAGAATTAAGAATCATCTTGGGTGATTAAATCGACAAATTGACCATTACATGGAGATTCCAATCGAGATATTTTTAAGACGTTCTTTATTAACTTCACATCTGAGTCCCTTTCTCGACTGTTGAGTAGAATTTTACTCAAAACATATACATTCACTTTAATAGTCATTGGTAGTAGTAGAAAAACAAAAACTAATTATAAGCGTAGAAAAAATATAATAGTGGAGGATTAGTTGACGCATTCCCCGCCGCTACGCGTCTTTCGGTGAAGCAGCCGAGTGCGGAAAAACATTTACCGCAAGTGTTAGGTACAATAGTTTTTCCACGAGCGTGAGGATCCACATATTCACAAGCAAAATATTTTAGAAATGCACTGACAGTTTTCTGACAATAAACAAACAAAAATGAAAGTAAATAGCTGGTTAGTTACACATGGTAACTGAAGCTTTTCGAACCACCATAACATATCGGCTTATTATTAATTTGACATTTTTTTCACTTTACTCTTATTTTTTGGGGAATTTTTTTCGTTGTGTTAGGAATGAAAAATAAATTTCCACTTAGTTGATCTTGACAACGGTAGCTGGAACGCTACCCAAACGTTGAAATAAATACTTCAAAAAATATTGTGGTTTAATTCCCCAAAAAATAAGAAAGTAAAAAAATTGATAATACAGCAGATATTAATTTGACATATTGGTGCGGAGAATATTTTCCACACGATGCGGTAAATTTTTTCCGAACGGTGCGGGAAAATTGATTTTTCACACTAAAATGTTTGCGGAAAATTCAATTTTCCGCCCGCTCGTAGATAATAGTAATGTATGTAACTAGTGTGTAAAGTAGCCTTTTTCTTACGAATGAGCCGCAGGCGAATGCAACAATCACATGAGTCGAAAAAAGGCCGTTACACACGAATCGCATACAATATTTTTTCTACTTTCTCTTCTTCTGAAATAGCATCACCGTTTCCTAAAAATATTCAATACTCACATCAAAATACAATGGATTACCCTAGGTAAGTATAGTCTGAAGATCTCAATTTAAATTTCAAATGTCAGATTCAACTCACAAAGAAATGTCAGCTACTCAACGCCAACTTATACCTATTCAGACTAACTACTGATAACTACATACATATTGAAACTTTTTTTATTATACTTAACAGAAAATACTACATTCTCAACTGTTTATAAAATACAGTAAATATGACATTTTCGGAACAGCGCACGAGAATTTTTTCCCGATCCCTATTTCCGTGCGCTTACGATTAATGTGTCTATAGCAACGATTTATTTATTAATGACAAATTTTATTTTCTGTCAGTGAAAATTAAGTATTTATGTATTTATTACATTTTGCAAAAATGAATTCAGATTGTGAAGAAAATCGGGATATTCCCGAAAATATCTTACAACGAGCGGCAGAAGTGAGTGCAGATTTATTACCAGTGAAATCCAGGTTAAGATATGAACAAGAATATAACAGTTTTACCGGATGGCGGACTCAGAAACGAATCAAAATTGTGAGTGACGATATTCTTTTAGTATATTTTTCTGAAAAAGCCAACACTATGAAATCCTCCACTTTATGGAGTCGATTCTCTATGTTAAAGAGTTGTTTGGCAATAAAAGAAAATACTCACCATCAATATCCAAAAACGATTGCTTTTTTGAAACGACAAGCTGTAGGATATATACCAAAGAAATCCAAGATTCTTACAGCAGAACAAGTAACCAAATTTTTATGTGAAGCTTCAGATGGAGAATATCTACTAGCAAAAGTAATTTTAGTGTTTGGCATCTTCGGTGCATGCCGCAGAGATGATTTAATACGTTTGAGTTTAGATGATGTGGAAGATAATGGGCGTTTCCTTGTCGTGTTCTTACGAGATGGAAAGACTCACAGGTCAAGAAGTTTTACCATTACCAATGAAAATTACAAATTCGATTCCTGTACAATTTACCGTAAATACGCAGATCTCCGCCCTAAACATATGGAGAGTAGAAGATTATTTGTTGCATACCGAAACCAAAGATGTTACGCTCAACATGTTGGGTGCCATACTATCAGTGGTATTCCAAAACTTGTTGCAAAATACCTAAAACTAAAAAATCCCGAAGAATATACCGGACATGGGCTAAGGCGCTCTTCGGCAACCATGTTGGTGGAAAGCGGCGGTGATTTGCTCACTTTGAAAAGACACGGAGGATGGCTTTCTTCCATTGTAGCAGAAGGATATATAGAAAAGTCCATACAAAGAAAAATTGAATTATCACGGAAGTTGTTTAGCCCTTGTAACTTGGAAACTACAACATCTGTAACAGTGAATCAAGAGAACCAAAGCACACACGAACACTCCACTTCAACATCTTTAGCAGAGTCTTTAGTTCAACAAAAAGAAATGCAAAAGGGATTGAGCTTCAACAATAATACGAATTGTACAATAAATATTACTATTAATAATAACGGTTCTGTCCAAAATTAATTTTCTTAGAATTACCTACTTGTATTTTTTTTGTTAATTTGAGTTGTATGTACTTACATTTTTACTGTTTTAAAAATAAAAATAAATATTCCCGATTTTCTTAATAATTTTTTGCGATATTTTTTGTTTATGTTGATTTCAGGTACCTAAGTATAATAAAAATATCGTTCATTACTCGTCCAGAAATGGATTTTCCGTTCTTGCGTGAGAATTTGTCACGCGCGCACGGAAAAATCCTCATTTCTGTACTGGTAATGAAATATACTATTACGCACTAGTACGTGAAATAAGGTTTCACGCACTCGAAAGTGTGTCTAAAGTATCCACTTTACATACGGTAGTGGAAAAAATATGGGGGGAATGGGAAGTTAATAACTACTTTCACAAGACAAAATTTGTGATACTAGCAGAATATAGGACATATCGACAAAATGAATTATACAATAATTGTTATTATATATAGAAGATATGAATGCAGGAAATAACTTAAAGTACCTACCTTTATAGCCAAAAAAATCAAATGAATAACAATCAAATGAAAGAACAGATCTTTGTAGGGAAATATTGAATACTGATTAGAAATATGTAATGACCATCAATACTCATTCGTTCACTACAACACTCACTAACAAGGATTTCAGAATTTTTTCGGCCTATGGAACAGGTATAAATCTGTCATCGGTTATATAATCAAATTAATGAAATATTTTCTCGAATCAATTAACAAGCTCTTGAAGCACGATGATCAAATCGACAGTTTCAAAGAGGACGGAGAAGAATCTGATTTCAAGACCAAAAAAATCGTATCATGAACATGATATCCTTCTAACGGGTATATTATTACTCGAACAGATATTTATATACTGTATACTGCATCAATGGTTTTGGTTTCGAAACATGTTGAGGTTAGAACAGCGCAGATTGATGCTAAATCCATTATATTATAATATTTGCCCACGGCTCCATTTGCCTATTCCAATTTTCTAGAAGCTTCGTGAAGTAGTAAATAACCTGTTAATATCGAATTAGGATTAGAAAATATTTTTGTATTGAAATTATTGTGTCTCGATATAGCGACGATCATCTTGTTTACTTAAAATTTTATTACTGACTACATTACTCACAATATGAAGGTAAAGTAATAATGAATATTTAGTATGATAAAAAGTTATATCTAATTATACAATCCGGTTTCTGGTAGGTGCTTCATCTAATCCAGAAACATGTTGGGGGATCTAAATTTTGTTTGTGAGTTTTCTATCATACCACAATCTTCCAATTTTTTTCATACCATACGCAATTCAGTATAAGTTGCCTGATAGTTAGGAGTAATTTGCAAGTGCAGGAGAATCTTTCATCCACAGACGTTATATGTTTGAATATAATTGAATACAGGTATAGGTACAAGGTTACATCGAACCATCCATGTGTCAAGCAGAGTCACCGATTCGTATCCATCATGAAATTCCTCCATTCTTTCTTGACATAGATGGAAGGATAGCTAACTGAGTTTATGATTTCTGAAGGTCACATTACTGGATATACCCATTCAAGGCAAGTTGTACAATGAACAGTGATCTCTTGAACTTAGTTTAATGTTCATTTCTCGTTGTGCAATATCTGGTTAACGCTAACTGGAGTTTTGAAAGTGACATATTTCAACCAGACAAAATTGGAGAGTTGAAACTCAATGCGGTAAGTGTAACCTCACAAAATTGTTATTTTCATTACTTTGACGTCAAAATGTATATTCATCCAAGACGACGAAAAATTTTTTGGGGCAGAATTGATTACCTGCTACATTGGACAGGGGAGAAATTTTTGAAAAGGTTTGTCCAAGCCAATGAACAAGTAATGATTGAACTCCACAATTACTATCCCGTCTTCAGAAACAAAACAATAGTTATTTACTGGTGCTTATATTATTATTTTCCAGAAGTAAAGCATCAACACCTACTGAGAAAGTCCTCGCCACTCTGAGATATGTTATCTTTGAGATTTCTGGCAACAGACTCGTTTTTGCAGGTTATTGTGGATTTTTGTGGAATCGTAGATGTATAGATGAATGTTTAAATGTACTTTTTAGAGCCACAATTTGTGAAATTTAAATAATTAATGACCATAGAACAATTTGACAACTTTTGATACATAATGGTTATTTCCAACATTTGTTGTGGATGGACATTTTTTTTCAAATAAAAAAATGCAGATTTCGTTCCCTACAGTTACAAGACATCTAATGTGATGAATAAGACATCCTTCTCATGACATGTTCAAAACGTCCCTGTACACGTGAGAACGTTGAAAATATACCGAGTAAGCATGTTACTGAAAGTCGAATCCATCCCTTATCCGACACACACACTTATTACAAATTTCCAGATTTCAATTTTTATCGCTTTATATATTAAAATTTGTGAGTGATATGCAATATATTTTGATGCGATGAACATTTTCACTTCATTCATTTATATCACAATTTCAGTCAGAATTTCAAACCGCGATTTCAGATCCAACAGGAAACCCAACTCACCTCTTTTCACTTTATTATATTATAATGCTAATCAAAGATAACTTAACTGGAAAGTGATGGCTTGAGGGCAATTCTTTATATAAAACACCTCACAAGAAACGGTTGTTTTAAGTACTCAGCTTACAAGATTTTGCCTTCAAGCCATGATCAGGAAATAGATTGGATGTCGATTTATGAATTTATTCTTTTTATAGACTGTTAAATATTATAATACTAATTTTAACTATAGCTGATGATGTACACATTCAAAGACACGAAGTTTTTTATATATGCAATACAGGGTGTCCCACGACGAGTGAAAACTATCTGTATATGGCAAAATACTTATAGTAAAATCATGAAATTTTTACGTTGGGGTTTTTGGATACGATCTTTTCAACTAAAATATTTTCAAAGATGGCCGACTTCCGGTTCTACCGGAAGTCGTCTGTAACTTTGTTATTTTGAATGGAACAACCTGTATATTAATTCATTTTTGAAATCTACGTAATATTTTAGTATACTTTTGTCTAAAAACTTTTCTCGAAAAAATGCACACAACCAAATTTCTTAGTGCTTGTATCAAAATTTAGACCACACCTGCATCTCTAAAAATTTACAGAAAATATTTAATATCTGGATAACGGTGAGAATAAGGTATAGGAAAGTATACATGAACTTGCCTTATTTTTTCCCCTGAATGCATTAAAATAGAAAAAACAGGGTGGTGCTATTTAAAAAAATGAAGAAATTTGATATTTATGAAGTTAAACTTTGAACACTTTTTATACACACCCTGTATAAAATGAAAAATTTTTCAACATAGATTCGAATACGTTTGACTTTGCTTGAGGCAACCGAAGAGAAACCATTTTCATATCTTCAAGGGTCCCCTCGTAAAAAAATAATTTATAAGGGTCTTCAACGGTCAAATTTTCTGCAAAAAAATCAATAACTCAAAAAGTGTGCATTTTTCGAAAAAAGTTTTCAGACAAAAGTATACTAAAATATTACGTAGATTTCAAAAATGTATTAATATACAGGGTGTTCTATTTAAAATAACAAAGTTACAGCCAACTTCCGGTAGAACCGGAAGTTGGCCGTCTTTGAAAATATTTTAGTTGAAAAGATCGTATCCGAAAACCCAAACGTAAAAATTTTCATGATTTTACTATAAGTATTTTGCCATATACAGATAGTTTTCACTCGTCGTGGGACACCCTGTATATGAATAAAACTTATTGATGAAAGTATTGAGATGAATGGAGGACATATTAAGCAAATACTGTGGAATAATTATTGAATTTTGTTGTTTTATTTTCCAATATATCTTAATTTTTGTTCTGTTTTATAACGTAAAAATCTTATAATGGCTGCTTTATCAATTCGCCAAGATGATAATATGGTTGTAGCGAGAGAGTTCCTGAAAAGTGGAAAGTCGAAAACTACTTTTGAGACCAATGATTGGTTTTTTTACAACTGGAGATAGAACACTTTCAGGTATTCTTCACGCAGCTGCTATATTGGTACCAGCTGGAAAGGGGTTTGCGTTCTATGAAAAAAAAAAGGATTTTTACGATAAAAAGACGATGACGTTGCAAAGCAAAATATTGTGATGATGCCAAGCTGTAGTTTTTTTCTTCACTTTACGAAAACTAGAAAAGTCAATTTGATGTTAGATTGACAATTCTTCTTTTTCATTGGTCCATGCCTCGTAGAGCCTGTATTTTAAAATAACTGGACATAATTAATTCAATAATAGTTATTGGTGATTTTAAAAAGGTGGAAATAAAGCAAATTGGAGAAAAATATAGAAAAATAGAACACAAGATTTCCACTAATCCATCTCAAAATCATTACTATCTTCATCATCACTTTAATCAACCTTCACATTTAAATAAGTAACAACTCGTGGTGTAACAATAATATTAATAATAATGAATACAAATAACTGATACTATTACTTAACGTCTATTACAGCAGTTAGCAGGAGCAGCGGACCCCCGTTTCGGCATTCTCGTTCAAAATAGCTTAACAAAGATGTTACCATCTCTTGACATTTACTGTTCAGCTGCTTCGGCATTTTATTAACTACACTGCAGATTTGCATAAATAATTAGTTGCGAAAATAACTGTTTTTTTAATCTCAAAGAAACAATGAATTTAAAAGCACCAAAAAACTTTCAAATATTAGACGACGATCGAATGTCAATAAACGTCAAAACAGACTGGGGAATTTCACCAGTTTATCTGACAACGTCTTGAAGTTTTGCCAACCCGTTAGCTGTAAATTGCACTGGCTGTTAAGGATAAATTGTATTTACGGTTGGTAAATTATTATTTATTCTGATAAACAGGAAAGTAACTAAATGTGACGTCATCGTCTTTTTATCGTAAAAATTCCATACCTATACAGTACTTAATACAATTCCAATACGGCTTATGAACGCAAGTTGGAGTAAACCTAATAGTTTCACAATTTTGTTGCGTAATTTATGTAATTTCAAAACTTTTGCTATTTTGCGAGTATGCATTTCGAAGGACTATTAAAAACTCTTTATTTCGAAGGATTTCTTTGAAATTTCATGTGGAGTGTCTGGCATCAAGGCTTTTGTCATTTCACTAGCAACATCCAGATATACCTACCATCAGCTTATGAGGCACCCTCTAGTGAGAACATCGAAACGGATATCATATTATCATTTCCCATACCTTAAATTCTATACTTAAAGACATAATGAATACAGTTATAGATCCAGAACAGGAAGATAAGCAAGTTGGATTTGTTTGGGTTAAAGCTCACTGCCGAATAATTCATAATGAGAAAGTGGACATATTAGCCAAAGAATCATTATAAAATGAACATATCGTGAACTATCCGCTTAGTCTAGAAGATCTCTTTCTGATATTAAAACATACAAATTATTGCTTAATAGATGGTAAAATATTGGTTTTCCAGCATAGGCTTATTTTATAAGGATATAAAACCAACTTTTACACCAGCACCATGGTTCAGTTGGCTAAGCTTGTCAAATTATTTGATAGAAACTATATCTAGAATTTGATTCAATCACACGTTGGTTCCATTTCATTTATGCGAAATTAATATCATAGATTCCCCAAATTGCGAATGTGGCGAACATAGTACAGTAGAACATAAAATATTGGGATGTGAACTGAACCGGATAATTCTTGATCAGCTTATGGATAATATAATTCATATGCATTAATAATCTCCAACAATGTGGATATTTATGAATCGATTAATCAACATATTCGCAATTTAGGCTCAAGAATTCAAGCATATATCTTATGTATGTATAATAATATGGTTTATGTATGTATTATGTATATATTATATAAAAAGACGGGAAAAATGTGTTTGATTTATCATAGGTATTTTCAATATAGCTCCTCGTGTTTATCCTCGTGTTACTATATTTTCCCTCCTATCCGTTGCCAGTTTTGTGTGTGTAAAGTCGATAAGAAAGGCACCTGAGCGCGAAAAGTATCCGTGTACAATCCAAAGAAAAAAATATATGGAAAAAAAATGAATCAATGAAAAAAATGAGAAGAAAAGGAATGGACAGTGGGAAAAAATGGAAAAAGAAATAAATAAATCAATGAAAATTGATCAAAAAGAAAAAAGGATCTATGTAGCTCATGGTATCATACAATAAAATGTATATATCTAGATTTATTATATAAATTGAATTTAAAAAACTAATAATGTATGGTAAAACTATGTGAGTCAAAAAATTGGTGAGGCTAATGAAATCGCAACGATCCGCAGTCAATATCACAACCTCACAAACACACACACACACACACACACACACACACACACACATACCTCAAATTGCCGAATAGTATAAACAAAATTTCACAATTTACTGTGGAGAAGGAGTTTTCACATTTCTACTTTGCGACTCTCTATCTTTCTTATTATCAATATTGTATTGAAGCAGCTTGCGTCGGATTGTGATATTTTCAGGCCAAGCATCATTACAATTTTAACTTTAACCTACGGGCCACCTTGTTTTTCATGTGTTCACCATCGAAGTATTTTTCTGTCAATTAGATTGGACAAATAAAAGATTTATGCCCCAAAGAGAAAATAATTATGATGAAGGCAATCGGTTTAATGATCTGAAAGCACTCACTATACATTCAACCTTGTAGATGCACTATCACATCCAGTCGCTACTTGTAAGTACTAACCGCTAATTTCAGTTTATATTATAGGTTGCTGAATATACATTCAATTAACTTTTTCCATTTGAAAGTAGCCGTAGTTATGGGTCCATCTCTGCCTTCTAAATTGTATCTAGCATACGCTTTTTCTACATAGAGAAACGATAAACTAGCGGTTTGGTTGTGAATAGTAGCGAAATTCGTATTTTGATGTGTTCTTTTGAAATGAGAGCAGAGCCAGTTGCCTCGGGGTGTGGGATGGGCTTAATGGTCAAGGTGCTTGAGGTATTTAACAAGTGCACTACTTCCTAGATGAGTATATTGTGGTCAGAGGGGACAGTTTAATATGTTTAATATGTACGACATTGGTGATAAATTAATGAGTCCGATCTATAAGTCACAGATTTTAGTGCGTCGCGTTGGATTCCACACATAAAACATTATACAATGTTTATCTGAAAAGCCATATTGTGGAGGTGAATACATTCCAGTGAAATAGACCATGAATACATGATTGGAACAGCTCAATAAAAAAAATATTTTAAATAATACGGAAGATATTAGTATATTGATGAGATGTCGATCCTTCGAAAACTGTATTATTGTACTGATCTATTAAAATCGGTATTTGCTTTATTTGCAAAAACAACTTGTAAAATGTAGTTCTCAGGTGTCTTATCCACAAAATGTTCCATTTCTATTCCGTAACCTCAATCACATCACACGTTTACTACGAAATGTCAGTGAAGCGAGTAACGAATGAATCATCATGAACTCGAGTTTATAATTGACTGTTATTGTTCCATTGTCATATGTTATAGTATGGGTCTTAAACTGGCGCCCTCCACCATGACCAAAAATCGGAATACATTAAGTTCGATCTCACTGATTTGAATATTCATAGTCAATCTCTTCAAATTCGTTCGACATTTTGTTAAGAATTATTACATCCTTTTTAATTACTATTTTGTTAGCTTGTGGCATCCATATTCCAAAAGCTTTTGAAATCTCTGAATAGCCAATAAAAATTTCTTGCTTAGCCTTGGAGAAAATTTTCCTTCACTCCACTTTTCAGTTAAGGCATAAGTAATATGCTTTCAAACCAAAAATTTCTAGTTTTGCTGAAGGTAGGTACTCGTCTTAGCAATAATTCAAATGGGCCACAATTTAAAACTTGAAGGACATATCTGTTCAATGAATAATTTGCTAAGTTCACAGCTTCAGCTCAAAATTTAGAGGTATTTAGCTTCAATCAGCAAACATCTTGCTTTAACTAACAATAACCGATATTTCTCTCAACCAACCCGTTTTGTTCTGGAGTGTATAATGACGAAAGCCTTCTCTTAATTCCATAATTTTCAAATATTAGCGAAGTTCACAACCTGATTTGTGCCAGAGGTACTGACGGGACTCTCAAGGTAGCGCCACCCGTATGAATAGAGGGCGCCACGGGACAGTTTCCCATCTATAAGTAGTTTTTTATCTATGGTATGAACCATGAAAGTGATATACTATATATGCTCAAAAAATAATACAGCGGATATTTTCACGAAGGCACTGGATAATGGGAAATTTCGGAAACAAAGATGAATTAGTGAAATAAGTTTAGATTTATTTTTTTTACGTTCTTGTAATAATTTAAAAAAAAATTACTTATTACTTTTTTTACAATTATTAGGACAAGGTGTTAAGATGAATTAGTCTTTGTACTTAGACAGTTTTTAAAAAAGTAGAAAGTAGAAGAAAATGAAGTATATGTAGTCATGGTTTTATAAAAATTATATTTGATGAATATCTTTATAGCTGAGTACACATGACAAAAAGTCAAAAAAACAATTTTTTTGTAATCTGTGTAAAAAATTTTTAATTTAAAATCGCAAAGTGCTTTCGGCTGTTAAGCCATCATCAGTGCATCACCTGCAAGTAAGCAATAGTTGTTTTAAATTAAAGTAAGGAAATTTTTAAAGAATTACTTACTCGTCAGGCGATTACAAAAAACCCCATCCATTAAAAAGTTCACAACACATTCACAAACTTCCCAATTAAAAATATATGTAAATTTTATAAAAATTTTCCCTTATTCAGGGTACTGTCGTTTAATATGCATTTTTTATTATACTTGATATTCAGGTACACCTGTTAGTGTAACGGTAATTGAAGTGACACTGGATTAATAATTAATTTGAAATCAACAAAAAACTTACATGGAACTATGACAATTGACAGTCTAAATGGACACAGAGTTAAAGTTATCTAAAGTGAGCATAGAACTAACAAATCAACAATGAGGTTAAATGCAAAATATTAGAAAGGAATATATTAAAGTAATAATTCAATTAAAATGATATGGTAATTGACCGAAACCAATATGTGAATTTCTTTGAATAAATTGTAAAACAAATCTGATAATGAGGTCTAATGAAAACTCCATTTTCCAAAATATACAATAAGCTGAAAAAGATTAAAGACCTTTGATGATGCTCAATATTTTTTTCCACCACACGGTGATTGGATGAGAAAATCATTGGAAATCTGGAATACTCTGTATCTTCTCGCTCAGTAATTCAAGTTTTCATCGTCTGTAAATGTTTGAAGAGATTGTATGATGAGATTTTCTTTGAAAACTTTTGTGGTTGATCAAACTGGTACCTGGTTCTGCTATATTTTTTTTCCTTCACAATGCATTGGAAACCAGAAACAACTAGATTAATCAACTCTTCCAATAGTCATAGCTGCAATAAAATGTGAGAACATGCGTGCTAGACCAGCTTCTTATTTTTTTATCGATATAGTATGAAATTTTGAAGTCTTAGTGAACTTTTGAAAACTGACAATTCCATTGAGTATATGAATTTATAAATAAACATTAAATAGTTATTTATGCAACAAGTGCAAAAAACACGTTTTGCACGGTCGACTACAATATTTTTTCTACATCCATGCAAAAATTGGAGAATAAGAATATAATATGTTAGAAACTCAAACTCAAACCGCTCTTCTTTTTTTTGTATCTTCATGGCCTCCACCTTGTCAGTACTTCATCATAGCTGGTTTTCGCTTTGGCCATTTAAATTATGACTAATCAAAGATGTTTCCAATAATTGTAACTCGTTGAGACTGAGTAGTAAATTATACATGTATTATTGCTGTATTGGAGCAGGATCAGACACTAGTTCTGAATTTTAATTTCATTCAAATTTTTATGTTTGTTATGAATCATCACAAAACTGACAAGAATGATAGATGAGTGCAAAAAAGAATTACTTTTTCCATTAAATGTGTTCCACAAAAGTGTTGTGATTCTTCAATATAATAATTAAAAACTATCAAATTATTTATTAATTTTATTTTGAGTGCAACTGAGTCGTGAAACACATGGCTTGTATTCGTAGAGGCTGGGGTTATCCAAATACCCACCACGCCTGACCTGCAATAATTTTTAAAGATATTTTCTCGATGTAATAAGTGAGAGTAGACACCCCTCAACCCTCATTCCTTCCATTCTAGTTTTGAACTGCTAAAGGCATTTTGCTTTGTAAAGATTTCTACAATTTTCAATGGAAGTATTTGCCTATACAGGGTGGTCCTTAGATAATTGTACATAGAAGTACAGTACAGTCTTCACTTCTGAATATTGCGATTCAAACCAACTAGCCTTGATGAAATATGTTGATATTAAGAGAGATACAGGGTGTTCAACATTAAATTTTCAGCTTTTTACAATAACAACTATAACGTTTTTGGATGTATATGCACCAAAATTTGAGGCTGCGGTTTTTGATATAAGAAATCATAATTTTGTACCCATTTCGATGTATTTTGTGGAGGGCGCACACGTATGCGTCATAAATGTATACAAAGTTTTTTTGCCCCTCACATTAGCGCTACTTCTGTGAAAAATAATTGAAGCCACATCATTACAACAAAAAATATATATATCTGTTAGTATCCCCAAATCTTGACGGTTTTAGGAGAAATCACATCTTAGTGATTAACTACAGAACTATTATTTAATGAAATTACGTTCGAAAATTGTAGTGTAAACGATCATTGCTTTTTTCAGTATTAAGATGAACAGTATTAAGCTATAGTAGCAGTTGAAATGAAAAATATGTATGATACTTTCAATTTCACGTGAAATTCCCAATTAAACGTCAGTTTATGTCAAGTTTCTCGTTATATTTTCCTATTTTGGCTTTTTCGGTAAGCGAAAAAAAAAGTTGTGTTTGATACATGCAGGAAACGCTTCAGCAGCTCATTTCCTGCCTTTGTGACACATATATACTATAAAGTTATACGATGATAACTAACTGTACCAAACCTATTCGTGAGAACTATTATAAGCCAGGTTGTTTCATGCTGTTATACAATAGACTAGGGCTACCAAAGAGGAGAATGTTTGATCTGAAAAATTATATATGGAAACATCGCTTAGGTGGAAACCTGTTAAGATTCCAATTAGAATGCAATATAAAGTTAAACCTCTTTCCGGTATCAACTGAATAATTGATTTAACTGCAAATAGCGGTTCACGATAATTAGCTTTTGTAAAAAGCTAAATAATCATTTAAAAAGTACTAAATGACTCGTTAACTTGTGGCTTTTGAAAGGCTGTTCAATGAAATTTATCACCTTCAATAAAACGTACTTATGTAATAAAAATATAACAACTAAAGCTTAAATTATTATCTGAAGCAAGTTGTATTGCCCACGTTTAAAGTGCTGGCGAGTGTAAAAACACTCATTCTGTTAGGAATAGTTTATACCTACTTATTGAAAATGTGAGGTGAACTTGTCGATAAAACTATTTTTGGGTTTGCGAATGAGTAAAAGAGTTATATTCATTATTAGGAAGATGCTTAGTTTTTGCCACGGCTATTCCTACTTATGTGATTGTGATGGAATATAATATGTAAACAGGAAAAAACGGTTATCTCAATGTATCTTGTTATTATATGTTTAGAATAGGCTTAATAAAAATCTCCGACTCATGAATTTTAATGCGAACTACAAAAAAATGATTGTCACAAACTGTTCACGAAATGTTTTGATAAGAAATATTCACAGTTATAGCACCGTTTGTCAGCAGCGAACAACACCAAACTATAGGACTATTTTCATTGAATAAGCTACAACCTTTGTAGGTATTCACAATTTTTACACATAACCTCATAATTTATGTGAAAAATTCGAATAACCAAGTATTTGGTTCTCAAACTGTTATTTTTTTGGTTTTAAAAATTATCGAACCTGGTCGTTGTAGGTTTGTTGAGGAATTGGTATGAACGTATTTTTGTTTTTGGAGTGAAAAACTGATCTTATAAAAGCTACAATTTTCCATTGCAATTTTTTATTACCGCAGTGCGTTACTGAACATTATCTTATTTTTATATCAGTAGTTGAATTATTTATTATTGTATACCATAAAATAAAGAGTTCACATGTAGGTTCGCCACTAAACCTTAAAAACAGATCATTATAATCGACTAACCAAGGATAAATGTTAATCGACCAATCTTATGGAAACAAGTGTAGGAAACCACAGTATCAAGTGAACTACGTTTACACTTACTGCCTACGTGTGAAGTCTTGCGATTTCCAAATCACCTAACATCATATTATACCTTTTATTATAAAATTGGAAACACTCAAAAGTTTTTGGAACAATCATAATCCTTTACAAAAATTTATTGCAGTTCATGGAATGAAAATTGAGATCAGGTATCGGCCAGTTGGTAGAATGTGGTTGAATCCATCGCAGCAAACACTAGAGCTCTGAGTCATGCGTCTTGGTTATTTCGAATATTCTCATACTCAGAATGATTTGAAGAAAATCAAAGGTGGCGTGCTGGATCTTTCTCTCGAGATTTTTATACCAATGAATTTATTGCTTACGAGTTTAACAACCTATGAATAGGGGATATTTCTATTTGGAACCACTTTTTCCATATTATATTCCAGGGAGTCATGGAACTGTTTTCTTGGTCTTGTTGAGGGATAAGGATACTTTGCCTAGAAGGTGAGTGTGATCTGGGAATGGAGGAGTGGAGATATCACTAAAGAGGATATAGGTTAGGTTAGAATACTGCAATATGTCGATATTTTTAAATCCATTTCGCCTCTGTGGCCCAAGTAAATAGTGACACAATGGCAATTATTGCTTTTTAATACAAATGAAAATACGTAATTAACGGGGTAAGTATGTCGCTTTTCAAAGGTATTTTCACAATAAATAGATCTTCCTTTTTGGTAGTTTCCAGTCTTATAATATTTGAATTGGCATGTCCAGGTCTCTGATACTGAGTTATTGAGAATTGCAACACATTTTTCAGAGGTTTGACTAAAGAATTGTATGTGTAAACATATCTTATTATATGATTGATTGATTCATTAGTAATTTTTCTCGCAATCACTAATTGCACATTTCCTTAAAACTGTATAGGAATGCAAATATGAAGAACGCAAATCAGAAATCACGACCGCGGCACATTCTCCGAAATGGCATATCGTGATATATAATTATATTATCATCAACATCATAAAACTGATAGCTAAAAAATATTCAGCTTCCTAATAATTTTGTCATGCTAGAATCACGTGACTGACTTTGATTTGCCGCATACCGTCATAGACGTAACAAAATAATATTTAATTAATAATGGATAAGTATAACCTACATAAGCTCACCTCAGCTTATGGTGTTGACATACAATGAAAAAATCAACAGTTGCATCTCAGTTCTGATCTATAGTATTTTTAATATGGATATCACCCGTAGTTTGATTTTGTCGAATTCTTTTTTTTTTCAACATGCGAAGCTTAAAACCGTATTTGCTATTTTTTCCCGAAGTTATTATAAAAAATGATTTTCCAGTATGTAAAATTATTGGGTTTGATACTAAATTGAAACCTCTTTCACTTATTTTTGAGTAGGTATATAGGTACTATGAACGGGTATTTAGTTTAGCACAGAGCATGACCTGTCGCCACGTGTAATTATGGTGGTTTGTCTGTTGGTCTGTAAGTTTGTTTAAGTAATAACTTTATAAAGACGCAGAACTAGAACTCGATACCATAAAAGTTTCAGCAGACCTCCAATACATCAAATAAGTTACATTAACCAAAATGATTTTTGTATATGTATAGGTTTCCCCACACTGGCTCCGAATTATTTAGCTTCATTATTACAATATTAATAATTACGGTGACTTCCTCGGATGAAAAAGCTCTGCTATTATTAGAACTGAAATTATGTAAATACAATATTTTCTTTTTCGGATATAGGTACCTAATTTTACTAGTTTATGATTATCATTATGACTCAGGTCATGAACTATACGATATTATTTCATGATTACTTGTTATTATAAATGTAGTAAAACAGCTTCATTTGATGGAAGATATCTTGAATGTCGGGAGAAGATGGGTAGCATATTTTATGCCCTCCTTCTAACTACCTTGACGCTAAGCGTATTATCAATAGTAATACCCCTAGGGTCTTGATAATACCGAGATAATTTTGTCATAGAGAATGCTGAAAGCGTGTTGCTTGATAATAGCCCAAGGCCGCAGGCCGAGGGCTATTATCCTTGAGCAGCTCGCTTGAAGGATTCTCTATGACAAAATTTTGAGTATTCGATAAGATAATTTTTTACTTTGTAGATATCAAAAAATTGATTGTCAATCTGACGTTTAATAATTTTAAATACACAATTTATTAGTTTTAATCAGTTTGACGTTTAACCAAACTGAAAACACGATATGTAGGGTATTATCGCTGTAATCCAGAGGTGATTGGATGAAATTTGACACATGACTTAAAATTAATTAATTTGATTGGTTACTATATTTAGTAAAAAATTATCAATAGTAATACCCCTAGGGTCTTGATAATACCGAGATAATTTTGTCATAGAGAATGCTGAAAGCGTGTTGCTTGATAATAGCCCAAGGCCGCAGGCCGAGGGCTATTATCCTTGAGCAACTCGCTTGAAGGATTCTCTATGACAAAATTTTGGCTAGAATAATGTATTGCTATTGGTTAAAACCACCAAAATGTCAGATTTTGACAAGTGAAAAAAATAATCAATATAATCTTTTGGTAAGATAATTGCTCCTCCCAAAACAAACATTTTTATTTTATTTTTTCTTCGTGTACTTATATACTTACATAATAAATGGCTATCCGCATATATTGTACATATACAATATTTTCATCAATCACTTCTAATCTGCCGACTATTTCATACAAGCGGATGGTTTCCATTATCACATATAGTGTACAATTTTGATGATTTCACAGTAATTATTCATATTTATATTTCCAGAATAATTCTCTAGCGGATCTTTAATTTCAAGAATAGGTTCAAAATGATCGCTAAGACAAAGATGTTTTCACCAAATGGAAGTAGTAATTATTATTAAATGAGTAGAGAACATCCTTATGGCTATTTTATGTGGAATACCCGAAGCAAAAAAAGCAGCTTTACCAAAAAGCTTAAGCGAAATTGTATTAAGAATTGGAGACACTTCTGACAGAATATTCCATAATCAGAGCAGAATTGATGATTTAATTAATAGTTCATTTTTTGTTTATACTTTTTTGAACATACACCACTTTATTCATCCCTCCATTCCACGGAAACAAAGCAATACACATAATTTTCTCACTTATTGTAAATAGTAAGAGCCATGTTGGTATAAATCTCATAAATAGTACCTAAGCGAGATTCAAAATTGCATGAAAATGTCTGTCTATATCAGATCTTCTGTAGAAATTTGTGCACATTTGTCAGTTCTAGTACAGTACGTGTTCAGTCTTACATACTTCTATCCAACATTATTATTTTCAATTGTGATAAGAGATAATATCTCTTATTATACCAAATGCAGTTTTTGAGTATATTTACATTTATTGTTGTCCAAGTTTCTTGTATTACCTGACGAGTAAGTAAAAAATTTTTTATCCACTTCTTTTATATGTTCCATAATTTTTTTACTTACTTACAGGTAAGCACTGAAGATGGCTTAATAGCCGAAAGCGCTCTGCTATTTTAATAAATTAATATTTACACAGAATACGAATATGTTTTCTTGACTTTCGAGTCATGTGTACTCAGCTATAAAGTATTCACCTATATTTACATTAACAAATTCATCATTATCAAATACTGTACTCTTCGTGGTAATCCTTACTATTTTTGCGTCTCGCTTATGACTTGATGTTTAAATAGTTCTCCATTTACCACCAAACAATGTCTTCAACTTTTTGACTTGTACCCAGTGCTACGTTCCGCATATTTAGCCCCATAATCGCTTTTACATCACAGATATCTCTAGGTTTGTTAGTGTGGTCATTGTTAGTGTGATCCTTAGACTAACCTCACCTAACTTCATGGAAGTACCTAATTGTAGTGAGATGATTTATCGATTGAGCTCAATCAGGAATTAGTACAATCTGATGAAATTTCAAATATGGTAATATGGTAATGGTATAATTGATATGGATCAATAATTGTATTCTTCGTCATTATAGTCCATAAAGGTACGTTGATTTTTTGGAGTCCTTACGTGGAGCATTCCTGCATCCAATTTGAATTTTATTCAAACCAATAACTTTCCCTGATCCTCTTTATCTTACTGAGAGACTAGAGATATGTTCACGTTATGAGTGCTTTTATGGAATACTTCTTGTTGAGTCTGCATCCTGGCCCTAATACGAATACTTCAATCATTCAAATTTCAGTTTTCTCACTTCCTCTTATGGTATTTTTACTAGGCGATAAAATAATAATTATTCACGTAATTAGTGTAAATATACTGCAAACTTCATGCGTGTGTTGATAATTCCTATATCTCACGTGTTACATACGAAATTTTGTCTACAACAGTATTTCAGTATTATTAGCAGTACCTATATCATAAAGTTTTATTCAAAAAAATATACTAATCCAACGCATTGTTGATAATATTGACTGCAAACATATAAGATACTGTAGATTATATTTTGTGACCATAGCAACGAATACCTACAAGCAAATCTGTGAAAATAATATAAATTAATTGATACCTACATCAAATTGTCGAAGTTCTATGAAAATCTTGATACGGATATTGAAAATGCAGCTTCCAGGGTGTCTATCCATTAACAGTGAGAGCTCATACGAGAGTATACACTTATAAAGTGTGCTTGCGGGGTATTTCATAATTTGCAGTTTCGAGAGAGCGCGCATGTGCACTTCATAAGTGTGTACTCTCGTAGGAGCTATGACTGTTAGTAAATACACACCCAGTGTTATTTTAAATCTTCTGCACATTTATAATAAATAGGTTATTATATGTACCCTAAACTGCATAATGAATAAATATTGAAATCTAGTATCCATATATTTTTGGTTCTTATCATCGCAGTAGTGCATGCGGTATAATGTATTCAAAAACGCATTAGTGTGGTAATATACGTGATCAAGATCATGACACTGGAAATAGTGTGTTACTTGACAGTTGTAAATAAATTCTATAAAAAATGCGTAGTTATGACAGCTTTCAACGTCTAATTTACAAACAAATGACAAAGAAATACTTGATCCATATTTTTTCTTAGTGGAGGAAATTGAAATTATGAAAAGGAGGTTGTATTATTTTTAAAAACTGATAAAAATGATAAGCAGCAATGAAAAATTATTGAATAATAATGGATAAAAGCAATACTTTATTGATGTACTGTAGTTTATAGCAAATTTTCTTGATAGATTTCTTAGTGAATAAACTGAAAAGTATGGAATTTCCGTCAAATTCAAAACGTGTTCCCGGCAGGCATATAATTATGATTTTTCCAAAACAGTTCACAATACCTTTCACACTCAATACACTGGGAAATGTTATCATGATTGACTAATAATAAACTTCTATGTACTTTTGATTAAATGGAAATAATCTTATTGTGTACCTACATAAATAGTAGATATATTCTATATACACCAAGGTGGTGAAGATTTTTATTTACCGAGCACTAAAATTATTTCGTGTGGAGCCAAATTTAAGACAAAAATTGGAAGTTATTCATAGAAACGTTCACCCTGTCGTCTGACTGACAAGTACACTGTCAGTTTTCGAGATATTATGAACGTACTCGTTATGCCATTTTTGGTTGAGCGCGAATTTATAGGTGATTGCATTTTCATTCAAATAATTTAATCTTGATAGGTAATTTCGAGCAGCAGATATATTAAAGACAATTTCCTGTGTATAAAAGATTATGTTGCATACGTTATGTTCAACTACTTGCTCTAAATTCTCAAAATATTCGAATTAGTCTATTCAATGACCTATTGGGTTGATAAGAGAAAAAATTATCCACCACCCATAGAGAAATTCAGCTCTTCAATTGGCTAAAAGAAGCAATAATTGTCAACTTCACAGCTAGTAATGGAAAAATGGTTTTATTTCCAATGAGAGGTCTATAAAAAGAAATATGCACTGTGCAGTGATTAGTCTTAGAAATTCATTGTAGCCAGTTTTATACAAACATATTATCATTGTCTAATATAGAGAAATAGTCTGTCAACCTCATGAGTATAACAGAGACCATAAAAAGAGAGATGCATACATATTAGGAGGTGGCGGCTTAAGTTAAATTACGGTGAAATTTGAAACTTCCAGAAACTTGTGTATACGAGATGCTATTGACCAATAGGTGGCTCTATGATAAAATCTTAATAACCCTCAAAATAAACATAACAAAATACATTTTCACTTATCAAAGTTATCCTAGATAACTAACCCAACCAAACAAAATTTTACGACTATAGATAAGTATATTTCAAAATAATTTCTGGACTCAGTTTCTGGTCGGATTTATAATAAAAGTAACAGATCCGTATTAGATAAAATTTAGATATCAAATCATAAATTAAATTTATCTTCTGACAAAAAATAACTGAATTTTACACGAACAAATCTAATTGGAAAATGTTATCAAACAATGTTCCTTTAAAAAAAGATACGATACTGTGTTATTGTTATATACAGGGTGTTTTCAAATGACAACGTTTGCATGTATATACCTTCAGTAAAACTGGACAAAATGATTAAGCTCATTTACTTTTTGAAAAACAGGGTGTTGAAGTATTGAAACATTGAATGTTTTAATTCTATAACTTTAAAATGGATGAATACATTGATTTTACATTTGGTAGGTTGTTTTTAAATAATGTGAAAAGGCATATTTTTATAAAAAAACATTTGTCAATTCTTGATCCAGTGGTGTATTTGTAGCTATTTTCAATAGAGGAGTTCAGTTTAAGGTCAGTGTGGCCAACAAAAAGGGGTTTTTTCTGACAAGAATGACATTAATGTATACTGTTTAAAACATAAGATTTTGCATGTTTTCTATCATTGCGAACATCTATATTGCTTCATTAAAATAATGAATACACTCCCGAACCGTATATCTTGAAATTTAAATTGACTTTTTAGCTGAATACCTACACAACATATCGGTGGCCTCTATTAATTTTGTATTCCTTAATTTTTTTCACGTAAAAAACACATAACCTTTGCACATCAAAAAGTGTAGTTTTCAAGATATTTAATGTTTTCATGAAAAAAATAAGGAATATAAGATTGATTGAAAATAGCCACAAATGTCAGTGAAAAAAGGAAGGAGAAAAGTGACATATTCTTCCAAATTTACACCACTGGATCAAAAATTGACGAATGTTTTCTCATCAAAATATGCCTTTTTAAATTTAAAAACAACCTGCCAAATTTCAAATCAATTTATTCATCCATTTTAAAGTTATCAAATGAAAATTTCAACACCCCGTATTTCGAAAAGTAAATGACCTAATCCTTATATCATTTTGTCCAATTTTACGAGAATTTTCTACGTGTATACGTTGTAAGAGTCATTTGAAAACACCCTGTATATCGTCCACGTTAACGTCCACGTGCTGTTTGTTTTTCTTTTGATTCAATCATATTGTATCATAGTTAAGCTTAGATATTTTACTTTCCGTTCGCTACCCACCTAGGTATATCTCTACTCAAAAATGATAATATGCGTAAGCTTTTCCTCAAAAAATAGTAATTAAGACTGTCCAAAAAAAGTGTGTTTATGCATTTAATTGTCTGTAAACTATTTTGGAAACATGTAGGCTCTGTTCGCATATCATCTTTGTGACTGCAACTAACGAAAAAATAATTCAGAACCATCCATTATTAGCATATATTTATTTGATAAACTGTATTCTATTCCATCCAACCACTATTTACGTATAATAATCAAAATAACAACAATTCTTCAAAATACCAATCCACGCAACTACAACAAAAATTAAATACTTGACAAATGCGAGATAACTATAAAATCTTTTCACCCTTTACCTAAGGGTGGTGTGGTTATTATAAATGACCTGAAATGACCTTCAAAAACAGGTAAATTTATTTCGAAAATAGACTCACAATTGATACAGATTGTCGTCAGTTACATCTAACGTTTAAAAACATCACTCAAAATAAATAGGTATCTTTCCTAATTCGAAGTGAAATATTATATTCAGCGCCGTCTAAGCGTTGAATCTAGCTTTCACAATACGCCACCTAAACGTCTAATCCGAACTACCGGAAAACTGTTAAATTTTTAACCCATAAGGTTGTCAGACTATTTCTTTATATTAGACAATGATATTATTAAACAGTATGTGAAAACACAACGAAATAAATTGAACTTATATGTTCTGTATGTTCCTTGTGGTATATTATTCATTCTTTTTTTAATTTCTTGGGAAATTAAACCACAATATTTTTGAATTCTTTATTTCAACGTTTCGGTAGCGTTCCAGCTACCGTTTTCAAGAAAAAATAAGTAAAAATTGATTTTTATTCCTAACTGACACAACGGAAAACGAAACGTTGAAATAAAGAATTCAAAAATATTGTGGTTTAATTTCCCAAGAAATTAAAAAAAAAATTGAACTTATGTTTCGTTAATATTCAAAGTTATTTCAACTGTTTCAGATTTTAATACGTTTTGCATTAAGTACATATTAGTTTTTTATTTTATTGCAGCGTTCAGATTGTAGCAAATTTCGGTGAACACATAATTATATCACATTCATTCATCTCAATTGTTTACTACTCCTAATAAATGTGCAGGCGTGCCTTGACCTAGACAAACTCAAGCCAAAGTACCGGCACTGAGGCCACTGGCGGGCCAATTGTGCCATTCCTGCTACCTAGACATCTATGAAGCCGGGCCCTTCGATAGAGGCTACAACCTTTTCCAGTGAATGCCTGCTTGTGTCTTCATGGGACATAACAGGGACTCCGAAGATTCGCCTGCGTAGTACAGCCCAGTGTGGACACTCTAAGAGAACATGAACTGACGTTTCGTCAGTCATGCCGCAACCCATACATAGAGAACCTTCCTATACTCCTAGGTTGTAGAGGTGCATACAGCAGTGCCCTGTTAGGAGTCCTGCTATTTTCCTCATCTTGCTCATTGGTAGTTCAATAGCCTCCCTAGCGTGTCCATCAGTCTATCCCTTCAGTAGAAGTTTGGATTGTCTAGGTCCCTGCAGAGCATTCCAATGAGCGAGGTGCTGATTCCTCAGCCACTTCTCCCTACGTCTCAATTGTTTAAATAGACTTGAAAACAATAACATTTTTCAAATTAAAAGGAAGATCAGTTCCCATTGAAAAAAATGTGGGTTGTACCTGTTATTTCTTCCACTTAAAAAATGTCAATTTATGATTCCAATATAATATGTTTTGGGATTTTTCACAAATATGTACAAGCTGAAATGATTAATCAATTCCGTTCATCTTTTACACTCTGTTCAATATACAATATGTCCCTCTAAGTTGGAATCATATTAATTTCAGGAAAACAGTTATTCTTCATGGAAAGGTCTGCTCAAAACATAGAATATAGTCATCAAATATCAAATTTTTGAGTCATATACGAGGTTTGTCAAAAAATATGAATTTTACTCAAGAGTGAGTACGAATATTTTTATTTTGAATAAACATTCATCTCTTGTTATTACTGAATACATAATTTTCGATGTTTTTTCAATAACTTTGCCGTGGAATAAGTGCGTTTCCATTTATTTTGCAAATAATAAAATACATTCAAATAATAAGCTATAAAACCAACATCATATATTATTAATATATCATTAGCAGACATATTACATGTATTTTAAAATCTGATCAACTTTTTTCAGTAACATTCTTCAATTAACATTGTCAAGTTAAAAGGTATTTCACTACTGATTAAAACTCATATTTTTTGACAAACCTCGTTACGATGATAAAAAGCTTTCCATGTTATACCAATTTAGGAGGACATTTTATATATTATGCACTGATTTGCCGGCTCTACTAATGTTTGTCCAACATATTTTTCGATCGTCGTTATTTGAACCTGTCACCATCTTTCTACAAGTATGAAAATTACGAGAAACTGCATCATATATTTAAATCAAGTATGTATACCAGTTCTAGGGGTGATAAACAAGTCATCACCATCGATCGTAATTATCGATCTAAACTTATCGAGAAAGGGATTTATCGTGAAAAGAATTATCATCTGGAATTGGCCTACGCCCCATGTAGTTGATCTGACACCTATCGAGGTTTTTGCATAAATAATTTATGTCATTCGTATTTATAAAGGTGTAAAAGCTTCTTGACACGCACTAGTTTTTTAACCGTTTCATTCAGTTTTAGCTGGAATATAGTATGTTTATTTACGGCAAAGGAAAATCGAAAGCTTCAATTAATATAATATAAAAAGAAAAACAAATACAATCCTTTAATTAATATAATACAAAAGCACAAAGATCCGCAGTCAGTATCTCAACCTCACACATATTTATCTAGTATATTACTATGATATACTACAATCAATTAGCTGCAAGTTCGTTTTGAGGATCACGAATATACAGTTTGTTATGTGTTATGAAACTTGTACTAATATTAATAATAATACTTTTATTGCTCTTAAAACAAAATAGTTTACAGGGAGAAATCTGAGTAACAAAAAAAGGGAAAGAAAAACAATTATTACCTAGTATGCAACACATGAAGGTAAAGAGAAGGAAAAAAAAGAAGGAGGAAAAAAAGGATATATAACAAAACAAATTGAAACCTATATAAAGATTAATTATGTGTTTAAATTATCAAGGGAATTGATGAAAAAATGAAGACTCAAGTAACCTCACAGATCGATGAATGTATTTTTGAGAAGACCTAGTTTTGTGATGCTGTTTGAGTTTTTGGGATTAGTCCTGTATATGGAACGATGACCAGCAGCACATCCACTTCCGCCGCATGCCACATCTGTCCCATCTCAATTGCAAGATCAGTGTATTTTGCAATTTTCTTGTATCGTCTCGGTGTTTGTTAACATCTTCTGGACTTGTTCGATACGATTTTTGGATCACTCATGACTAATTTCTCGTAATTATTGGTATTTACCTGGTCCTGGCTTGCCATCATAAATCCTCCTTTTTCTGTTATTATTATTATCACTTCCTTTAGTGTGATTACTATTATTAATATCACTACGATCTCATCCATAATCATAATATGCACTGTGTCCACTAAGTCCGTACCATATGGGACTCTTTTTTATCAGATATCTACTTTAGTATTATGCGATGTTTCTCAAAAAATATGAACTGTACTCAAGAGTAAAGTACCTTTCACAATATCGAAAAATAATCTTTTTTGTAGCCTGATGATGGTAATATTTTACCGAAACTAGTAGCACCCTTTGTCCCTCTTGTTGGACAAGATTAAAGTTTGTGGTTTGGACTTCGTGTTTTATTGAACCTACTTTAGATATCGAAAAATGTTGTATATAGTTGATCAGATCTGTGAACTATGTTATATCGATTTATATAGAAAACAGGTATTTTCTTAATGTATTCCTAGATTTTATAATTACAATGCAAATTTCACTGTAGTTAGTATATTCACTCTTTTCATGGGGCTGATTCTTGAAAATGTAATTTTAACTAGTATTATTCAATGTTCTCATACCTTTTTCCATCCGAATGTAACGAAATGTGCGTAAAATTAAATAAATGGGTGATTGAACGAAACAAATATACTATTTTACAGAATATTAGTTAATTACCTGAGGTGAAGGTTATTAAATATTTTCTTTTTATTCTGAGTATCAAGTACAAGTATGATCCCGTATCCCAATATTTGCATTGGGATGACGTAAAACCTTTTTATCATAATTTGCAGTATAAACACCCAAAATACGGTGCTGAAATTTCAAATTGGTACATTTATCCAGTCAGTTTTACCATAAATCGATCGTTTTCCTTTCCCAGCGAAAACATAATTTGAATAAATTTCGACCAGTTTCAATAATATACAGGCAGGAAATTTGGTGATTTATCGATTCTATTAGCATAAAATATTACAAAATAACGTCATATAGATATTCATTAGCTTGGTTAAGTTAGTTATTTATTGTAATTAAGTATTTCTTAGTAGGCCACTTTTTATTTTGAACCTAGTAAGAGTGAGTAGGAATATCTTTTTATTTCCTTTCACATCGGAAATATTTGTTTTGGACTACGACTACTCGTAGTATAATACAATACCTTTTAGAAGAAATTCAACTCTATTATCAGTTATTACACTTTCTGTCACTGGTGACGAAAATCACGTTTTTGCTGAAAGTAAGTATTCTATTACAAAATGACGACTTTTTGTATAGGTCTGTAGAAAAAATATTTATGTTATATCAATAAAGTTTTCGCAAGTTATCCTAAATAATTCTCGATGAAGTAGTGGAATAATTTTTAGCAATTTTTAATCATCCCAATATTCAACGCAGAATGTTGTTTGTCCATTCATTTCTGATGCAAAAAACTTATACAATTTTAATAAATTTTGTAATTTGAATTGAAATTAGTATTTCAAGTTGATATTCAGATTAAAATCTATTTGGAAAATTGCAAAATTGAAGCACACGGAAGGTATGGTTTGTACAAAAAAAATTGAAAATTTGATAAAATATACTTCAGTATACATAATTTATGGAATTTTATACCTTTGGAAGAACCCAGTTATACAATTTTTTTTTCAGTGGCGTGACTGCTTGGGTCATTTTAGAACAGTGTGAAATGTTCATCATGAAGTTTTAGATTGTATTTAAAATTGGGCACAATATTACATAATAACTATTGAAAGTATGCATGATAACTTGGCTTTCAATTGAATAGACAAAGATGCCGACTCACGTCAGAAAATGAGGAAATAGGAGTTTTTTCACAACCACTATGCAAAACACTCATACTTCTTCGCTTGTGGGTAAAGTGACGCTTTGCGCACTAGTTGTAGAAGCTACTATCACCTAAGTAGTGCGGGAAGTGATATTTTCAAGCACACTATTGCAGATGTCCGAACGCTTTTCTTTTGGTTGCCCGAAACATGGTTCAAAATGCACAAATTTATGTACAATGTGTCATGGTTCTGAAAATTGTTCCAATATGGAGGAAAAACCCTACGAGGATGTAAATGATTCAGATGAAATTGTGAATGAAAAATCAATGCAGACTGAAAATAACATTGGAGACGAGAAAGGTGATGGTCTTGAAATTTTCGAAGATCAACTAGAGTTGGAAAAGTTTCTCGAATTTAACGATGGAGAAAAGCCTTCAAAAAAAAATTAATGAATAAGTGATAAGAATTCGGAGTAATTTATTTATAAATAACAAGATTGATGTTTTTCAAAATATTATAATGAATAACGTAATTGGAATATTTACATTTAATGAGGTTTTCTATGACATAAATGTGATTTAAATTGAATGAATGAACTTTTTAACTAAAAAAAATTGCAGCAGACACATTTTTCCCATGAAATTGTACATAGTGATTGAAATTGATTCAACTTCAGTTTTTTTTCAATTATATAGCGTTTTCTTAGAACATCTACTATAGTAATGTATTTTTTTCCACACTATCAGAAGGTAGAGATTCCAACGAACAAAAAGCCCACCGAATTCTGGAAAAAAGCTGATTTTTGACGCGAGAATTTTCGATTGATAATTAGGATGCTTTTTTGAAATAAAGTGGAAAAAAATATTTCAAATAAAATAAATTACATTATATTGGGCCATATAGTAAGGTAAGATTTCACGAAATTCCATGAAAAGAATATTTTTTCTCAAAGATAATAATGGAAAACCAAAATCTTGGTTATTTGAATTTTTCACCTAAATTTTAAGGTTACGTCTAAAAATTGTAAATACAAAAGCTGTAGAGCTTTTTATCACTCACAACTCTGCCATCCAACTTTTTTCCAAGGACTTCTAGTTTTCCGGAAATCGAGATAACCGGAGATCACCTTCACCTTTACCCTTACCCCTCCCACTTCACGAGCTCGGATCACCCGTAAATTATTTTTCTTCCCAATTTTATCACATTTTTTTGATTCCAAGTATTATCTACTGTGGTCTATAAGTAACAATCTATATTTTGTAGGAGAATGAATGGATGTTGATTTAACAACAAAAGATATAAACCATATATGACACAATATGTAAGTTTCAAGAAGAAATATTTTATTGCCTTAGTACCTAAGTACCTAGGTACCTCCTAAAAAAGAATGCATTCGAAGTATTCAAAATTTTGAGGAGAATGAAGAGAATGGGATTATAATATTTTCAGTTTGTATAGGCGAATATGCATTCTCTAGATTGTACCAATACTTGATACATGGATGGCACGTTTCAGTACCTATATACAGCTCAAAACTTTTTTCGCGAATATTCACGGTCATTACTTGTACGTTCATTATCTATTTGAAGAGAATAAAATTGGATCGGTAGGCAAAACTGGAAAACCCTATACATTTTAAAATATTTTTAAATCATAGTTTGAGTTGAAGTGAAATATGTGACATAAAAAGATGTTTCAAAAATTTCATATTTTCTTCAATTGAAGTGATAGTTAATCAAGTGAATTTTAATGCATATTAGTTGTATAACCAATATACAAACATGTTTAATCGTTAAACAATCCAAATTCAGTTTCCAGAAAAACGCATTTTATAAACACAAAATAATAGTCGATTTGTCACAAATAGTATATACCTTTTGTATAAAGATTATACAAGTTTTATATTATGGTTAATGATTTTTCTCTCAGTGAATATTTGTCCGGTCCCGGACTTTTACCGAACTCTGTATGATAAAATAAATAGTGCGAATAAATTCCTGTTGAGCCATTAGGAACAATAGTATTAAAAAAAAGAGAATTTTGTGATGGCATTAAGAAATTATGTAGATAAAGGAACTAGAGTATTTTTTAAGATGTGTAATCCTATACATTTTTATACCCACGTCTACCTATATAGGAAAAAATAAAACAAATTAGAAAAATTGTCTTTTTTTCCATATCCACAAAATTATTGCAGGAGAAATAAAATCCAAACAGTAAATAGGAATGGTTGTTTATGTAACAAGTGAGTGAAGTAGCCTTTTTTGGCGAATGCGACATTCACATGAATCAAAAAAAAGGTATTTACTGTTATGATGTTATGATATCAAAATAAGTTGAAAGAACTTATGATAATTTAAATAAATAATTAATTCATTGTAATAATTAGAAGAATATTAATATTAAATAATCAATAATAATAAAAAATTGGAAAGAAACAACAATTTAAATAATTGTCATATTATAAGATTATAAGATAAGATTAGCATAGAAAAGTGTTCGTATATCATTAACCCGAGTGAATGTTATTTCAACAAAAGTGACAGTGACAAGCGCTAATAATTAGAAAAAATATATCAAGCAACTACCTGGAGACAGGTAACTAAGGGAAGGAACGATGGAAGAACGAGTTTTGTTGATTGGTAACCAGAAGAAACTGAAAATGAAAAGAAAAAATTATTATTTTGAAAAATTTCTAAATTTAGAAGTTTAGTAGATTATATTAAAACATAGTGCCAGAAGAAAGAAATCGGTACATACAAACCATAGTAAAAGAAAATTAACATTTACCTGCTCAGAATAATCTATAACTTATTCCTGGTAGGACAATTTTATTACCATACATAAAATCCATAAGGAATAGCTAATTACCAGCCCAGGACAAAAATTATGACATTGTCATAATAATATAGCCGTATTTTATTGTCGAAGATTCCAAAATTTCAAACCTATATGAATTTACAGTGAACTTTTCTTGATTTTTATTGTGGTTATAACCTAGAAAATCAAACAATTTCGTTTGAACACTTATCTATTGGACAAGTTGTTAAAATAACCTATGTTCAATAATAACTATAGATAAAATAAGCGATAATAATTTGTGTTTAGGATAAGAAAATTTATAATTACCTTCATATACTATTTTTATATCAAATAATTCGTTGTAATACATGGTCAACATGTGCATCGTAATTTAGAAATTTAGAGGTTAAAATTAACCTGGTCGAAATCTTGAATTTCGATGTTTCATATATAAGTATCGATTCCAAATAGAATTGGACAGTACCGTATTCAGGTTTAGTGTAAACAATTTATTCATGATAGGTATAGAAATGAAAACAGCGTAAAAAAATTTTTATTCATGAATAATTCAATAAGTAATTGATTATTAAAATTCGTTATTTAAAAAAAATAATTTAATTATAAAAATAAAAGTAATAAGATTATTTATGAATGAAGTAATGTTGAGGAAGCTTCCAATTAAAATCAAAAATATACAAATTTTAAATTACTTTGTACTTTTCAATACGTTTATTTTCAATTTTTTTTTGATTAGTTTTATATGAAATCATTCTGGTTTCTATTCAATTTTTATACATATATGAGAATAAAAACAAAATATTCTTTATTAGTTTATAAAACAAAGTTTTGAGTTAATTGATGAAATTTATAAAAAAAAATCATCATAACATTTATTTGTCTATTTCCATAATATGTAATCAGGAACCGCCCAAAAAGATAAAGTGAGTATAATATTTCAGAGAGCCTTTCTTTTATTTTAAATATTCAAATAAGAAGAATATAACATTACATACGAATTGCATAAAATACTTTTTCTACTATCAGAAAATTCATTCAGTTCAGGTAATATGCAACTAGAACATTTTCAGAATATATTATCATTCAATTTTTCCTACACTATTATTTTGTTTAGTATTCTCCTGAGAAATCCATTTTTATAATTATAATAATCTAAAATAACATACCTAGTTTCCTAAAAATTTTTTAAAATTAAATATAAATACAATCGATTATCTTAGGTAGCATGGAGACTATATATCTAGTCTCCATGCTAGGCATATTCGGAAGATCACAATTTAAATTTTATGTCAGATTCAATTCTCAAAGGAATGTTACTTCACCAAATTCTATAGGTTTCAATCTCTGATTTTCGGAAAAAAGCCTAGATTCAATATCCATTTATTATACATATATTTTTAAAAAACTATATACCTATAACTACATACATATTGGAATTTTTTCTTCACGCTGATGCGTAAAATAAAGTTTTACGCACTCGAAAGTGTGCCTAAAGTACACACTATAGTAGAAAAATAGTTTCTGATCCCCGTGGTCACTTTTCGTTCGCGCAAATTACCTTACGGATTAAAACCACTCATCAGATAAATTGGCAAGTCATACGTTCACCGTCATTTACAATATTCGATTTTCCGACCAATTTTTTTTATATCGTGTTTTATGCTGGAACTGACTAAATGGAATCCGTAGATTCCAAAAATATGCATAAAAATTTGTTTCGACGAATATAATAAGAGCTAGACGCTTTTTTGAGTCTTATTTTTGACATATTTTCACATTATTATCGAATATCTCTGGAAGCTACCGTTCCACAGGGTTCCTCTCTGCGAAGATTTTTTGTCACCGAAAAGCAGGATTTATAGAAATTATAAGTGTTCGCCAATCAGTATGTATAAATATGTGTGTTGTTTTCGGTGTGAACTTGGAAAAATTTTCAAGACTTGAATTTTCTGAAATATTTTCATATATGTCTGCCCATAATTTGGAGCACGGGAATACTCTAATTCGTCCCTGTAGAATCCGAATTTGTCTAATTTTATATGACCTATTTCCACATATTATCGAATATCTCCGGAAGAACCCGTTCCATGATGTTCTAGAGTAGATATGTGTAATTTTTTAGAAATGATTTGAGTATGATTACTTTGTTACAAACCAATTCTAGTCTCGTTTTGTTCCCGTGACATATCAAAAATTAATAACATATTTGTAATATTAACTAGGTACTTACATCGTCACCATCTAACTGTCCGTACACATCAATTTTATCAATTCTAATTGTTCCTTGAAAAGGATAGCAAACAGTCCCTTGAGCGATTTCAGTATTAGACCAAACTGACACCTCAGGCTCCCTCCTGTTACCCAATCCAGCATTTCTGACACACAGACTAAATTCCTGGGGGATTAAGACACACGTCTCCATGTTGACTAAGTCTCTAGCACATAGTACAACCCCAATGAATATACACTTCCAAAGTTTGCTAGTCTTAAAAATTATTGCAAATTATTGAATTAAAAAATAATTATTTTTTCGTAACTTTTTCGCGTTCTATTTTTATTTATTCGCGGCCGTAGCCTTGCATGAGTGGCACTGAACTAGGCACTAAACTTGACCCTCAGATCTTGAGTCTATCTAATCCCCACCTCCTTATATGCACGTGGTTCTACAGGTACAGTCTACTTCTGGTGGCAGGTGCTCGATGGGTGCTCGCAGAACCTCGAACGAAGTGAACGGTGTCATATACATTTTAGATGTTTCTTTCCTTCTGACCGGATATCATAAAAATCTATCCTGATGGAGCTCGTAGGTAGGTAATGAAAAAACTCAATGGATTTTAATACTCGTAAAAATTTTATTATGATTGAGAAAGAATATGAATAATTTGATAATAAAATGAAAAATATCTATACCTAGTTGATAGATGATCGATACCTAATAGAATTACCTACTGTTATCAATAAAAGTAAGGAGCTAGAAAGAATGGTGACTCACTACAACTAATATGATAAAATTGTGTAAGAATGAAAAAGCAATTTTATGGCAAACATTAAACTCTATCATTTTGTTGTACTTATAGTAAATCTGGGTACCTACCCACTTACCTAATTGTTACATGTTAGTAGGTACCTACATACCTATACCTGAGTATACCTGGTAGATTTTTCTCAATTGAAACAATAGTAAGATTTCCACGATAACGTGAATAGGTAGTTATTTCCAAGTTTTCATATTGTTTTGAAAAAGACGTAGTGCCAAATCAATATTGTTCTGAAATTCCCTGAATTCATAGGGTCTATCTATGGTTTAAGTGTTAAAACGCAGAAGTTCCAAAAATTATGAAGATAATAATTGTTTATTTATAGAATCACGCATACCTACCTACCTACCTACTACTATCAATATTACAATGTTTCATTAGGTCATTAATCTCCATCTGTTTGTTGGATATAAAAAATCTCCTATTCATTAGAGATCAGTAGTCGGTCAGAAAAGTAGCCCATGCAGGAACTGTTCACCTGTACCTAAAAATGAAACGGATAGCTTGAGATTCGAAATTTTGCTTCTCATTGTCAGTTAACTCGATGTGTACCTACCTACCTACTGAACAAATCCATGAGGAAAAAGTAGAAGCGTTTTGAAAAAATTATCATTTATAAGGCAATTTCAATTGTACACCTACCTATGAGTACTTAGGTTTTACCTATACCTAGATAGTAAAATCGTACGCGGATACCTACCTATTATCTATCACATTCCAGGCATTTCTTTCCAAACTTGACTAAACTAAACTAATGATGTGGAATTATGACAGGCAAACGATCAATTTTTTTGTTTCAAACGTTTTCACGGTTAAAGAGAGTGCCTGGATTTGAAATTTTGTTGATTGAATGCTCATTAATTATTAAGGTGTATTTCAAGTTAAAAGCCATCATTGATCTCACCTGCTTAGCAGTGGCTTATGCATACGTACATACAAAGCTAAAAGTCCTTCGTCGATACAAGGGCAATAATAATGTCTTGCTATATGGATCTGGCTGAATTCCGTGATGCCAAAAATTTTCCAAGGATGTCCGATCAATAAGTGTACCTACCTACCTACCTACTTATACGGCATAGGTACCTACATAGGTAAAACAATATGGACAAATATATAGGAACCTTTTGAACAGTAAGTACCTACTTATTTAACTTTTGTTTATTTCCAATCGTCTAGTGATACCCATGGACATTCCTTACCTTTAAAACGGTATAGGTAGGTAAGTGTCACATTACTTACTTCCACTTTCACGCTAATCGGACTTTTTCGGCTAAAAGCATGTGTCCCTTTTCCTGAATACCTATGATAGTTTCAATGTTCATTTGATTTTCTCCGGAATTATTCCATCAACGGCAGTGTCCCTAGCTTCTCGGATCTCCGGAGAAATAGGTACAGGTTAATTAAAAATCAGAAAAGGTACATTGTAATTCATTTTATGGGGAATTAACATTCCATTTTTTCCTAGATAGGTTCATTTTCCATAATCAACTAGGTACTAAGTAGTATCATGAGAATTTGGACTCCACTTTCATTTGTCAACGTTCGTTAACCCCACCTAATACCTACTGATTCAGCTCCGCCTTAGAACAAGCATGAGTAACTCCAACACAAGGTATCAGTGAGAATCAAGTGAACTAAAAATTCTTCAAGAAACATTCCGGAGTAGCGAAACGGTTTTGCACCTGCCTGTCCTCGGGAAACAAGTAGGCGGCGCTGTTCAGGATTGATCCGCCTTCCACCAATAAAAAACAACTAGTCAACCAATAGGTCTAGCAAGTTCGTTATTGAGAGGGGAGCCCATCTAAAACAATTTATGTAGATTGCTATGCAAAGTGTAAGTAAACAAGGTAAAAATAAGTTGAGGAATGGACATCTTTCTATAGATCTGTACCTACCTGTACAATTTTAAAAAGTGGAGTGAATAAATGAATGTTTCCCAATAGCCCAGCCATTTTTGGTTTTCTCTGCGGAAAAACTCCTAGTGAGCTGGATTTTTGTATACACCTTCATTATGGTGTTGTTATAAAGATGTGAAAAATCGACATCGATATCGTGCCAGCTAAAAAAGCTTTGAAGGTCAAAAGGTCACGAAAATCAGTTTTCCGGAGATATCACACGGCCATTACTAAATGGATAGATTTTATGAGGTGGCTCTTGTCTTATTCCACTGTGACCTTTTCAATTCTATCGTAGTCCTTTAAACTCTGGAATACATTCTCCAGCCTGACTCTTTTTGAAAATTCTATCAGCCTGGAGACTAAACTTTCCATATAGCTTTCTGCCAATGGTTTTTCTTCGCCTGATGCAATTATGCAAAAAACCACCCACTCTCCAGGCTATCGCACTGCCATTTCTTTTTCTAGGTGACAAAACCTTTTCTAGTTGGCTATAGTTAAGTTCCGTTTTAGACAAGGTAGCGGACACAAACATTACAGGCCTTTCTGATCCATCAGGTAAAAGGTGTCCAAGAACTGCACCTATAGGTAGGTACCATAGTACGATGCATCAGCAGATGACACAACAATTTTGGCTTAAATGGCATCAAAATATTCGCATTAGTCAGGAGTTGTTTGCTAGCTTCAAATGTCCTGTTAACCACCTCGGTCCATCTCCAAGGTGTTTTTTAAGTAGTGTAACGGCTACTCAGATAAAGAGCTACTCAGGCGTGAATTCGGATACCAAACTAATATAAATTCAGGGAGTAGTCTTACCTGTTCGCGGGTAATACTACTTATTTAAATTATTGAAGTTATATTGAAATAAATGAAATTAATAAGTTAACAAAACAATCAATAAATTACGTTAAGGAATTTGAGTAGAGTTAAGGTAAGTGGGCGCCACCCTGAATAATATTAGTTGACTTGTTTTCAACACTCTCTATCAAAACAAACCTGGAAATGCTGGAAGAGAAGGAATATGAACTACGTTGCTAAATTTACAAGTTGTATAATGACTTATTAACTAAATATCACACTTGGAAAACAATAATAATTAATTTAACGAGTACTCTTGTTGCAACAATGATTGACAATTAACGACGGTGGTACTTTCCTGACTTCTGTGTTTTCTTCAAGTCCGATGTATAATTGAGGTCCGGTGTCTTATTGAGGTCCGGTGTCTTATTGAGGTCCGGTGTCTTCTCAAATCCGGCCGTTCATTGTCAAAGCAGCATAGTAGTAGTAGTTATTTATATATAACTAATTTTTTCACGTATGGTAACGGCTTTTTAAAAAAAGATTTATTTATTGAGATAATTACAATAGTTGTTATAAGATCGGAAGTAGATTCTAGACTGAATGAAAAATGAATAAAAAGGTTTTACAATAACTAATATTAAAAAATAAAACATAAGCAAAAACAAGTTCACACTGAGGTTGAAGATACTGACTAAACAATTTATTTATGCTACACTGAGAAATATAACTATATAACACCTCCCCCATTAGAATGAGGCTCCTTCTGGAAGCTGAATTTTCTTTTCTTGTAGTTCCATGGATATTTGTTCAGGAATCTTCTTTTTCTTCAGTTTTTTCTTAAAAAGTAGCCAAATAATAATTAATGCTATACCATTGTATAAAATTATGGTCCATACGCTGGGAATATGCAGGTTGAATTTTTCTTCAAGTATTGGTGTCAATTCTTGAGACGAAAGTTCTTTCAATTTTAAATTTTTCAAATTAATTTCCATGGAAGACATTTTAATTTTGTTGAAATTAAATTTATTACAGCTGGAAAAAAAATAATAATTGATTTAACGAGTACTCTTGTTGTAACAATGATTGACAATTAACGACGGTGGTACTTTGCTGACTTCTGTGTTTTATTCAAGTCGGGTGTATAATTGAGGTCCGGTGTCTTATTGAGGTACGGTGTCTTCTCAAATCCGGCGGTTCATTGTCAAAGCAGCATATAGTAGTAGTAGTAGTAGTAGTAGTAGTTTTTTTTCCCCTTCCGATCACGCCATAATCCCGAGGAATTATGGAGTGATCGGCCGGAGTGGTTGAAATCTTTATGACGCCTGATGTCACCCAACCTCCAGGAAGAGCCCTAAAATTTAATAAATTAGAGGGACTGATCGTGGATCGTGGATGGATGGGAGTCACCACGCAGTGTGTGGACTCACCCACATTTTATGAGCGTTACCACACTAAACACTCCACCCCCGAGGGCTGGAATCCCTATCTCCACCCCGAGGTGTGCCGCCGAGATCCCCCCGGGACTGTCAACCGGCATTACTTCAGAGGGATGACACTGAATTGATGTTGTTTCCTTTCCTTAAGCGGTCATCTCTTTCCTTTTGGTGGTCATAATATTAGTGGCCATCTCGCTTACGGTTTCCCAGCTTCTCAAGTTCGTCAGCATTTTTTGTACTATATTTTCCGGGGCTAGTGTACCCAGTATACTCTCTGCTTTTGCTCTCTCTTCTGCCCATCTGCCACATTCAAAGTAGGCGTGTTCCGCAGTATCCAATTGGTCGCAGTAAGGACATTCCTCAGTCTGGCTGATCTGCATGGAAGCGCTTGAAATAGGCGCGGAAGCCCCCATGCCCAGTTAACATTTGTGTCACGAAGTAGTTCGTTTGCCCAAATTTGCGATTTACCCATGGTCTCAGGTCTACTATCAAGCGCTTAGTCCATTCGCCCTTTCCATCGTCTTCACTCCATTTCTCTTGCCATTTATCTATTATCGAGCTACGAACCGATATTCCGTTTTCGCCTTCTCCTGTTCTTATTCGTTCTTCAACGAGAAGTTCAATTGGCGGTACCCGAGCTATTACTAATAAGGCCTTGGTCGAGGTTGTCCTTTACGCGCTAGGGATGCGCAGCGCTGTTCTTCTTTGTACAGAGGTAAGTATTTTTCTGAACACTTGTTTTTGTATCGCCCTTTGCCATATTTCTGCACCATACAAGATGATGGAATACACTACCGAGTAGAGGATACGTCTTGTGCCTTCCTTCGGTCCACCGATATTAGGCATAATTCGACTTATGTTGCCTATCGCTTTGTTTGCTTTTTCTGCAATTGCGTTCCCATCCTCATATTTTTTTCCAGGTGTATACCTAGATACTTCAGACTATCCTGGCTAGTAATATTTGACGCTTCTACTTGTACAGTTATGTTCTTAATCTTTCTACCTGCAGCTTGTAAGACTATCTCAGTCTTTTGGGATGCTAACGCTAGTTTCTTCCTTTGCATCCATCTTACCACGGACGTGATGCAGTTCCTCGCATCTACCTGCGTTAATCCCTTTTCGAACGGAGGGTAGGATTAAGACAGGTCTGCAGTTCCTCACACTATTGTTTGTAGGGTAGCACAATAATGCACCTGTTTATAATAATTTGTCTTCAGTTTCAATTTCTTCAGTTTCAATTTCTAACCTAACCTAACCTAACCTAACCTAACCTAACCTAACCTAACCTAACCTAACCTAACCTAACCTAACGAAAATCATTGATTTAATGTTGTGTTTCTGTTTTTTATTTTACTTATATTTGTTCATATTTAATATTTACTAGCGGTATTTCTTCTGCTGCGGTGTGTTTCTGTTTGTTTATTCCATATGTATTTGTTCTGTTTGTTTCTTTTTTATTTTGTATTTTATTGTTATTATTTGACAAAAATATAATTTCATATTGAAACATTTACTAGCAATATGTAAATATTACCTAATCAAAATCCCTCGCACTGTCATTGTGGACCTTGCTACCTGATACCTAATCCCTTACCCTTCGTATGCTGCGAGGAACTGAACACAAATTTTGTACCTACCTGTTAATGTGCGAGGAACTAGACGACTCCGCTTACCACATCTTCAATGGTTTGGCGGGCTTTGTCTTCTAGACTAGGTGCGTTTTTGGCTACAACTATTACTGCCAGATCATCTGCATATCCGATTAGTTTCACTCCTCGTGGAACCGGTATTCTCAGTACTTCGCCATAGTATATATTCCAGAGTGTGGGACCTATAACTGATCCTTGAGGGACCCCACAGGTTACCTTCATGATTTTGCTGTCGCCGATATACAGTTTACGGTTTTCCAGGTAGCTGGCGATAAGATTAAATAGATACGGTGTTACCCTTCTTCTGCGCAGTTCCTCCATTATTCCATCCCAGGGGGCGGAGTTGAATGCGCTTTGTACATCTAGTGTTATCAACGCACACCGTTCTCTACAACCTCTCTGGTTAGCCTCATCCGCTATTTCTTGTACCCTTTTAAGATCATGCACTGTATATCTTTCTTCCCTGAATCCATACTGTTCTTGCGCTAAATCGCCTGTTCGTGTTATCTGTTGCTTTAGTCGTCCCAATATAACCTGCTCAAAAAGCTTTCCTATAACATTCAAAACGCATATAGGTCTGTATGCCGTATCAAGGCCCGGTTTATTTTTTGTCGGGAAAAACTCCTGTCGTGAGTAGTCGGTTAAACAGTTGACGCACTCTTCGAGGATGTACTTTGACCAGCGCTTTAATTACCTCTGGCGGTATGCCGTCGGGGCCTTGTGCTTTTTTATTCTTTATCCGCTCGCTCGCAGTTTTTAGCTCTGCCAGTGTAAATCGAGGGATATCCTCTCTGTTAGCTGGTATCCTATCCCATGTTACTATCGGGTTTGAGGGAAATAGCTTTTCAGCGGTCTGATATTGTGCATCATCGGATAAACAACTTAGCAACCTAGGTTTCCATTTGTCCGTGACGATCTGATAGCCTTTGCCCCAAGCGTTTTCTTCAACTTCGTCGATCACTTTTTTCCAGGCGGTGCTCTTTGCCTCTACAATAGCCTTTTTCAAGGCTCTTCGGCTTTCCCTGTAGCAGTTTTGCAACTGTGTTTTTTGCGCAAAGTTGTTTTTCTTATCACCCCTGGTCATATCTCGTCTGCATCGGTTGCATTTGGTTCGCATTTCCGCTACTTTCTCCGACCACCAGTATACTGGGTTCCTTTTTATTTCCGTAATTTTTCTTGGGAAGAACTTTATTGCAGGCTGCGATGCTTTTTGCTTATCTACATTCAATATCTTGTCTACCTATTTTCTTTTTTATCTACTTTTTCATAACCTATCTATCTATGATCGTTCCGAAAGATTGATCTAGATATTTCACTTATAGATATTGGGCAAGGATTCGATGGCTTGGGAAGGAATTATTGTATTTTTAAGTGGACTGTAATTTTTGGTAATTTTCTTCCCTCCTTTGCTCTCAGGTTCCTCGCAGAAAACCTTTGTTGATTGAGCTTTATTCTTGAATCAGGATAGATAATTATACGCTTTTTTAGAAAATTAGAAATTATATTGACAATTCGTATAAATTTTTATGATGACAACTGATACATAACAACGGTTACTAAGTACATTCTTTCTTTTTTTCACATAGATGTATAGAGAAACTTTTAGATGTTTTGTCATCAAAGATAATTCATTCAGAAATAAATAATGTCATTAACGAAGAAAATGCATATTATATTTAACAAAACAAATCTGTTGAGAATTCTCTTGAATTCTCAACATACTGCCCGGCTACAAAGAAGGCAAAAAAAATGTATATATTAAGCTTAAAAATAATGAACCTATTTGAAATTCGCCATTGCCATTGCGTTCATCAAATTAAAATGTAAGGATTGATAAAATTTTTCATTAAACTGAAAATGAAAATACCTTTCATCAAGAATAAACTATGAATACTTGTGACCATTATATATCTGTCATACACATTCACAGAAATAAAATTTTAAAACGAATAATGATATTAATGATTGACAAGTTAACATAAAGATTACGACACTGTATGTCTTATTTTGATAAATACAGAAAAACAAGTTAAAATACTGATATTGTGATATGGAAAGAAGTCCTACTTTCTTACCTACTAATAATAAAACAACAAGAGGAAGTAAAATAAGACTGATCTTAATGTGAAATCAACAAAAGTAGGTACTGATAATACCTACTTTAGCTGAAAAGCAGAAATTGACATAACATTCTTCGGTAAATGATATAAACTAGTAAATGTATAGTTACGATAGGGCTGTGATTCTATAGAGGTTCTATAAAACAAATTTTTCAAAGAAAAATGAAAGATGACTAAGTTGTGATTTATTATGTGTATGTTCAATTTTGTTTAATCTCGATCATATGGGAAAGGCGATATTTTAACGATAGGTCGAGTATAGATACCATCTATGGTTTTTACTTTTACAGATCTGACATTTCCATCATTTCCGACAAATATTTGTATTACTCGAGCTATTGGCCAGCTTAGAGGTGGAGTTTCTTGGTCAATAACTAGGACAAGATCACCGTCCCTGATATTAGATTTTGTTTTCAACCATTTAGGACGATTTTGAAGACGATGTAGGTAAGATGTTTCCCATTGCTTCCAGAAACTTTGCTGAACCTTAGTACATTGTTGCCAAAATGATAATCTGTTTGTGGAAATTTCTGATACATCTGGCTCCGGATGAGCAGTTGAAGGAGCACCGATTAGAAAATGACCAGGTGTCAGGGGATTAAGATCAGTTGGGTCATTAGACAAGGGATACAAAGGACGTGAATTTAAGATTGCTTCGATTTGAGCAAAGATAATTGACAATTGCTCGAAAGTTAAGGTAGATTTGCCTACAAGGCGAACTAAATGGTACTTGGCACTTTTAATGGCTGCTTCCCAAATGCCACCCCAGTGAGGAGCACGTGGTGGGATATTTTGCCACTGAGATTTGGTAGCTGAAAGATAATCTCTGATGAAGTTTAGATTTGCTTGGATAGACAGGAAATCATGAACTTCTTTAAGCTCATTTTTGGCTCCGAGGAAATTTGTTGCGTTATCGCTGTATATGACTGAGGGACATCCTCGACGAGCTATAAAACGTTTTAGGGTTGCTAAAAATGCTTCTGTGGATAGATCTGACACTAATTCGAGATGGACTGCTTTAGTTACCATGCATACAAACAAAGATAGATAACATTTTGTGATACGTGCTTTTCGAAGAGTTGAAGATTTTATGAGAAATGGACCTCCAAATACCGACTTTCTGGAAAGGCCTGGTAATGGAAGTTCGATATGAAGGTAAATCTGCCATAATTTGCTCAGCTGATTGAGCATTGAACCGATGACAAGTGATACATTTAGAAATAATGCGTTTTACTTCACGCAAACCATTCAATGGCCAATAACGTAGTCTAAAATTTGATAATGTGGTTTGTGGCCCACAATGGCCTAATCGATTGTGTTCTGACTTTAACAGAAGGTTGACAATATTACATTTGGATGGTAGAAGTAATGGATGTTTCTGAGAATAAGGTATGGGTGCATGAGACAACCGACCACCCACTCTTAAAAGTCCATCTCGATCTAAGAATGGCTTAAAAGAGAGTAACTGTTTACATTTTGAACTTTTTTGATTTTTCATCAGCTGAATTTCATTTGAAAAGTATTGGGATTGTATGTTCTTCATGATTAAATTGTGAGCGTAGCTCAATTCTGGAGAAGATAGACTTTCTGAGAGTTTACTAAGACTTTTTTCTGAGTGTAGGCTGTTTTTATTAACTACTTTCAATTTGACATTGTTCACGAATCTTGAAATATAAGATACTATTCGTTGTAGCTTAAGAAAAGATGAAAACTTATTGAAGATGATTGACCAGAAATTTTCTTCTTGAAGAACGACAGACAAAGATGTTTTCTTTGATTCAGGTAACGAATTAACAAACGAAAAGGTGTCAAGCTGATCGAAATTTATAGCGGCATTAAAAAATATTTTTGGGCCATGAAACCAAAAATCCTGATTTGAATTACCTCGAGATAAGATGCGGTGTGCAGATCTTATGTGACGCCACTGGAAATGTTTTGTTTTTTCTTGTATTTGAGATACTCGATTTGAAACAAACACTGACCACTTGGAAGGATGGCATTTAATCCATGGTAAAGCGATTTGTGAGTCAGACCAAAGATTAATAGATGAAAATTTGATTTTGTTTTTAAATATTTGAAGAATTCGGGTAACTAAATTTGATAATAAAACCATGGCACATAAATCCAATTTTGGGATTGTTAGAATCCGACGGATGGGAGCTACTCGAGATTTTGCAGCTACTAGAGAACAATGTACAGAATTGTCTGTATATATCGATCTAAAATAGACATTTGCACCATAAGCTACTGAACTTGAATCAGCAAAAGCATGAAGTTCTATACTTTTTATTTCTTTGTTTAAAAATAGATATCTAGGAATTTTTAGATTTTTTGGATATTGTGACAGAATCGATTCCATTCTTGTAAGACTGGCACATGGTCGATTTCCATGTCCCAAGATTTATTGTTGAGAGCCCAAAGTGATTGCACAATCAATTTTCCTTGAACCATAATTGGATTGACTAATCCAAGAGAATCATAACATGAAGAGATTGTGGATAATATATTTCTTTTGGTGATTTTTGGCAAATTTAAATCTGATGGAGCTGTGATTTGAAAATGATCTGAATAGGATTCCAATTGAGTCCTAAAATTTTGCAAGGAGTATAATCGAAATTCATATCTTTGATTTGATATTGAGATGGAAAATTTGAATGAAGAGTTTTTGAACAAAATTTATGCAAATTGAACCCTGAAGATTTAAATATTGAAGTGAGCTGTCTGTAAAGGAGATCTAGATCAGAAATAGAATTTACACCTGCCAACACATCATCTACATAAGTTTGGTTAAGTAATGCATCTGATGCCAGGCTTTGATTACTGTTACGCTGTGCTATGTCTTTCAAGACACGACAAGCTAGAAAGGGAGCATTTTTCAATCCAAAAGAAACACAGGTTAATTCGATGCATGACAAAGATTCAGAAGGAGAATTTCTCCACAAGATATTTTGTAAGAAATTGTGATTTGGATTCATTTGAATTTGACGATACATTTTCTCAATATCAGCTGTGAGAACATATTTAAAAGATCTGAAACGACACAAAATGTCAAATAATTCTGGCTGCACTCTGCCACCAGTGAGAAGAATGTCATTTAACGACACAGATGTAGTAGTTTTACATGAAAAATTAAAAACAACTCTTAATTTGGTAGTTATGCTGCTTTCACGAATAACAGCTAGATGAGGTACAAAATATTTATTTTGATTATTTTCATTGGTAAGAGACAAAGGTATGATACGTCCATGATTAAGAGACGAGTATTCATCTATGAATTTTTTATAATTTTCGAATAATGCTGGATCTCGTTGAAATTTCTTTTCTAGGGAGAAAAATTCTATTTTTTGCTTTAAAAAATGAGTCACCTAACTTTTTATAGGCTTCAGGTTCGATTAAAGAAAGATCTACTTGATATATACCAGATGGTAGGATTTTCGTGGTCGAAACGAATGTTTCTTCGTCTAGCATTTCATCTTCAGATGCAATAGGATATGTATGGAGCTCTTCCTGAGTCCAGAATCGTTCTAATAGATTATCTAGAGATATTGTTTGACATAATGATGATAATTGATGAAAGTTTGATTCATTAAATTCTTTTAGTTTTGAGATAGACTTAGATTGAGATATATAATTTATAATTGATGAGATTTGGTGTGAAACTTTTTCGTTTGATTCGCCCAATTTAGATAGATTGTCTTGATTGAGACTAGATAAAGTGAGATTACTAGATTCATCTCCTTTTGAGTGATTAGATAGATAAAGACTTGATAATGTTTGATCTGAACCTACTTTTCTAGGTTCACCCATGATGGATTCATTAGATGTATTACCTTGAGTAAGATTCGATGAAGTGTGATATGAGTCCGAGATTTCAAACTTTTTTTGTTGAGATAGAGTTTGATAAATTGGATTAAGAGCTTTTTGAGGAATTGCACCAGAAACGATCCAACCCAGAGATGTATTGACCAGAACAGGGAGACCATGTCCTAATTTTTTGATTCCTAGTTGCAGTATATCATAATGAAGATCTGCACCCACTAGCATATCGATAGATGCTGGTAAATTAAATGTTTTGTCTGCTAAATATTGTTTATAAAATTCAGGAATGTCTAATGAGTCATTATTTATTTTTATTTGAGGTAATTTGTGTGTTATGGATTCTACTACTGCACAAGAAACTTGGAATTCTGTGGATTTGTCATATTGAGAGGTGAATGTGATGTCTGCCATCTTATTAATGACATTGGGAGTGTTTAATATACCCGATACTTGTACATTATGATTGTAAGATTGATATTTTAATTTTTTTAATAGGGATAATGAAATGAAAGACATTTGAGAACCACTGTCTAACAATTGCCTTCTTTATTTTTTACTATGACTTGGTCTGTTGCTAGTAAAATAAAAGATTGTTTATTTGCAATTGTAGACAGTGACGCCTTTGATTGTCAAAATGAACATGATGGGTCATTATCAGACCGATAATTGAAAGAGTTAACATTTTCAGACGTTTGAAGTGATGAATTTTCACTCGAAGGGGATTTTTCCCAATGGTTTTGATTTGAATTAATTGAAGATAAAGTGTGATTATCGATAAATTCATTTGATTGTGAGGCTTGAGATTGGTCACAAAACGTTACATTTTTTCTAGGGTGTGATTTATTTTGTACTTGCGATGGAATATCGGGAGTTGAAACTAATAATGATTGGTTACCTCTATTAGGTGGAACTGACTGGAATCTGGTGTAAAGTTTTTGTTGACCTGAGCAGTCGAGATTTTGACAACAGTTTGCAGGTTCGGAATTTAAAGAATTCACATTGTTTGTAATATGATTTACATGCAACAAGGTGTTGTGTTTTTTGTTACACACGGAACATTTATTATTTGATTGACATTCATTGACAGAATAATTGGGATTTAAACAATTCCAACACAAACGATTATTTTTAGCATAAGTGTGGCGTTGTTCGACGGATAAACTAGAAAATTCTTTACATGTGTAAATTTTGTGACTGTTTTCATTACAGTAAACACAATTTTGGTAATATTTCTTAGGTTTTGACGAATAATTACTTGTATTGAGTTGTTGTGCAGCGAGAAATGAGACTTGCTGAGTTTTATAAGATTTATTCGGTGTATTTAATTTAGTTGTATGAGGATCAAAAGTGGATTTTTCCACATTTGACTCATTGTGTTTTGATATAGATATATTTTGTAAAACCGTGCATTTTCGATTTAAAAATTCTAATAGGTTTTTTACGGTGGGTAATTCTTCCGTATCGCATTTTTCTTCAAACGATCGGCGAGTGATGAAATCAAGTTTCTGTTCTATGAGTTTTGTGAGCAATGAATCTAATAGTTTCTCTTTTGTTACATTTACATTTTCTAGATTTTGTGTTGTAGAAACAATTTCCGCAATGAATGGTTTTAAATTTTGTAAAGAACAATTAGATAATTCTGGTATTTCTAAGAGGCGATTGAAGAGATTAATAACATTTGGCCTTTTATTTAAATATTTTTGTTCAAGAAGTTTTAAAGCAATCTTAAGACTATCTTCAGATGCATTCAAAGATTTGACAAGATGAAATGGTTCGCCCCGTAGATACATATGACAGTAAATAATAAAACTTTTCAGAATTCGATTTTAATTTTTCATTATTCACAATGCGAGTCGTCTAGCTCCTCGCACATTAACAGGTAGGTACAAAATTTGTGTTCAGTTCCTCGCAGCATACGAAGGGTAAGGGATTAGGTATCAGGTAGCAAGGTCCACAATGACAGTGCGAGGGATTTTGATTAGGTAATATTTACATATTGCTAGTAAATGTTTCAATATGAAATTATATTTTTGTCAAATAATAACAATAAAATACAAAATAAAAAAGAAACAAACAGAACAAATACATATGAAATAAACAAACAGAAACACACCGCAGCAGAAGAAATACCGCTAGTAAATATTAAATATGAACAAATATAAGTAAAATAAAAAACAGAAACACAACATTAAATCAATGATTTTCGTTAGGTTAGGTTAGGTTAGGTTAGGTTAGGTTAGGTTAGGTTAGGTTAGGTTAGGTTAGGTTAGGTTAGGTTAGGTTAGGTTAGGTTAGGTTAGGTTAGGTTAGGTTAGGTTAGGTTAGGTTAGGTTAGGTTAGGTTAGGTTAGGTTAGGTTAGGTTAGGTTAGGTTAGGTTAGGAAATTGAAACTGAAGACAAATTATTATAAACAGGTGCATTATTGTGCTACCCTACAAACAATAGTGTGAGGAACTGCAGACCTGTCTTAATCCTACCCTCCGTTCGAAAAGGGATTAACGCAGGTAGATGCGAGGAACTGCATCACGTCCTTCACAATTAATGGAGTAAAAAGGTCAATGAAGGTTGGATAGTTTTCTGGTTTACCATCGAATGGAGGAATTTGATTTGAAGGTAAAATTATATTTGAAGTTGTTATAGGTGTTGCGGGAGGTGAATTATTTGATTTAGTTAACTTTTCAAGCATATGATTTAGAAGAGACATGGCATCTAGATAATTATTTTCAATAACTTCACGGGGTTCGCGTAGACCTTCCGTTTCATCCAATAATTCAATTTCATCTTGAGCATCGCTATATTTTGTATAGTAACTTTCTAAGGATTATCAGCATCTATCCATTTCAATATTTTTGTGATCTGAGCTTTACTTGTAGTTCTAATTTTAATAAGATTTTCCATTATTCTTTGTTTTTCAACCAAGATAGATGAATGATAAAAATTACGAGATTTATTCGGGATAAACTGGAATTCTGACAAGCTTGTTTTTCAAGATAAAATATGACAAAAATGGAAATGTTAATAAGTGATATACATATTGTAATATAAAAAGCCTACGACTTTTAGGCTTCAATCCACAAAAAACATACACATAAGTATCAACTTGACAGTATGTATGAATGTGACAATGTAACAATCCAAAAACAATCGTAAGGGCGAATATTATACACACTACGAGAATTTAAATAGTAAGGGAGACTCATATCAATTATATGACATTCTCCCCAGGTTTATTGAAGTTCATAGCAGCTTAAATACTCCGGAGGATGTCGCTCTCTAGCAGAACGACGGACTGTAGGTACTTCTGGTTCAGTATTACTTGGAAGATTTTCAGTTATCTCAATTTCAGAAGATTCTTCTCGTGACTGAAAGTCTGCAGAAACCTTGTCTTCAGATAGGGAGTTAACTGTCGTTTGTAGTTCCTCTGAATCCATATTAACGTTGGCGTCTGATGATAAAGTTACATCTCCACGAGGTGCTAAGTGTTTCAGTGACACAGTTGATTCTTTTCCATCTTGGTGACGAATTAGAGCATATTCTGGATTTGCCTCCAATAGTTCAACTTCTTCCACTAAGGGATCGTATTTGCTGTGACGAATGAACTTCTTCAAAAATACAGATGTGGATGGCTTCAACCAAGTTGGTAACGATGTTCCATAGGATGATCGACGAAGATGATTGAACATACGTTCATGGGGTGTACAATTTGTTTCAGTGCACAACAGAGATCGAATGGAATGGAGTGCATCTGGAAGAGCTTCTTCCCATTTTTGTGTTCCCAAGCCTTTACTTTTAAGAGCTAAACTTATACTTCTCCATATAATTCCATTGTATCTTTCGATTTGTCCATTTCCTTCAGGGTTATATGGTGCTGTTCGACTGGTTGCAACTCCTTTAGAATGAAGGAAATTAACTAAGTCATTGGATAAAAACTGTGATCCTCGATCCGAATGAATGTAAGCAGGCATTCCAAAAACTGAAAATAATTCCACGAGATAATTTATAACAGATGCAAGTTACATTTTAATAGAACAATGGTACTATTCATTCTACAGCGGTCAACTAGAACACGGATAGTGCAAATTCAGCAAGTCTCGAGGATAATCAAAGTTTATAAATAAGATAGGAGAACAATTAATATTCATTCTGGCATAAATCATAGTTGTAACTGTTTCTTTTTTCTTCAACTGAGTTTTACACTTAGTATATAAGTTTCACTTTGTAATTAATATTCAATATAATTTGTTTTTAAAAAAGCAAGTTTCGAATATTAAAATATAATTGGCGCAGTCAGTAGGATCGCGAAAAAGTCCTTTTGGTGGAAACTCGTCGTTTTTAAACGTTTGTTCGCGATTTGAACTTTAATACATAGTGATATTCGAAAATAAGTGAAAATCCAAAAGAAGAACTTTCCTGACGGTCAGCAATTGCAACTCAGCCTTCAGTGAAAAAGAAAATTCCTGGACGACAGCAGTTGAAGCTCCTCATCCAGAATTCAAAGTCTCTACAGTCTACTGGACATGAAATTGATCATCGCCCTTTTTCTGTGAGTACTTACTTATGTCAGAATCCTTTGCTCATAATCCTTCCAGTGATATATCTGCAGAGTTTTTAGCAACCTTAATTGAAAGTTTAAATTTAAGTGATAATATTTCTAATTTTGATAATATCAATAAAGAAACCGACAATACAATGGCAGTCCCACAATTTGATGTTAAGATGCTTTGTATTTTACCTATTTTTGATGGAAAACCTAGTGAATTATATGATTTTATTAAAGTAGCTACAACATTATTAAATCAATTCTATGATAGAACAGCCGGTAATGAGAATTGCATTCAAAATATGTTGTTATTACACGGTATAGTTTCAAAAATTATTGGCGAAGCCAAAGAAGTTATTTCAATTTATGGTTATAATGATTGGGTTGATTTAAAAACAATTTTAATTCAAAACTTTGGTGATCAAAGAGATGAAAACTCATTGACACGAGATTTAGTTAATTTAAAGCAAAATTTTAATGAACATCCGCAACAATTTTATCAAAGATGTTTAGAAATTTTAAATATAATATGTAATTATATAGATCTTCATAATCATGATCAACATATAATAGAAAATAAGAAACAATTTTTTCAACAACAGGCTTTAACTACTTTTCTAGCAGGTTTAAAAGAACCCTTAGGTTCAACAATTAGAGCTATGAGACCCCCTACTTTAGCAATCGCTTTACAATATATACAAGAAGAAAATAATATTCGCTATTTATAAAGAGGTAGTAATTCACATAATTCACCCCCACATCAATCTTCGTCTAATAAAAGACATCAATTTCCTACGATACATCAACCTCAGTTTTTTCAACCCTCTACATCGTTTCAAAATTATTCCAGACCACAACAATGGCAAAATAATCAACAGAGACCATTTCCTCAAGGTCCAATTAACGTAAATTCTAGACAACTACCCCCTCAACGATATTTTACAAATCAACAAGTTTTTGGTAAACCCCAAAATATTTGGACAAATAAAAATTCGCCTCAACAACGACCCACACAAAATCCTAAACCTACTCCTATGAGTATTTCAAGTACTCTTCCTATTCCGAGACACCCTCCTTCAAATTTTAATAGACAAATACCTCAGAGACAACCTCCTCAAAGAGCTTGGACTTCTGAAGAACTTTTTAATTTTGACAATGCCAATACTGACATAAATGAATATTATGAAAGTAACGATATTGTTTATAATACGGACGATTATAATGAAAATTTTCGGTCGGATCCGAAATCAATAAAGAAAAAGTAACAGAAATTAATACTCTGTGACCTCTGTGACAAAACAGAACTACCCTACATCGTAATCCAAAACCCTCCTTTAAAATTCCTAATTGACACTGGTTCAACAAAATCATTCTTAAATCCCGATATTTGCTTTAAACATTTTGAAAATAATATTAAGCACGAGCCATTTATAGTAAGCTCAGTTTCTCAAACTCATTCTCAAGAATATTCTGCTCAAATTCCATGTTTTGAAGAATTTAAAAATAATAAAAATTTGCAATTTGGACTTTTCAAATTCCACAAGATTTTTGACGGACTTATAGGTTTAGATAATCTCAAGCTTTTAAAAGCACACATAGATTTTTCAAATTCAAAATTAATTACTGAAAATTCTATATTACCTATCAAATATTACCAACCAGATAAAGCTCAATTTTATTTTATTCAATTAGAGTCTCATTCAATAAATCCAATTCGTGTTCCTGTTAAAGAAAATGAAGGAACAATATTTTTACCTAATAAAAAAATCAATAATGCATATTTAAGAGAAACCTTAACCGAAGCACATAATGGTATTGCAAAACTAGAAGAATATGACTACGACATTGTATACAAAAAAGGAAAATCTAACACAAACGCCGACGCCCTTTCAAGAGTGGAAATCCACACAAAAGAAATATTTGATTTAGAAAAATATGTTGAAGAAGTAAACAGAAGATTAGAAAACCCAGACGATGAAAATGCATCTCTATACAATAATCCACCCGAAGTAAGATTATCAGATTTCGATGATATAGACGTACCAAAAATACCTGTATCTATTGAAGATCTACTAGAATTAGCGGACCCAATTCAAACAGAAGAAAACCAAGAGAAGAATCCAGAAGAAAATCAAGAAATTAATGAAGAAATCAATCGAGAAGAAAACCAAGAAGAAAATCAGCAACAAAATGATCAAAGAGAAATTTCTGATGATGAAACAATCCATAGCAGCCAAGAAAATCCTATATTAGAAATTCCTATATCCACAAAACCCTTGAACTATTATAAAAATCAAATAATATTAGATTTTGTTTATTATAAACCAAGTAAACCTGTAATAAAAGAAATTTTTCCAGGTTGAAAAAGAATTCATGCTCAAATAGGATTAGACAATGTAGAAAATAAAACTATAACATTTTTCAAAGAATTCATAGACCCAAAATTAAAATATGCTATACAATTTTCACCCGATACTTTTTATGAATCAACTTGTACTTTATTGCAATGTACTTTCAAAAACACAGCTTATAATCTTATCAAATGTTCCACAATTCTTACAGACGTTACCGACAAAGATGACAGAAATGACATATTAAAAAATTACCACGAAGGAAAAACAAATCATCGAGGTGTTAATGAAACAGAACAACAAATTCGGAGAAGATATTTTTGGCCAAACCTAAAACACGATATTGAAGAATATATAGATTTTTGTGAAAATTGCCAAATTAATAAATATGACAGACACGCCGCTAAACCCAAATTTATGTTAACGCCAACACCAACAAAACCTCTCGAAATTTTACATATTGACACATTTCAAGCAAACGGACAAAAATTTGACGCTTTTTCGAAATATGGACAAGCATACCCTATAGACGGAGCTACAGCAATAAATGTAGTTAAAACACTTCTTTTATTCATAACTCACCACGGTATACCACATATGATAGTATCTGACAGTGGTACAGAATTTAAAAATGGACTTGTAAAAGAATTTGTAGATACACATAAAATTCTAATTCATTATGCAACCCCAGACAACCCCAGTTCAAATGGTATGATCGAACGATTCCATTCTACACTCATTGAACATTTGAGAACTCTAAGACAAAAATATAAAAAAGCTTTTGATATTCGAGAACATATGCCTTATGCCATTTTAGCTTACAATAGTTCAATTCATAGTACAACTAAACAAAAACCTATCGAAATTCTTAACGGACATTTAGACACTTAAGATCCTTTTGACATAGACATTAATAGAACATTACTAAATAATTATACGGAACAGCACCGCGAAAAAACTAAATTAATGTATGATCAAATTAATCACAAAATTGCTTGAAGAAAAGAAAAAGTAATTCAAGTCAGAAACGAAAACAGAGATCCCCCAATTAATTATGAACCCAGTACTAGAATATTCACCAAAACTACTGAGAAAAGAAATAAATTACTTCCCCGATTCGCACCAAAAACAGTCAAATCAGACAATAAAGTGACAATTACAACAGTACATAAAAAGAATGTCAAACATAAAAAGAAAGCAAATTCTAACAGACAAAATTCCTTACAGGTTATCAACGACAACATGTCAGGAAATAAAAATCCAGAACCTGGCGGACAATCCCGGTATACTACCCCTGAACCTGGGCCCAGCCAAGGTCCAAATTAGTCAACATGACTTTATTCATTATTATAACTTAAACCCTATAGCATTAGAATTAGACACTTTAGAATATTACTATAATAATATAACTAATACTATTTTTAAGTCACAAAATACAACTTTACATTGGAATAGCCTAGAAAATTTAGATAATGGAATTAATTATCAATTACAATTAGCACAACGAAAATTTCAAACCCTTTACCCTTCACATAGAAATAAACGAGGTTTAATTAACGGCCTCGGAAGCATAATCAAAACAATTTCTGGAAACCTTGATCAAGCAGACGCTGAAAGATATGATAAAGCCATAGAGTCTCTTCAAAATAATCAAAAAAATATTATTTCAAAAGCAAATCAACAAATTTCTTTAACCACACGTTTAATTGATAACTATAATAAAACTATAACCTCATTAACTAATAATCAAAAATCAATAGCTAAAGAAGTAGAAAAATTAAGTACGGTCCTGGACAAATTGGTATTTGAATTTGATAAGTTCATCTACATTCAAAATACCTTGAATCAACTAAATCTTTCTTTACAATTAATTATTCAACTGTTAACTGATTTAGAAAACGCTATCACTTTTGCTCGAATCAGTACCTTACACAATAGTATTATTAAGGTAGATGAAATAAAAACAATTATTTTGAAACTACTCGAACATTATAACCCTAAACAAATATTATACATTGATAACGAACATTTACTAAAATATTATGATGTTATTTCAATTGACGCTTATTTTTCAAATTTCATGGTTGTATTTGTTCTGCATTTCCCAATCCTTCATCCTGAATCTTTTAGTCACTACCACCTATATTCCATACCTACAGAAAACCTAACTACAATTATACCCCCTTTACCTTATCTGACAATAAGTAAGGAACTCTTCCAATATTCTAATAAAGCTTGCAAGAAGTTAGACATTACTTATCTGTGTCAAAAAGTTTCTCTACAACTTCATAACAAATATCCAGACTGTATTAGCCAAATCCTTCAAGTCTCTGAAGAAAAAGCCCTTTGCCTCTACGTTCCAGTTTCAATCCATAATACATTAATAGAAGCGATGACAACCTCTCATTACATTGGCATATTCCCGTCATCAACGAAAATTTCTACCCAGTGCTCAACAAGCAACATTCAAGTTCTACATGGAGTTTATCTAATTGAAGTACCGCAAGGATGTGAATTCAGCACTCCCGATGAAAACTACTTCAATTCCAAAGAAACGACAGTAGAAGAACCACTCACTCTTCCGAAGATTCAAACAATTGCTCATTACCCTTCTACAAAAACCAAAACTATCGAGTTAGAGAAAATTCATCTAGACGAACTACAACGTATTCATCAAGAACAACAGCTTCTACAACCATTTTCCTATGAAGACAGCTCTCCTTACATCACTTACTTTTGGTCGCCCCCTGTATTCATCATTATAATAATTTGTATATGTATAATAATCTATAGATATCGAAGATACTTTAAAAGAAACAAAAATCAAGACAAGAAAGAAGAACAAGAAGTTCCATCAACAAGCACTCAAAATTCATCAGTTTTATTTGTCCCTTATAAAACTTCCTCAGGGGATGGACAAGTTACATTTTAATAGAACAATGGTACTATTCATTCTACAGCGGTCAACTAGAACACGGATAGTGCAAATTCAGCAAGTCTCGAGGATAATCAAAGTTTATAAATAAGATAGGAGAACAATTAATATTCATTCTGGCATAAATCATAGTTGTAACTGTTTCTTTTTTCTTCAATTGAGTTTTACACTTAGTATATATAAGTCTCACTTTGTAAATTAATATTCATTCTGGCATACATCATAGTTGTAACTGTTTCTTTTTTCTTCAATTGAGTTTTACACTTAGTATATAAGTTTAACTTTGTAATTAATATTCAATATAATTTGTTTTTAAAAAAGCAAGTTTCGAATATTAAAATAAAATTTGCAGTAGTGATATTCTTGCAAGGGTATGCAAATGGAAATCTGGAGTATTCATCAACAACTGTCAAGAGATATTTGTTTTTAGTGCAGCTGGGCAATGGTCCCTTAAAATCAATGTTTAGACGTTCTAAAGGTGAAGTTGCTTTAATCAAATGCGAATTCTTGAGTTTGAGAAATCTTGGCTTCAGTTCGGCACAAACAGGACAAGACAAAATCATTTTCTTGACATCTTCGAAAGAAAATGGAAGATTTCGATGACGTACAAGATGGTACATTCTTGTGATGCCTGGATGATAGAGTGACTGGTGTAAATCGAATAATTTATTACTACTTGTGGTTCCACAAATTCGAGAGAAGGCATCAGCTGCTTCATTGGATCGTCCAGGACGGTAAACGATATCGTAGCTGAAACACGATAGTTCCAGCTTCCATCTTTAAATCTTTCCGTTTTTAATTTTACTAGAATGCTTTCTGTGAAACATGAACGAGACAGCCTCTTGATCTGTGACGATTTTGAAATGTTTTCCTATAAAAAAATGTTTCCATTTTTTTATGGACTCTATGATAGCATAAGCTTCTTTCTCTACTGGTTTACAAGGAAAGCTTATATGCCTACTTTGTTTTAGAATTTAAACCTATTTGTTTAAACTGTTCGCTATTTATTTGACTTGTTGAAACTTTAAGGTGTTTGGAACCTTTTCTACATTTGTTCTAGTTAAGTACCTAAGTGGTACAGGTTCTCGCCCATATTTATTGTTTGATTCTCGCAAATATTGTTTGATTCTCGCGTAAACCTATAAACTATTTATTTTGCAGCCATGGCACCCTCTTTAACTACACTAAAAAATAAACGCAAAGGCGCCAAGTCACAACTAAAACGTTTAGAATCTTTTGTCGCTAATCTCAGTGGAGAGGAGGAAATCTATATTCTCCAAGTAAAATTAAATAATGCTTTTAACCAATATGAGCTCTATAAATCGCTGCAGTCCGACATTGTGGGACTTACTCCTCCTGAAGATGACCTGTCAGACACGACAGCATCTGAGGATTTAGTCTCTGACAAATTTGAAGATCTAATAGCTACTTTGACTTCAAAAGTTGATCAACATAAAATCCTAGTTAATACTAATACGCAACAATCTAATATTTCTTTACCTCAGATAAATGTACCTCCTTTTCCAGGCAATCAAGCCGAATTTACGCAATTCTATGATCTTTTTAATGCTCTAGTTTTAAATAATCCTAAATTGAGTAGTAATAGTGAGAAATTGTACTATTTAAAAAGCCTTCTGAGAGGTCAAGCTTTGGAATTAATATCTAGTTTACAGGTTACAAATGACAACTTGCCAGTCGCTATTCAAATTTTAAAAAATGCTTATGAGGATCGTTCTAAATTATTACATACTTTGTATTCTGAATTAGTTGATTTAAAACCTTTAGCTAAAAGTAATGCCGCTGCTTTGAAGGATTTCTACATATCGTCAAAGAAAACGCTAGATTTGATAAAGAATTTAGGTCTCAAAGATAACGGAAGCTTCGAGACACTCGTAATTTTCCTTTTAGAACAAAGACTAGACTTTCAAACCAGACGGGCATTTGAAAGTGACCGCTTACCTAATACTTATTCTAACCTAGACTCATTTTTTGAATTTCTTAAAAAACGATTTTCAGTTCTAGAAAATTTAAACGTATTCGAACCTTCTGGTAAAAAAGAAAATAAAATTGAAAATAAATCCAAAGTTTGCACAATAGTGTGGAGGGGAGAGCTAATGTTTCTAATACTTCGCGAGGAAGAAACAATTTTTCGAGTCATTCGCAAACAAATTATACACCTGTTACTTCCTCTTCTAATAATAATCAAGTTAATTGTAACTTTTGTTCAGACAAATCGCATTCCATTTATAAGTGTAGTAAATTTCTTAATTTAATCCCGTCGGAGAGACACAGATTCGCCAAAGAAAATAAGCTTTGTATAAACTGTCTTAGTAGTCAGCATTTGTTCGCAACTTGTAAATCACTGCACCGATGTTTAAGTTGTGGAAAACCACACCACTCATCGTTACATTTTGAAAATAATGTCAACGGGAGATTGGTCTCTTCTAATCACGCTCCTATCGTAGATAGAAATACTTCTCTGCCTAGTCGCAATTTTGGTAACAATCATAATCGCTCCAATTTTAGTAGTAATGTTTCCACAGTCGATACGAATTTAAATGCGACGAATAATTCCGCTATAGTAAATTCTGAGCCGCAAGCATCCGTATCTGCAGCAACTTTTGTAAATAATATTGTTTTATTACCTACCGCTTTAGTAAATGTATATTGTAGCAACGGTGAAACTCGGACAGCTCGCGTCCTTTTAGATTCAGCCTCTCAAATAAGTGTTATTAGAAAACCATTTGCGGATCTCCTGAATCTCCCTACTCGCGCTTTTAATGTAAATATTTCTGGTCTGGGAAGTGGACACTGTAGCCACACATCAAATGTAGTTGATATTTCTTTTAGTTCTATGATTAAACCATATAGAACATTCAATCTAACTTGTTCAATAATAGAAAAAATTACTAACAAAATTCCGCAATTTTCTATATCACCTAATATATTTAAATTACCTTGCAATGTTAAGCTTGAATTAGGTGACCCGCAATTTTTCCAACCTGGAGAAATTGATATGTTGATTGGCGCTGAACTTTATTTTAGTCTTTTGAAAAACGAAGTGATTAGTATGGGCGCAAATTTACCATCTTTTGTAAATACACATTTAGGATATGTTGTCGCTGGCCCAGTTGCCGAAAATTCTCATCACAATAATTTTGTTCTTTCATTTTTAACTCTAAATAATTCTGATTCGGATGAAACTACTTTAACTGAAATTGTAGAAAATTTCTGGCATATGGAGGACGTTTCCAATGACTAGAAACTCTCATCAAATGATGAACTCGCCGAACAAATATTTCCAGAAACTACAAAAATTTTACCTTCGGGCAGGTATCAAGTCAATATGCCCATTGTAGAAAATGTCAATCAAAAATTAGGTCATTCATTTTCAATGGCCAAACGGCGATTTTCACACTTAGAGAAAAAATTTGTAAATAGTTCAACTTATTTTGAAACTTATAGAAAGGTTTTATTTGAATATATTTCTTTGGATCATGCTAGAATAGTACCGCTATCGCTTTATCATGGTATTTCTAACGAACTGAAATATTTTGTACCTCATCGTGCGGTAATTCGCGATAGTTCTGTTTCTTCTAAATGTCGTATTGTTTTTGATTACTCATCTCGCTCGGAGTCTGGTATGTCCCTTAACGATCTTACTCTAAAAGGCTACCAGGTTCAAGATAATCTATTTGACATTATCTGTCGTTTTAGAACCTTTCGATTTGTTCTTTGCGCGGACATTCAGATGATGTACAGAATGATCGAAATTAATCCCTCTCAGCGTCACTTACAAAATGTGCTTTGGCGTGACAATCCGTCTGACTCCTTTAAGTGTATCGAACTAAAGAACTTATCTTTCGGTCAAAATTGCTCTCCATATCTCGTGACCCGCGTGCTTAAAGATATTGCAGATAATAACCCTTCTTATAAATTAGCTCAATCCGCGCTACATTCGCAAACTTACATGGATGACATCCTTAGTGGGGTGTCTGACTTTGATCAACTCAAAACGCTATATTTAGAATTGAATACCGTTCTTAATAAACACGGATTCTATCTTCACAAATGGCACTCCAACTCGCTAGAATTTCTCGAATCTCTCTCGCTAAACCAAAACTTGTAATTTGATTTAAATTTAGAAAATTCTCATTGCAAAATTCTTGGTTTGAAATGGAACCCTTCATCGGATAGACTTCAAATTTGTACCTCTCCTTTACCTAGCTTTTCTGAATTGACTAAAAGAAAAACTCTGTCAATTATATGTAGTAAGTTTGATTGTACTGGTATGGTCAGCCCTTTGATCATGTACGGCAAGTTGATTATTCAATACCTCTGGCAACTGAAACTTGACTGGGACACTCCCATTAAAGATGCCAACATTATTAAACAATGGAATTCATTTGTTTATTCACTTAGTGAAATTTCGCAATTTTCTTTTCCACGGGTTTTAGTAGCAAACAAACCCATATTAAACGTTCACCTACACGGGTTTTGTGATGCAAGTCAGCTCGCTTATGGTTGCTGCATCTATTTAGTTGCTTCTTATACAGATGGCTCCTTTTCTTCTCGCTTAATCGCTTCTAAGTCTAGGGTAAACCTATTAAATCTAAACTTACAATACCAAAACTGGAACTCTGTGCTATGGTTCTACTCTCTACCCTAATGTCTCGACTTGTTAAAATATTTGCCTCTAATTACAAATTCGCCTCAATTAATCTTTGGTCTGACTCCCTAGTTTCACTAAGTTTGGTTAAACGCAAGGCGAGTGATTTTTCACCTTTTGTTTCTAGACGCATCCTGACTATTCAGCAAAATACATCTGGATGTACATGGCGACATATTCGCTCACAACTTAACCCCGCTGATGTTCTCTCACGTGGAAACTTCTCTAAAGAAGTTTGGCATTTCTGGCTTCACGGTCCAAATTTTCTAATCGAAACTAATCAATTTGATTCTATCGATTCTTTTGTACCTGTATCTCATTTACCTGAAACAAGGCAAGCCGTTTTGATCGCAGTCAAACCCGCCCAAAATATTATAAAGGAGTGGTTTACAGAACTTCCTAAATTTTCTAAATTGCAACGATCCGTCGCTTATGTATACCGCTTCGTGTATAACCTTAACAAAAATAATCCAAAACAAACCGGACCCTTGACCATTGACGAGCTTAAACGCGCTCACGATTTTATCATGAAACAAATTCAGCAAGAATATTTTTCAAAGGAAATCGCGCTACTTTCGCAAAATAAACCTGTTGAGGAAAAAGCTTTGTTGCCTTTAAATATTTTTTTTTGATTGTGACCAAATCCTGCGAGTAGGCGGCAGATTACAATATGCTGACATTAATTACGATAAAAAATTCCCCATTCTCCTTCCTGCAAAGGATATAATTGTACGCCTCCTTATTGAAAAGGAGCATATTCGCCTCGGACATAGTGGTCCACAAAATGTTTTAGGGAACCTTAGACAAAGGTATTGGACTTTAGGTGGTATCCGACTTGTAAAAAGTATAATCGCTAAATGTATCACTTGCTATCGTTTTAATGCTCAATTTTCCTCCCAATTAATGGCACCTTTACCGGTAGATAGATTGTCTCCGGCTCGCGCTTTTTTGAAGGTCGGTGTAGATTTCGCCGGTCCTATTTCTTTACGGTCCTCGAGACTGCGTAAAGCCCCTTGTTTTAAAGCGTATATCGCAATTTACGTATGTATGGTTACTAAAGCCGTCCACATAGAGCTAGTTACCAGCCTAACCACTGACGCATTTATTTCTTCTCTAAAGAGGTTTATTGGTAGACGCGGTAATCCTCAAACTATATATAGTGATAACGGCACTAATTTTGTAGGCGCCAGAAATCAGTTGAAGGAACTGGCTGAATTTTTCAAATCTAGTGCAAATATTGATCAAATAATTTCTTTCCTTTCACAGACAGAAATTACCTGGAAATTTATTCCCTCCAGAAGCCCACATTGGGGTGGCTTGTGGGAAATAAATGTGAAATCTGTCAAGACTCATTTAGTTAAACTTATGGGATCTTCTTCTTTTACATATGAAGAAACCGCTACTATACTTATTCAGATTGAAGCTATTCTGAATAGCCGTCCGCTGTACCCTTTATCTGACAACCCTAATGACCTTTTGCCATTGACCCCTGGTCATTTTTTGATTGGTTGTCCATTGACTGCTTTTGCTGACCGCGATTGCAGTAAGACTCCTTCTAATCGTCTCACCTTTTGGAAGCAATGCGAGAAAGTATCACAAGCTTTCTGGAAGCGTTGGTCTATAAATTACCTACATCAATTGCAACATCGCCCAAAGTGGCAAAAGCCAAAACGAGACTTAGCTGTTGGAGACCTTGTTCTCGTTTTATCAGAAGACAGACCCCCGTTGAATTGGCCCTTGGCCAGGGTAGTCGAGCTTTTGGTTGGTCGCGATGGAAAATTCCGGGCCGCCAAAATTAAGACTAGTGATGGCGAATATACTCGCCCTATAGTGAAGCTTGCCGTTCTTCCTTTGCCTCAAGCGGAGTAAGCTTCATCGCTTTCTATTTTTTTTTCTCATTCTCGTTCTGTTTCTTTGCCCCTCCCAGTATGTTAAAATCCATATTTTAACTCATGTAATTATTCTCATACTTTCTTTTATATTTCAAAATTCCCGCCCGCATTACAAATAAGACAACTTAAATCTCAAAATCATGCGGGAGCAACCCGAACTATGAGCCAGCCACCCTGTGCTCTCCCCATTCCAGTTCAAGAAGTCGAAGAAACATGTGCTCCCCAACCCCAGTTTCATTTTAGTGCTAATCTATTTTTTTGGCAAACATGCCTATAATTTTGTTGTAATATTATTTTAACAATTTAGTGTAGTGCTTCTACAATTTGGAGAATACAGGTAAAAGCCAACCTTTTATTTTTCCATCCAAATAAGAAAATGTTTGATGGCATGGTCCCCATTTTCGCTACAATTTCGAAGATTGGTTAACCCACGCGGCGTTGCCAAACTCATTTTTTCGTAGAACTTTTCTTTTGTACCGCCGGTATGTAAAATCCTTCTAAGCAACTCGGTTGTTTGTTCTTAGTGAGTGAATGCTCCGATACTCGGACTTAGTAAATTATGTACATTTGTTCGTTACTTCATTAGACTTTGTTAAGTAACTATAATTGTTTTATTTTTATGTGTAAACCCGGTCCTTAACTCCGGTATAATAGTTAAGTGGTCCTTCGATAATATTTAGTGGGAATAATTATCATATTCCTTACGATGGACGTATGTAAAGTTATAGAACCTCTTAATCTCAATCCACATTAAGTTTGAAATTTATTACAGCCACTGCCTTTTTTGATTTACCTTTCGCACTGAACTTTACACCTTTTAAATTCTCATCTGATATTATTTTATCAAGGGTTCTTTGAAAACAGGCTACTCCATTAGTAACGCCGAACGGAATCCGACGAAATTGATACAGTCGACCACATGCTTCGAAAGCTGTGTAAAATTTTTCGCTGTCTGCAATAGGGATTTGGTGGTAAGCACTTTTCAGGTCAATAGAACTGAACACTCGATATTTGGCAATTTTAGCAACCATATCCTCGATATTCGGAACAGGATACGCGTCCAACAAGGTGAACTTATTGATGGTCTGCGAATAATCTATGACCATTCTCTTTCTGTGACGTTCATTCTTCGTTACCAAAACTTGTGCTCTCCAAGGTGACATACTTTCTTCAATTATACCCTCTTTCAGCAGATTTTTGATTTCGTTTGTGATAAATTTTTCATCTTCTTCCGAATGTCGTCGAGGTTTGCAAGCTATGGGTTCACAATTTTTGGTTAGATTGCCGAAAAGAAGTGGAGGAGCGACTTTCGCTTCAGTGAGGCAGCATATAGAGAGAGGAGGCTTGCTCCCACCAAAACTAATGTCAAGTTTGGAGTGCTGCTTCATAATATCGTGATCAATTATTAAATCAGTGCACAATTTTGGTAGAAGAGATACTTTGAAATTTGTATAAACATTCCCAAGAATTTCCAAGTCTATATAGCAGTAACCATTTATTGATGAAGACAGAGAAACTGAAGCCATTGAAACTTTTCCAGTGCTGGGATGTATGTTGAATTTACGCTCCTTAGCGAAAGTATAGTTTAGATAACTATCAGAGCTGCCCGTGTCTATCAGGGAAGTAGCGTGCATGTTGTTTATTTTAACATTAACAAGACTTTTTGATAAACTGAGAGGATGGTTTGTAGAAGCAATAATGTGGTCCGAAGTTGTAGTTTCAGTTGAACAATAGGAATGGTTAGACGAGGTGGAAGTCATTAGGGTGGAAGCTGAAGTTGATTTATTTTCTTTTGCCAGTTTTAACTTCATACAAACCATAGAAAAATGTCCCAACCTCTTACAGTACTGACAGATCTTGTCCCGCGCAGGGCATACGGTGCGAGGATGCTTGTTTCTGCCACAGAAATAACATTTTTGTGCGGTAGCAGCATTAAAAGAAATATTTTCGACATGATTCATTACTTCGGAATGGTTCGGATGTTCTCCAGCAGTATTGGAAGAAGATGTTGCATTGACGCAAGACTGATATGATGGAAAATTGATTCTGAATATTTTTGTGCACTTTCCAACGATCTTGATTGAGAAACTGCCTGGTCTAGTGTGAGAGTACTATTCTCCAAAAGTCGTTGACGGATATGAGGTGTTACTAAACCTTCGATGAAGGTGTCTCTTATGAAGTCATTTCTGTTTTCTTCAGCAGTTACTGCTTTAAAATTGCATTCTTTACTCAGTATCTTGAGGGACTGTAAATACTGATCTATCGACTCACCATTTTCTTGTTTCCTCGTAGCAAGAATATGTCTAGCATATATTTCATTCACAGGTTTGCTATACGCATTTTCTAGTGTTTTTGTTGGGTGGAACGACGAATTAAAGAATAACTGATTATTAAGATACTATTTTACTAATATACTTTACAATTATACAATTCAGATGAATGTTAATATTAATGTCAGAATATATTTTTTTTGGTGAATGTCAAACTAGATCTCGGCATTTCTGATGTGATAGCCCATATATTTACAACACTCCTCCTCACAGCACTAATGCAGAAGACCTAGTTTGGCTCTCAGCATTGTTAATCTGGGTCCAGGTAATGCCTTCGTCAAAAGGTCAGCCTCCATTTCTTCTGTACACTTGTAAGTGATATTCAGGATTCCTTGATTAACACAATCTCTTATATAGTGAACCTTAAGGTCTATGTGTTTTGACTTAGGAGATACTATGGGGTTATATCCTAATTTTATGGCAGCTTGATTATCACTCCAAATTTTTATTTGTCCGAAATCAATGTTCAGATCTCCGAACAGTGATCTAAGATAAACAGCTTCTTTTGCAGCTTCTGTTAAAGCTTTGTATTCAGATTCTGCTGTTGATAATGCTACGCTTCTTTGCTTCTTGGATGCCCAACTGATAGCTGCTCCTGCGTATTTAAAAATGTAACCGGAACAGGACTTTCTGTCCAGCTTGCAAGCACCCCAGTCAGAATCTGCCATGCCTTCTAATGGCTCTTGTAATTTTGAATATGTTAAACCAACATCGATCGTGCCTTTTAGATATCGTAATATTCGCTTTGCTGATTTGAAATGCTCTGGTCCAAAACAATCATTAAATCTTGATAAATAATTTACAGCGTACGTTACGTCAGGTCGGGTAGCAACTGAAACATACATGAGTGTTCCAATTAGGTTTCTGTAAGACAAATTCTCTGCTCCTCCTTTCGTATTAGGCTCCAGATTTAAATTAACTTCCATTGGTGTGGTAGAAATCTTGCAATCCTGCATATTAAATTTCTTTAAAGTATCTGAAATGAATTTCTTTTGGGTTAATTTTATTTTATCATCTTTGTATTCCAAATCAACTCCGATTATACATTTTGGTTGTCCTAAATCTTTCATTTCAAATATTTCGCTCAACTTTTCTTTGATTTCAGCCAGTATTTTTGGACAAGAATAAGCAATAAGGAGATCATCTACATATATGGCAATTACTGTCTTCTCTCCTCCTTTGGCTGATATGTAGACACAAGGATCAGCTTCCGACGCTTGAAATCCTATTTTCTTCAATTCATTGTCTAATTTTGTATACCATTGTCTTCCTGCTTGTTTAAGCCCGTAGAGAGCCTTTTTGAGGTGACATACTTTTTCTTGTTCGATACTTCTTATATCTTCTAGCATCTTCTTTGCTTTATCATTCAAAATAAAATCATCTTTATCTCATGCGTCTACCATAATTTCGGCTATATATTGCTCGATATATTTTGGAAACTTCATGAATATGTTTTCTACTAGGTCGCCATTCAGATATGCTGTCGTGACATCCATTTGGTTAAGTTCCAAATCTTCTTCGACAGCTAGTCCGATTACAGTTCGAATGCTACTTAATTTTGCAATGGTTTCCATATCCTTTTCTTTCTTGGCGATTTTCCAAGTTCCGTTCTTAATGTGAGCTTTTACTTCTGCTTTAATAGCGTCATGCCATTCCTCATTTTCGAGATCTTGATTACATATAAATGTGAGTTCATCTACGTCTATATTTAATGGTTCTTGATTCTCACCAGAACATGAAACTGTATTTGTCATCTCATAATCATGATGCCAATTCGGAATTTTCCTTTCTCTATGTGGTCTTGGCTCTTCGTTCATACAATTTCTTATGTTCAATGGTTCATGACTTATATCTTCTGATAGGTATGTCTTTTATCTTCTTTCTTCGTTGCTTGTTTCCCTTTATTCCGGTATTTTTATTAACCCTATTTTCTTTGTTAGATGTCATGTGTTCTTGTGCTTCAAGCTCCTTTAAAAATTCTTCATAGTTTTCTTCGGTACAGTCTTCACCCTTATAATACATTTTATCAATAAATTTTACGTCTCTGCTTATAACGATACTTTGTTTTCCAGGAATATAGATGCGATAACCTTTTGCTTGCTGTGCATAGCCCATGAAAACTCCTTCTACAGATTTTGGTGTAAATTTGCCTTTTCTATTTTTGTTTAGGACGAAAGCTTTACACCCAAATATTTGTAGATGATTTCCAGATGGAGTACGGCCGGTTCATTTTTCATATGGTGTACAACCTTTCAGGGCTTTAGCTGGGCTTCTGTTAATGAGGTAATTCTCTGTGTATACCGCCTCGGCCCACATTTTTTGAGGTATGTTACCTTCGATCATCAAACACCGTGCTCTATCAAGAAGAGACCTATTTCTGCGTTCGCTTTGGCCGTTCTGTTGATGTGTGTAAGGTGATGTGAGCATTCTATTGATTCCATTTTGTTTCAAGAAGTTATCAAATTCGATATTACATTATTCCTTTCCGTTATCAGATTGTAAGTTTTTTATCGGTTTGTTGTGAAGTTTTTCAACTTTGCTTTTGTATTCTTTGAATTTCTCAAAAACTTCGCTTTTGTGCGATATGAAATAGACATAACAATATTTAGTGTAGTCGTCCAGAAATGTTAGGAAATATTTTGATACAGCTAATGTCTCAGTGCTGACTGGTCCGCAGACGTCACTATGCACAATTTCTAGTGCTTGTGTAGACTGTGGTCCGTCTAGGGATGAAAATGGTAGTCTGGCCATCTTTCCTTTAATGCATACTTCACAATCCGGTAAATTTCCTTTTTCTAGTACCAATCCTTTGATAAGGTTCTTGTTTGCAGCTAACTTTAAGTCATTCTCATTAATATGTCCAAGTTTACGATGCCAAATTTCAATATTGTTAACAGTTTTTGCTATATTTGCTTTTTCTCCCTTCGTGTAGTATAGGCCGTTTTCTTTTGTAGCTGTTAGAGTTACTTCACCTTTTTGGTTTTTAATGTATGCCTTATCTTTGGTGAACAATATGGTGTTTCCTTTTTCAGTGATCTTTGCGACTGACATCAGGTTTGTTGTCAGGGTAGGTACGTACAATGTATCAAGAAGGTTAATTGTTTCATTTTGGATGTTTATACGTACTTTACCTTTACCTTCAACTTTAGTAGTGTGATTTTCAGAAGCTAACCGCAAAGTTCCAGTTTCAGACTTCATGTTCACAAAATGTTCTTCCTGTGCACACATATGGGACGTGCAGCCACTGTCAAGGCACCAGGTATCTGCAGAGGTAATTGATAAACAAGTAGGCGTTATACTGAAGTTTTTCCCTTCTCTTCTCTGTAATGTTTGATTTTGTTGACGTTTATTTTTCTTACTCCAGCATTCATCAGTATTATGTCCCTGTTTCTTACACTTCTGGCAGTATTTCAGCTTCTTTTTGGAATAAAACGCACCTTCTCTTCTTTTCTTTCCAAGATCTTGATTATCTCTAGCTTCGCTTTCTTCTATAATCTTAATTTTCAGCTCTTCGGGCTTTGGTAGTGTATCTCTAGATTCTACCGCTATCCTGAAATTTTCATATGAAACGGGTAAGCTGTATAGCATCATGATACTTAACAGATCTGAATTTAGAGTAATGTCCATATCTGCTAATTTATCGACAGTATTCATGAACTCATTTAGATGTTCACGTACGTCGCCGTTATCATACTTTTTCAGTATGAGATGCTTCAGCAATGTTGCTTTTCTTGCGGGGCCCGTACTTTGATAAATGCTTCTCAGTTGCTGCCAAAGCTCGTGCGAAGTCTTGCAGCCTTTTATTTGTTCCAACTCTGATGGTGAAATTAGAAGTAATAATTCTGACCTAGTAAGTAGATCCTTTTTCAGAAATTCTCTCTTTTCCGTCTCGTCGCTGGTTGAAATCTGTTCGGATATCTCTCCACTTGCGTATTCCCACAGGCCATTTTTGATTAGCACTGCTTGCGCTTGTAGACACCACGTATCGTAGTTTTCTTTTGTTAGGGATTCGATGCGATGGTACGACGACGAAGCGGTTGCTGTCGACGTGTTCATTTCAAAAAAAATTTTTAGTTTTACCGATTATATTTTATATCAGCAACCACGCTCTGCTACCATTTGTTGGGTGGAACGACGAATGAAAGAATAACTGATTATTTAGATACTATTTTACTAATATACTCTACAATTATACAATTCAGATGAATGTTAATATTAATGTCAGAATATATTTTTTTTGGTGAATGTCAAACTGGATCACGGCATTTCTGATGTGATAGCCCATATATTTACAACAGTTTTGATAGCATCTTCGTAGGTCGTGCATTCACAGATGAGTTCAAAAATTGTTGGAGATATGTAGTTGATAAGAAGTTTGAGTTTTTCGTGATTTTCCGGCTTTGTACTCTCCAGAAAATTTTTGAAAGTCGTATACCAGTGTTTCCATTCCTTGGAAGCGTTAGTGTTATTGGCATTCACGTCGAATTTCTCGGGACGTAAAAACTTATCCATTTGTAATTCTTCAGTAGCATGTTTTCCAACAAAGGATCTTCAGAACGTGACATTAAACACAAAGCACAACAGGGTCAGAAAACGATACATATTCTCAATTCATTACTTTGGTCCAACCGAATTAGTTTAAAAACCAAGAAGACAATCTACACAGCAGTTGTAGAGCCTATCTTAACGTATGGGGCAGAATGCTGGCAAATGACAGAAAAGACAAAGAGAAAGATAGACTGTGTGGAGATGGACTACCTAAGAAGAGCTTGTCGCATATCAAGGAAAGAGCATATTCCAAATAATGAGATTAGACGGAGAACAAATAGAATTCATAAAACCTCAGAAAGAATAGAAACTCGACAGTTATTATGGTATGGCCACGTGCAACGCATGAACGAGAATAGATGGCCCAAACGTGCGTTGGAATACATTCCAGAAAACAAAAGAAAACGTGGAAGACCAGCAAGTACATGGATAAGTGGAATTATGCAAGCAATGAGAGATAGAGCAATCCAGGAGGATTTATGGAGAGATAGAAGAGTTTGGCGATCGAAATGCGGGATGCGGCAGAAGCTGTAGGACCCCCGCTTATATATATAATTCTTCAGTAGTTTTGTGGATTAAATTGTAATATAAAAAACATTCGACTTTTAGGCTTTAACCCACAAAAAACATACACATAAGTATCAACTTGACAGTATGTATGAATGTGACAATGTAACAATCCAAAAACAATCGTAAGGGCGAATATTATACACACTACGAGAATTTAAATAGTAAGGGAGACTCATATCAATTATATGACACATATTGATATTATTATTATTTTTTAACCTGATTGAATCCAAAGTGATGTTTTTGTGAACTTTTGACAATCAAGATATTTTTTTGATATTATTATATTTTTCTTTTTTATTTTAACTTAATCAGATTATTTATCTGACCTTATTTGATGTGGAAATTGGGTTTCTATCTACTTCTTAGATACAACAGGAACAGTTTTCAGAAAAATTCACATCCGGTTCGAAGTTTGACCATGGGCAAGGATTCGATGGCTTGGGAAGGAATTATTGTATTTTTAAGCGGACTGTAATTCTTGGTAATTTTCTTCCCTCCTTTGCTCTCAGGTTCCTTGCAGAAAACCTTTGTTGATTGAGCTTTATTCTTGAATTAGGATAGATAATTATACGCTTTTTTAGAAAATTAGAAATTATATTGACAATTCGTATAAATTTTTATGATGACAACTGATACATAACAACGGTTACTGAGTACATTCTTTCTTTTTTTTCACATATATATATATAGAGAAACTTTTAAGTAGATATACTAAGCCATTTCTAGATCGGAAGTGGACTGCGCATGTGCAAGTTCAGCTAGTCAATGAGTGTGAGAGAGACATCGTTCGCCATGAGGCGAAAAAAACTTTCACTTAAGTGTGGATCGAACCCCAAACCTACGGTTGGTTAAAAGTAACTCTTTGGGTTAGGTTGTTACGTTAAACGTCACATCGTTACGTCAAACGTCACGTCATCACGTCAAACGTCACATCGTTATGTCAAACGTCACATCGTTATGTCAAATGTCACGTCGTTAAGTCAAACGATCATCAAACGGTTCTACGTATGAGAATGTTCTCTTTCGTAATATGTCTCCAGAAGAGTACAGACGTCGAATTGAAGAGTTTATTAATAGCATTGGTGAATTAAAGAAAGATATTGCTTTCTATAAAGATAAAAGTGAGGTTATGAAACAAATGGAGAATCTTAGTTTATCTGATAAGGTAGGTCAGACGTGGAGCAGTCTTCGTATAAACTGGGTACCTCAAGAGATCCATCAGTTAGCCCGTAGACTGCCGCAAACTACTTATCCGTTAAGACGTATTCAACCTACACCATGTTCAACAGAACAGAAAAGGAAATAGAAAATGAAATTAATAACGTTTTCGCCATGTCATGTGTAATAATAGTGGCTGTATTTGTTTTAATTTTAAAAATTATTTTAAAAATTGTAAAACGAAAATTCCAATCTTCATGTAATATAAAAGTTGATGAATATACAGAGTGTTTCAATAAAACCCATGTTTTTTAGAAAAAACTTTATTTATAAAGGTAATACAGTATTTGAAAACCAGTGACGGAGGGGTTGTACATTTCTTTTGGTACACGAATATACTCCAGAGCCGTGGCAGGGGTTGGGATCTTGAGCAAAGTTTCTAGATTCACGAGGTGTGCCATCGAATTTGCAAACGTCAATAATGCGTGGAAAAATACCGGAAATGTGACATTTCTTTTGCAGAAATTCGGCTTTTTGTTGTCCTCGAACGTAAATGTAGTCTGCGGCATGAAACAACTTGCTTCCCAATATTTCATTCACTTTAGAATATTCTACATATCCTGAAGAGTATAGAATGCCATGCACATTCCTTTCCAAGTATGATGTAGTCGTCTTGTCTGCGTTGCTCAATGTGAAAAACGGTTGCGGTGGTAAAAATATGTAATGCGAACCCTTAAAGCCAATTTCTATGCTGAGTTCTTTGACAACGAAAAGGCCGTCTACGACAAAACCTTGAATGTCTATGAATGCTACTCTCATGTTGACGTCTGCTCGAACACTAACTCTGATCAGCAGCTAGTTCAAGCTTTTAACAATTCCGGAGAGGGGGAAGTATTCCATTACGCAATCGTGAATTATGATGCAATATACTTTGGTATTTTCGGGAAAGCCTATGTTTGCTTCAATGTCAAGTTTCACATCGACTGTGGACGCCTTCATGCTTTCTTCCTGTTTCGAACAATCGATAACAAACAATGCTCGTTTCTTGAAAGAAGAATAATCCAGCAGGGGACGCTTCTGTGTGGAGTTTGCGTAGTTGGGATAGAATTCGGTGTAGTTAAAATATGCCTCATTGTAGTCAGTTTTAGCGAAATCCAATTGCATTCTTTCATTGGGCCAATAGTCACCATTAAGTGACAGTCTTATACTTTGTACATCGGCATTGTCAAATAAAGTCGGGTCAGCTGTACTCGAGTTACGTTTGTCGGTTTGAAAGAAAACAATAAAGAAACGAGGTCTTTCAACTGAAGTGGATGTCTTGACAGCCCAAACTTCACGTCTTGCTCCTTTAGTAATTGAAGGTAATTCGTGTAACTCCCACTTCTTCCTGAATGGAATAACTATAGGTGGATATTTTTGAATGGATTTCATGAGATTTAATTTTATGTCGTCATTAGAAAAGATATGTTTAACTTTCAGCTCAACGCTTGTAATGTTAATTTTAGCTGTTGTAGTGGAGGCATTCTTTTCAGTAATATATAAGCAATCATTATCGTTTCGTGCTCGAACTAGTCGTATTGTTTGACGTCCACATGTAATCATGGAATAATCGTTGAAAATGTTGAAAATATGTTTGAGAGGTATTTGAAGGTTAAAGGACTTGTCGCTTACATTCAAAATAGGATCTTTCGGGTAATTCCAGCCGGCTATAGCCATATGATTGGAATCTTCTTGGTTATAACAGGTCATGGCACGTACGGCGCTTACTATTCCAGGATCTCGAACTGTTTCCATTTCCCTGGCACTTTCACTGTACGTACATGAATCGAATAGAAAGGCTCCAACATTATTTGCTAATTTTACGTCACCAGCTCCGTGTACTTCGAGAGAACCCTTAATGCACAACAAAGTTTCGCTCATCGCAAAGAACGAATCAACCTGATTAATGCTGAACTCCACAATGTCACTGCAATTGGATGATTTTATGAATGGAGCATAGGTTCTATATTCGGCCTTTCGAATTGACTCATCAAACATCGGCTTACGATAGATATCAAACATTGGAGGCATGTCGTTTTGGCGTAGACGTTTTCCATACATGGTTGTCATTTTTCAATTTAAAACCCAGCGATTGCAAGACCAATTTGTTTGCGAACGAGAGCTGTTTCAGCTTTGGCGACTGCTCAGCTAATGAAGTTGAAAGTGCTGCAGATTGTCTTTTATGATCGATTATTAGACCCATCGCGCTCTAAGCTCCAACACCAAAGTACTTAGTTCTCCACGAAAGTTTACGGGCTGACCGTCCTGGTCTAAAGCGATGACGGTGATATTGGTTATTCCACTTTGTGGTATAACAGGTAAATAGAGTAAATTATGAGGAATTTCGTCTATGGAATATCCCGGATCCACTTGTATGACGAATTCGTATATAGTATGAGCAGGTCTGTTTGCATCGAAGGCTCCAGTGGTAATGTTACAATCGAAGCGAATACTAGATACTTTAATGATATTGACGGGGAGATCTGAAGAGTGCAATTTGTTAGCTTCGAGTATTTTCGGTGAAAATCCCAAGATTCTTCCAAGACTATTGGTCTCCTTGAAGGAAATTTTGTATTTACTGGAAATTTCACATTTTAACGTATTGTGATTGGGTTTTAGTGAAAATATATCCTCTGGTCTAGTTAGATTGCCTGCACCTAATTTATCTCGGATAAACGCTTCTAGATCGGCAATTTCGTAACATCCTGTGGGAAAATCGAAACTTTGAAGCTTGCCCTTGGTATCGTAGTAGTAAAACAATTTTCAATGTTCGGTATACTGTGATAAGAGTGAAAAGATCGTAGAGCTATTTCGTATTCCTTCTTCGGATCGAGCTCAATAGGCGTAGGAGGTTGGAAGGTGAACACGTGATTGGTGCTGTGAACTCTCAGCAACTGCGACATGATGACTAATGAAATACGAATAATGTTTGAATTCAAATATCATTTTTTATTTTTTTAATGTTTGTTTACAAAGGAAACAAGTAGCTTGCGAACTCGGAGGACCGTCACAATGCGTCGTCCAATCAGGTCGGTTGTAATGGATGAAACAAGGCAGCCGTATTTGTAGTTCAAAATTTGCTCGATATTCATTGGGAAGTTTATGCCATATTTCCAGCAATTCCCAAGGTCTTACACACTCTATTAGATGTTCAATGGGAAAGTGCTTTAGTTCTTCGGCAGTAAAACTACTCAAAGCTTTTCCATTGTAAATGTGTTGTAGTAATAGTTCCATCATTGCTGCAGAAATTTCAAACACAAATGACCGCAATTGATTTGATCGTAGTTTTGATATTGGGTATTGTTGTAGAAAATTCGCGCACTTTTTCCGAGATATTTAACAACTTCTTTCGGCGGCTTCAAGTTACCAAATGAATCGAAATACTCTACATTATTGCTTTTCTTTTTGTAAGCCACCCAATGACTTCCGCTATTCTTAGAGGTATCCAAATTAACCACTGCACATTCTTGTTTTCGAGGGCCGTCTTTAGGGAGAGTGTCTCGCATGAAAACTCCTCGAAAATGCGATATTTTAAGCGATTTTGCGTAATGTGTTATGTCAAAGTCGGTTAATGCGTGATTGGGTAGCTTTATTAGTTTTTTCGATTTTTCAAATACAATCCGAAACCGCCTTTTGGGTACTTTTTCAGATACAGACCAGATCCTACACGTTCCATAGCCTTATTATGACGTACATCTTCTTCCAATTTCTTTTGCGCATGCTTTGTGTCAATGACAGTTTTAGCAATACCAGCAGCACCACCTGACAAAGCTCCGAGTGCCGAAAGGCCAGCAAACAAAGGGATAAGTGGTAGGAAACCTCCGGATTTCGCTACAGGTATCACTCGAGGAACCTCTACTTCTTTTTTCCCACCAAATTCTTTAATAAGTGCTTTGGCGGCTCGTAAGGCGAACGTTGCGGTGTCTTTCAAAAATGCCCCTTTTTTCATGGACTCTCCCACTTTTAGAATAACATCTCGATGCAAGGAACGACGTTTGCGACGACAACCCATTCCCAGCTTTCTTTTCACCTTCATTCCGCCTGTTACAAGTAATGCAGCAGTTTTCTCTCCCAGTGAAGCGTCTTTTGATTTGACGCGTGCCCAAGCTTCATCTTCAAGTATCTGATCGGCTTTGTGTCGTTCTTCGAGAGACTTATTCTTCCAGTAAGAAATATCGTGTTGTTTACAAGCAGCGTCCAAGGGGTTTATGCCCGGATCTCCACGATCGAGACGTTTTTCCAATTTTGTACCGGCTAAAAAAAAACAATCAATTTTTATATAAAGGGGTGGAGGGGGTAGTACTTACGTCCACAGTACTGATAGCTAGGTAAGTGAAGTTCAATAGGTAGTTTATTGATGAGAGAATTTAAGAGACCTTCTCCTTCAAACACCAACATCAAGACTGATACGCGTAAGTGGTAACATCTATATTTAAAGAGCAGTACTACGAAAAACGACACACACAATGAAAATAATTCAACAAGAGCAGACTATACCCATTGAAAATCTGGATTTCACCTCATCGTCATTGATCGGCAAACATGGTAAATTGTTACCAAATTCTTTCCGTGCCAATATATGTGACCCCAGTGGGTGTGGTAAGACGAATGTCGTGCTGGCGCTCCTATTCAATCCAAATGGCGCGAAATTCAAAAATGTTTATGTCTATTCAAAATCGTTATTCCAACCAAAGTACCAATTGCTGCAAGAAGTTATAGCACAAGTCAAGGGCGTTGGCTATTTCCCATTTAAAGACAACGAGGAAATAATTAGTCCAGAGAAAGCTCGACCAAATTCTGTCTTTTTATTCGATGACGTTGCATGTGACGGTCAGCAGAAAATTCGTGAATACTACTCCATGTGTAGACATAAAGATATTGATGCTGCATATCTTTGTCAAACATACTCAAAAATACCGAAACAGCTTATTCGCGACAACTGTAATGTGATTGTATTATTCAAGCAGGATGAGGTGAACTTGAAACATATATTTGACGAACACGTATCTCCTGACATGAAATTTGACGTATTTAAAAATATGTGTTCAAAGTGTTGGTGTGATCGCTATGGTACATTGGTAATTATGAAAGATTTCGCCTTTAATGATGGAAGGTATCGCAAAGGATTCGATAAATATATAAAATTGTAAGCTGCTTCTTCAGTCCACACCAATATGTCTGACGATAAGGTTGCTATTGCATTGCCCAAGAAAAAAGTGTCTGAACTTGCTAGATCAATTCGAAAAAAATACTTGGCATTGAAATTGGGTAAATCAGAGCAACATGAGTCTCTTAATAAATTTTACAACAGCAAATTTCAAAATTTAATGGCAAAACACAACATAAATCATTACAGCGTATTCAGTACAATGGAAGCTTCTATGGCTGAGCGTGTTATAAGAACTTTGAAATCGAAACTCTACAAGTATTTCAGTTTAAATGGCACCTACATATGGATTGATATTCTGCCTGAAATATGCTGTAAAACAAAAGATAGCTAAGAAATTGGACTATTTTGCATTCGATTTCAGTCAGATATCAACCAAATCGCGTGAAATCGTTAAAAACAGTTCACAAGCACATGAGAATACTAAATAATGCACAATTACACTTCAATGTGCTGTAAAACAAAAGGGAGCTAAGAAATTGGACTATTTTGCATTTGATTTCAGTCAGATATCAACCAAATCGCGTGAAATCATCAAAAACAGTTTAAAAGCACATGAGAATACTAAATAATGCACAAATACACTTCAATATGCTGTAGAACAAAAGTTAGCTAAGAAATTGGACTATTCTGCATTCGATTTCAGTAATATATTGTTATGGATTGAGTTATATGATTATTTTAACAAAATTTCAAGATGTCACAAGTATAATAAAATTAAAAACAATTAATAAAAATAAAATCTATAATTAACAAAGAACAAGTCATATACACCCTGTAGATATAATAATAGATGTTGGTATTGAAATATAAAGATAGATTCATAATAATAATAATTTTGAAGTATACTGTCAAGAGTATACCCAATCGGAATATAATGTTTGTATGTCATATTTATTATATGTTTGATTTAAATTGTAAGATGTTGAATAATGTTAAGATAAGTGATAAAGATACTCTGATTTAGTTTACATTAGAAATTTTAATTAATAAGATCTCAAATAACAAATTTTATTAAAATGTCATGAAGTGTCAAAGTGAAATAATGTTGGGATGTTGGTAAGACATTGTGGAAGGAAGTAGATTAGGTTTTTGTTTCAGGACAGGTTGCTAGGGGGTTGTTAAGAGGTTGTTAACGGGTGACGAAAAGAAAGGTCACAGAAAAATTTTTTCAAATATAAAAAGTTTTTTTTTCTTCTGGAAAAAAAACCAGAGGATATAAGTAGTAAGGTGCTACAGACAGGAGAACGAGAGCTCCTGGATTTGAAGAAGTAGCTGAGACGAGTCGTGGTTAATAACTTACCACAACTAAACTTCTAGTCTTCTGAATTGGTGAGATAACCATTTAATCAAATATTATTTGCATTGTGCAATTTCTGTACGAGATATATAAATCACATAGATTGATTTGAACGAGTTTCCAGTATCCAGACGCTGAAAAGAAATTATAAATTCTTAGCTATTGGTTGATTTTATGAAAGGTTAAGATTTGCTTCATATTCAAAGTGATTTAAAGTGAATAGATAAGATTTATTTATAGGTTGTATTATTTAGAATAGAACATATACTTACCCGAGAATTTGATATCAAATTTTTACCAATACTTGCAAAGTATATAATATAATTTTTTTCATTTTTTCGTTTTCGATACATCTTGATTTCAGCTTTCATCACAATTTAGTTTATGTAGGTTAGATTCCAGCCGGTAGAGCCGATCAGCTGTTAGTCTGTTAAATCGGAATCGTGTTCCGTAATTTCTATTTGGTTATCACAAGTATTGGTAGCATAAATAATGCGTAATTAATTCATAATTTTTATATTATCATTTATTTGTTGTCTAGAAAATACATATAATTGTATTAAACAAAATCAGAGTAGAATAATAATTTTTATTTTACAATTGGAACTCCATCTACGAACCGTTACATCTACTAACCCTGAAACACGACCTTGAGGTAAGTAGTTGATTCTCTGACGGAGAAGCCGTGGCAGAAAAAGAAAATATATCTTCTTGGTAATAATATAATGAAATAAAATTAAACATAATAATAAAACATAAAAACGAACCACACATCATTTAAAACACACTGAATCATAATAATATCAACCAAATCGCGTGAAATCGTTTAAAACAGTTTAAAAGCACATAAGAAGACTTAATAATGCACAATTATACTCCAAACTACTGTAGAACAAAAGATAGCTCGAAATTAGACTATTTTCCATTCTATTTCAGTCAGATATCAACCAAATCGCGTGAAATCGTTGAAAATAGTTCAAAAGCACATAAAAAGACTGAATAATGCACAATTACACTTCAAACTACTGTAGAACAAAAGATAGCTCATAATTAGACTATTTTCCATTCGATTTCAGTCAGATATCAACCAAATCGCGTGAAATCGTTGAAAACAGTTCGAAAGCACATGAGAATACTAAATAATGCACAACTACACTTCAGACTACAGTAGAACAGATGTTAGCTAAGAACAGAACAGAAGATAGCTCGAAATTAGACTATTTTCCATTCGATTTCAGTCAGATATCAACTAAATCGCGTGAAATCGTTAAAAACAGTTCAAAAGCACATGAGAATACTAAATAATGCACAAATACACTTCAATGTGCTGTAAAACAGAAGATAGCTAAGAAATTGGACTATTTTGCATTCGATTTCAGTCAGATATCAACCAAATCGCCTGAAATCGTTAAAAACAGTTCAAAAGCACATGAGAATACTAAATAATGCACAAATACACTTCAATGTGCTGTAAAACAAAAGATAGCTAAGAAATTGGACTATTTTGCATTCGATTTCAGTCAGATATCAACCAAATCGCGTGAAATCATCAAAAACAGTTTAAAAGCACATGAGAATACTAAATAATGCACAAATACACTTCAATATGCTGTAGAACAAAAGTTAGCTAAGAAATTGGACTATTTTGCATTCGATTTCAGTAAGATATCAACCAAATCGCGTGAAATCGTTTAAAACAGTTTAAAAGCACATAAGAAGACTAAATAATGCACAAATACACTTCAATATGCTGTAAAACAAAAGATAGCTAAGAAATTGGACTATTTTGCATTCGATTTCAGTCAGATATCAACCAAATCGCGTGAAATCGTTAAAAACAGTTCAAAAGCACATGAGAATACTAAATAATGCACAAATGCACATCAATGTGCTGTAGAACAAAAGTTAGGTCGAAATTAGACTATTTTCCATTCTATTTCAGTCAGATATCAACCAAATCGCGTGAAATAGTTAAAAACAGTTTAAAACCACATGAGAATACTGAATAATGCACAAATACACTTCAATATGCTGTAGAACAAAAGTTAGCTAAAAAATTGGACTATTTTGCATTCGATTTCAGTAAGATATCAACCATATCGCGTGAAATCGTTGAAAACAGTTTAAAAGCACATAACAAGACTAAATAGTGCACAATTTTACTTCAAACTACTGTAGAACAAAAGTTAGCTCGGAATTAGACTATTTTCCATTCTATTTCAGTCAGATATATATCAACCAAATCGCGTGAAATCGTTGAAAACAGTTTAAAAGCACATAAGAAGACTAAATAATGCACAAATACACTTCAATATGCTGTAAAACAAAAGATAGCTAAGAAATTGGACTATTTTGCATTCGATGTCAGTCAGATATCAACCAAATCGCGTGAAATTGTTAAAAACAGTTCGAAAGCACATGAGAATACTAAATAATGCACAATTACACTTCAAACTACTGTAGAACGAGAGATAGCTCGAAATTAGACTATTTTCCATTCGATTTCAGTAAGATATCAACCATATCGCGTGAAATCGTTGAAAACAGTTTAAAAGCACATAAGAAGACTAAATAATGCACAAACACACTTCAGTATGCTGTAGAACCAAAGTTAGGTCGAAATTAGACTATTTTGCATTCGATTTCAGTCAGATATCAACCAAATCGCGTGAAATCATCAAAAACAGTTTAAAAGCACATGTGAATACTAAGTAATGCACAAATACACTTCAATATGCTGTAGAACAAAAGTTAGGTGGAAATTAGACTATTTTGCATTCGATTTCAGTCAGATATCACCCATATCGCGTGAAATCGTTGAAAACAGTTTAAAAGCACATGAGAATACTAAATAATGCACAAATACACTTCAATATGCTGTAGAACAAAAGTTAGCTCGAAATTAGACTATTTTCCATTCGATTTCAGTCAGATATCAACCAAATCGCGTGAAATCGTTTAAAACAGTTAAACAGCACATTAGAATACTAAATAATGCACAAGTACACTTCAAACTACAGTAGAACAAAAGTTAGCTAAGAAATTAGACTATTTTGCATTCGATTTCAGTCAGATATCACCCATATCGCGTGAAATCGTTGAAAACAGTTTAAAAGCACATGAGAATACTAAATAATGCACAAATTCACTTCAATATGCTGTAGAACAAAAGTTAGGTCGATATTAGACTATTTTCCATTCTATTTCAGTCAGATATCAACCAAATCGCGTGAAATCGTTGAAAACAGTTCAAAAGCACATAAAAAGACTGAATAATGCACAATTACACTTCAAACTACTGTAGAACAAAAGATAGCTCGAAATTAGACTATTTTCCATTCGATTTCAGTCAGATATCAACCAAATCACGTGAAATCGTTGAAAACAGTTTGAAAGCACATGAGAATACTAAATAATGCACAACTACACTTCAGACTACAGTAGAACAGATGTTAGCTGAGAACAGAACAGAAGATAGCTCGAAATTAGACTATTTTCCATTCGATTTCAGTCAGATATCAACCAAATCGCGTGAAATCGTTAAAAACAGTTCAAAAGCACATGAGAATACTAAATAATGCACAAATACACTTCAATGTGCTGTAAAACAGAAGATAGCTAAGAAATTGGACTATTTTGCATTCGATTTCAGTCAGATATCAACCAAATCGCCTGAAATCGTTAAAAACAGTTCAAAAGCACATGAGAATACTAAATAATGCACAAATACACTTCAATGTGCTGTAAAACAAAAGATAGCTAAGAAATTGGACTATTTTGCATTCGATTTCAGTCAGATATCAACCAAATCGCGTGAAATCATCGAAAACAGTTCAAAAGCACATGAGAATACTAAATAATGCACAAATACACTTCAATATGCTGTAGAACAAAAGTTAGCTGAGAAATTGGACTATTTTGCATTCGATTTCAGTAAGATATCAACCAAATCGCGTGAAATCGTTTAAAACAGTTTAAAAGCACATAAGAAGACTAAATAATGCACAAATACACTTCAATATGCTGTAAAACAAAAGATAGCTAAGAAATTGGACTATTTTGCATTCGATTTCAGTCAGATATCAACCAAATCGCGTGAAATCGTTAAAAACAGTTCAAAAGCACATGAGAATACTAAATAATGCACAAATGCACATCAATGTGCTGTAGAACAAAAGTTAGGTCGAAATTAGACTATTTTGCATTCGATTTCAGTCAGATATCAACCAAATCGCGTGAAATCATCAAAAACAGTTTAAAAGCACATGAGAATACTAAGTAATGCACAAATACACTTCAATATGCTGTAGAACAAAAGTTAGGTGGAAATTAGACTATTTTGCATTCGATTTCAGTCAGATATCACCCATATCGCGTGAAATCCTTGAAAACAGTTTAAAAGCACATGAGAATACTAAATAATGCACAAATACACTTCAATATGCTGTAGAACAAAAGTTAGGTGGAAATTAGACTATTTTGCATTCGATTTCAGTCAGATATCACCCATATCGCGTGAAATCGTTAAAAACAGTTTAAAAGCACATAAGAAGACTTAATAATGCACAATTACACTTTAAACTACTGTAGAACAGAAGATAGCTCGAAATTAGACTATTTTCCATTCGATTCCAGTCAGATATCAACCAAATCGCGTGAAATCGTTGAAAACAGTTTGAAAGCACATAAGAAGACTAAATAATGCACAAATACACTTCAATATGCTGTAAAACAAAAGATAGCTAAGAAATTGGACTATTTTGCATTCGATTTCAGTCAGATATCAACCAAATCGCGTGAAATCGTTAAAAACAGTTAAAAAGCACATGAGAATACTAAATAATGCACAAATACACTTCAATATGCTGTAGAACAGAAGTTAGGTCGAAATTAGACTATTTTCCATTTTATTTCAGTCAGATATCAACCAAATCGCGTGAAATCGTTGAAAACAGTTTAAAAGCACATAAGAAGACTAAATAATGCACAAATACACTTCAATATGCTGTAGAACCAAAGTTAGGTCGAAATTAGACTATTTTGCATTCGATTTCAGTCAGATATCAACCAAATCGCGTGAAATCATCAAAAACAGTTTAAAAGCTCATGAGAATACTAAATAATGCACAAATACACTTCAATATGTTGTAGAACAGAAGTTAGGACGAAATTAGACTATTTTCCATTCGATTTCAGTCAGATATCAACCAAATCGCGTGAAATCGTTGAAAACAGTTTAAAAGCACATAAGAAGACTAAATAATGCACAAATACACTTCAATATGCTGTAAAACAAAAGATAGCTAAGAAATTGGACTATTTTGCATTCGATTTCAGTCAGATATCAACCAAATCGCGTGAAATCGTTAAAAACAGTTCACAAGCACATGAGAATACTAAATAATGCACAATTACACTTCAATGTGCTGTGAAACAAAAGAGAGCTGAGAAATTGGACTATTTTGCATTTGATTTCAGTCAGATATCAACCAAATCGCGTGAAATCATCAAAAACAGTTCAAAAGCACATGAGAATACTAAATAATGCACAAATACACTTCAATATGCTGTAGAACAAAAGTTAGCTAAGAAATTGGACTATTTTGCATTCGATTTCAGTAATATATCAACCAAATCGCGTGAAATCGTTTAAAACAGTTTAAAAGCACATAAGAAGACTTAATAATGCACAATTATACTCCAAACTACTGTAGAACAAAAGATAGCTCGAAATTAGACTATTTTCCATTCGATTTCAGTCAGATATCAACCAAATCGCGTGAAATCGTTAAAAACAGTTCAAAAGCACATGAGAATACTAAATAATGCACAAATACACTTCAATATGTTGTAGAACAGAAGTTAGGTCGAAATTAGACTATTTTCCATTCGATTTCAGTCAGATATCAACCAAATCGCGTGAAATCGTTGAAAACAGTTTAAAAGCACATAAGAAGACTAAATAATGCACAAATACACTTCAATATGCTGTAAAACAAAAGATAGCTAAGAAATTGGACTATTTTGCATTCGATTTCAGTCAGATATCAACCAAATCGCGTGAAATCGTTAAAAACAGTTCACAAGCACATGAGAATACTAAATAATGCACAATTACACTTCAATGTGCTGTAAAACAAAAGAGAGCTAAGAAATTGGACTATTTTGCATTTGATTTCAGTCAGATATCAACCAAATCGCGTGAAATCATCAAAAACAGTTTAAAAGCACATGAGAATACTAAATAATGCACAAATACACTTCAATATGCTGTAGAACAAAAGTTAGCTAAGAAATTGGACTATTTTTCATTCGATTTCAGTAATATATCAACCAAATCGCGTGAAATCGTTTAAAACAGTTTAAAAGCACATAAGAAGACTTAATAATGCACAATTACACTTCAAACTACTGTAGAACAAAAGATAGCTCATAATTAGACTATTTTCCATTCGATTTCAGTCAGATATCAACCAAATCGCGTGAAATCGTTGAAAACAGTTTGAAAGCACATGAGAATACTAAATAATGCACAACTACACTTCAGACTACAGTAGAACAGATGTTAGCTAAGAACAGAACAGAAGATAGCTCGAAATTAGACTATTTTCCATTCGATTCCAGTCAGATATCAACCAAATCGCGTGAAATCGTTAAAAACAGTTCAAAAGCACATGAGAATACTAAATAATGCACAAATACACTTCAATGTGCTGTAAAACAGAAGATAGCTAAGAAATTGGACTATTTTGCATTCGATTTCAGTCAGATATCAATCAAATCGCCTGAAATCGTTAAAAACAGTTCAAAAGCACATGAGAATACTAAATAATGCACAAATACACTTCAATGTGCTGTGAAACAAAAGATAGCTAAGAAATTGGACTATTTTGCATTCGATTTCAGTAAGATATCAACCAAATCGCGTGAAATCGTTTAAAACAGTTTAAAAGCACATAAGAAGACTAAATAATGCACAAATACACTTCAATATGCTGTAAAACAAAAGATAGCTAAGAAATTGGACTATTTTGCATTCGATTTCAGTCAGATATCAACCAAATCGCGTGAAATCGTTAAAAACAGTTCAAAAGCACATGAGAATACTAAATAATGCACAAATGCACATCAATGTGCTGTAGAACAAAAGTTAGGTCGAAATTAGACTATTTTCCATTCTATTTCAGTCAGATATCAACCAAATCGCGTGAAATAGTTAAAAACAGTTTAAAACCACATGAGAATACTGAATAATGCACAAATACACTTCAATATGCTGTAGAACAAAAGTTAGCTAAAAAATTGGACTATTTTGCATTCGATTTCAGTAAGATATCAACCATATCGCGTGAAATCGTTGAAAACAGTTTGAAAGCACATAACAAGACTAAATAGTGCACAATTTTACTTCAAACTACTGTAGAACAAAAGTTAGCTCGGAATTAGACTATTTTCCATTCTATTTCAGTCAGATATATATCAACCAAATCGCGTGAAATCGTTGAAAACAGTTTAAAAGCACATAAGAAGACTAAATAATGCACAAATACACTTCAATATGCTGTAAAACAAAAGATAGCTAAGAAATTGGACTATTTTGCATTCGATGTCAGTCAGATATCAACCAAATCGCGTGAAATTGTTAAAAACAGTTCAAAAGCACATGAGAATACTAAATAATGCACAATTACACTTCAAACTACTGTAGAACGAGAGATAGCTCGAAATTAGACTATTTTCCATTCGATTTCAGTAAGATATCAACCATATCGCGTGAAATCGTTGGAAACAGTTTAAAAGCACATAAGAAGACTAAATAATGCACAAACACACTTCAATATGCTGTAGAACCAAAGTTAGGTCGAAATTAGACTATTTTGCATTCGATTTCAGTCAGATATCAACCAAATCGCGTGAAATCATCAAAAACAGTTTAAAAGCACATGAGAATACTAAGTAATGCACAAATACACTTCAATATGCTGTAGAACAAAAGTTAGGTGGAAATTAGACTATTTTGCATTCGATTTCAGTCAGATATCACCCATATCGCGTGAAATCGTTGAAAACAGTTTAAAAGCACATGAGAATACTAAATAATGCACAAATACACTTCAATATGCTGTAGAACAAAAGTTAGCTCGAAATTAGACTATTTTCCATTCGATTTCAGTCAGATATCAACCAAATCGCGTGAAATCGTTTAAAACATATAAACAGCACATTAGAATACTAAATAATGCACAAGTACACT